>JAUJYN010000056.1:313698-450000 GCA_030737835.1 Acorus gramineus | reverse complement strand
TAGTGGGTTGTATTGTTTGTTTTTATTTTGGCATATTCCCTTTCTTATCACCATAATTAAGTTTTTTTCATCAATATAATTAATGGCATATATCTACCATTTTTTTTTCAAAAAAGTACAAATACCTGAAAGAGAAAACAAACACACTTAGACTACAAAAGAGACCACAAGAGTGATTTTGCATTAATATTATTTATAGATATTAATTGTTAGAATAAAGAAAAGGGAATTCTTATTATTATATTAGAGGAGTCAAAGGGCTCTATTTATAGATACATAGAGGAAATCCTAAAATACAAGATAAGGAATCTAGGAAATCTAGGAAACTAATAATAACTAATAATATCACAATAATGATAATAAAGATATAATATTATCCTAATAATGATTCTTTAACACCCCCTCCCAAACTCTGAAAGGTAGAACCCTTAGAGTTTGCACAAAAATGAGAAGGTGGCAGAGGCTGGCGACAGCTACGGGTGACAGGGTGGTGCATGGCACAACACGGCAAGGGCACGACGGCGACGGCGACGGCAAGGGCACGACGGCGACGGCAAGGGCACGACGGCAACAGCGACGGCAAGGGCACGACGGCGACGGCAAGGGCACGACGGCGACGGCAAGGGCACGACGGCGACGACGACGGCAAGGGCACGACGGCGACGGCAAGGGCACGACGACAACAGCACCGACAAGGGCACGACGGCGACGGCAAGGGCACGACGACAACAGCGACGGCAAGGGCACGACGGCGACGGCAAGGGCACGACGACAACAGCGACGGCAAGGGCACGACGGCGACGGCAAGGACACGACGGCAACAGCAAGGGCACGACGACAACAACGACGGCAAGGTGGTATTGGAGGCGAAAATGTCAAGGTTGCTCTTGATGGCGGACTCCGACGGCGATGGGTTCATCGACCTCGGTGAGTTCATGGAGCTGAACACGAGGGACGTCGACGACGCGGCGGCGCTCGAGGACCTCCGGGAGGCGTTCGCGGTGTTCGACGTGAACGGCGACGCGTCGATCTCGGCGGAGGAGCTGAACGGCGACGGGATTCTTCTCATCGACGTCCAAAGCAACCACCTTTATATGGTCAACAATTATATCAACCACCTGAGTCGCAGGCTGTTCACAGACAGACATGGCAGGACTCCTTCGGGTGGTACACCATCAGAGTCTCCATTCCCTGATTACTCTGGTTTTGGCCAAAAATCTAGGGTTCTACGAAGGGAGACGATGAGAGATCCCGAGCGGAGGAGATGGAGGTCGCCTCAGCAGGACACGACGACAGGTGGTGCTTTTAGATCTCGCAAGCAAAATTCCTCCCCTTCAAGACCCGACGGCAGCGGTGATGACGGCCCAAACAATGGAAGAAAAATATGGGTATCAAAAGTCCTCCCCCGCTCCGATTGAGATGTCCTCCCCTGCTCCAATTGAAAACATCTCAATTGGAGCGGGGAAGAGGGAATAAAAACTTTTATATATCTAGGGTTTCAAAGGTGGCTCTGATACCATGTTAGAATAAAGAAAAGGGAATTCTTGTTATTATATTAGAGGAGCCAAAGGGCTCTATTTATAGATACATAGAGGAAACCCTAAAATACAAGATAAGGAATCTAGGAAATCTAGGAAACTAATAATAACTAATAATATCACAATAATGATAATAAAGATATAATATTATCCTAATAATGATTCTTTAACAGTCCTTAATATTTTATTTTTTTAGATGTTATATATATAACAATTTACATCTCATCAATCTCATATAATACTTACTAATTGGGGTATAATGAAAGCAACAAAATATGTTGTTTAAATCATCACGTACAGCAAAATTGTAGTGATACTTAATTGAAACAAAGTAAAAAGACCTAAACAATTATGATAAAGATGCACATAATTGACAATGTTGTAAGGTGACTTACGTATCTGTGAAGTTTTTGACTCTGTGCGTGCATATTTGTGATTTATATACATACATACATATAATGTTATATATTTATATACCTGTAGAGTTTTAACGGGAGGTTTGTTCAACATTCGGAGTTCTGTCTCAATCTCAATGTCTTCTTGATCATTTGATAGAATCACCTTTCTTCCAATGACTCCACTACAAAAAAAAAGAAAACCCAAAAAGAAAATACTAAAACCCATTGCTTTACTGGCCATTCTGAATTTCCACCAGTGTTTTGTGTCTTCACTTAGACTTATATAGCTTATATATTTCTCTTCATATAATATCATTTTTAATTTGTCATTTTTATCTATTGATTAAAAAAATATAGCCCTAATTACGAATCAAATCTCCCTAATTAGCATCCACCAATTGTTTTGCGTCTTTTATTACTTTTATTATTTGACATAGTTTGCATTAGATTCATATTAAAAAGAAAATTGGGATTCGAATATCTGCTCCTGCAACTTGCCTATTATGTATAATTATATATAGAATATCTTATAAAGATATATGATATCAAGATATTAATTTACTTCTTATTCTTGGTATATAATATATTGAATGCAAACAGCTCTCCCATTGTATTGTTTATTATTTTTAGAATCTGTTTTAAAACATTAAATCCATTAAAATCAGTTGCATGCCCAAAAAAGTATCTTCTTCAAAAACAAAGTAACCCCTCTTTGCTTGCTTGCCAGAAATTATATATGCTCATATGGTATAATTTAATTAATTTCCTTCACATATAGAACATATTCTAATTTGATATCTGATCTTCTAGTTAATTGGTTTTTAATCATTATTACAATTGAAAAAACGTCTCTGCCTAGGCAATATTTTTGTCGTCAACATATTAATTATTATCTATATAAGAAAAAATCACATGTAAACATTAAAAGAGTCCCAAATTAAAAATCTCTGAGGGGGTTTCCATGTTCATATAAAGGGAAAGTATCCAAAAAATCTTCTCAGTATTGGAAATATCCAAATACCCAAAATTTTCTCTTCGTTCAACTTTATCGGTCAGAGCCTCCTTCAAGAATCTGGACTTGGTTGAATGTGGATCCTGCATTCAAAAAGGATTCAGGGGGACACAGGTGTCGTGCCAGCGAACTCCGAAGAGAAGTATGAGTAAAGGGAATTCAAAGTGTAATAATCTCACTCTTAAGGTGACTTGCTAGCAAAGTACACTAATACCTTAATTTGTTGTTAACCTTCTCTTTTATAAGGTTCATGGGCTAGATAGCCGTTGTTACAAACCTCATTGCCTGCTTGGTGGACGAGTTTTGTGGTAACTGCCGTACATTATTGTAGCTAAACGTGCCCTTAATTACTCATGTTTTATGAGTAATGAGCCTTAATCACCCACCCGACAATTATAGGCAGTATGAGTGTTTGACCGTTGTCAAGGTCCTACTCGTGGTCTCAGTCTTGTTGGTACATAGAGTCCTGCTCAGCGTGTACCTGGCCATTCGTTTGTGAAGTGTAAGACCGTCCGACCAGACCAAACAATCTGCTCATGTCTCACTTGCTCGAGATAGCATTTACCTGTGTAACGCCCCACATTTACCTAACCGCTTATCGGACGGTAAATGAGTCGCTACTAAACTTAATCCAAATACAAGACCAAAATTTGGACCCTTTTTTTTTAAATATACCAATATAATATAAATATAATAATCAAGATATAAATAACAATACAAATATAATAAAACTGATAATATTAAAATAAATAATATCTAATGGTTTTACAAAAATTAGAGTTTTGCGGAGACAAGATACTAAAAGAAAAGACATATTAAACCACCCATATGGGAGCCATCTAAACTAAAACAAATTCAAATAGTCGGTTGCGACTATTATTTATTCTCCAACACTGCTATCTCAAAGAGATCCCTGAAGCGTATGAAAGCTTTGTCCTGGTCCTCAAAAGATGCGCTACCTGGTTATGAAACAACCAGCCATTTGGAATAGGGTGAGCAATTAACTCAGTTAATAGACTCACAGATTTATTACCCCATATGACAGTTACATATAAAAAAATAAGTAATGTTGAAAACATGGATTTCCGTTAATAAATCAATTTAAAATCATGAATATAAAAATATTTTAATGCAATCACATGGCCCAATCCTTGGCCCACGTTATAGAAATCGTGCAACTTAAATGGTATATGATCGGGTAGGATTCTCAATCGGAAGAACCATTCCCCCAAAACAGGTGTGCCAAGCCCCAGGTGACTAAATCGCTCAAAAAGCTCCCTCGAGGAGACGCTGGATTTAGAAGACACTGATGGGTCACCGCTGCCATCACTATGAGAACACCAGCGCATGATGCCTCGGTTGCTGCAAACTCTAAACAAAGGAATCCACCGCTGCAAGGAATGCTTTACCACACCCCTCACCGATCTTGGGGCTCTTCGAGTCCTAGACCTTCCTCTTCAAAGGCGAAATACGATGAGGAGATTTATTTCTAAAATATGCTATGATCTATATCTTAATAAAATCTCATAAGACTAGGTTGTCTTCACTAGTCCTAAATTTTTTCAAAAGTCTCAAAAATCATAATCCTTAATCCAAATATTATTTCAAAAACATAAGCATCAGAAAATGTATTATATTAATTCTTGAAACATGGATAGCATAAGTCATGCTATTTTAAATGACATGATGAAGGAATTAAATCATTCAACTTTATTCAATAAGAATGCAATTCGAGCAATATGTACAACAACACAATCATGCATAGTTATCATAATATAAATGCATGAATAACATATAATATCACTAAAAAAATAAGATTAATCTAATATCAACATGTGAGAATTAAGAACATGTAATTTTAGATTAAAAGCCCATATGAATAGATCAGTAAGCCCACTCACCTCAAATGGACCCTAGGTCCCAAGAATGAAGCTTGCAATTAGAACCTAGATAAACCATATAAATGATTAAATAAAAACTATGATTTAAGCCTAGGCCCAAGACCTAATTACCTATCCATAATTAATAGGTATAAATTTGTATACCCAACAATCTAAACCCATCCATATACACCATAACCCTAAGAAGAATATCAAAACCTATTTACAATATAACTAGACACTAGAAGATGAAACTAAAAAAGACAAAATCAGAAAAGGCAAAACAGAAATGATAAAAATCCAGAAAATTTAAAATAATAAAATAATAAAAAAAATACATAAAATAATATGAAAACACATATTTTTCTATAAAAATAAAGTATTAATTAGTAAAATTTGAAAATAAATAAAACTTATCATGTATTTGTATAAATGATAACCCTAGTATGATTAAAAAATCCTTTTTTTAACAATGTAAACATAGATCTATTCTTTAAAATAAATAATAAATCAAAACCCTAACATAAAGTTTATGAAGACTCCAAAAATCCAAATACCTAACATTTATCTAATAATAATAAATAATAGATCAAAACCCATTTTTTATAAAATCATAAGAATCTAACAACATATATATATATATATATATATATATATATATATATATATATATATATATATATATATATCAAAACTCTAACTTCATCAAAAACTCAAAATCCCATGACATAAAAATATATTTAATCCATATCATAAATAATAAATCAAAACCCTATTTTTATTAAAAGCTCAAAAATTCGAAACCTAAACATGCATCTAATAAATAATAGGAAAATCACAAGATAAAAAGAAAAGATTAAATACCATTTTTTTCTCTCTCTCTAACCCCTTCTTCTCTCTCTCAGTTTCTCCAACACAAAACCTCACGAGCACCCTCTCTCTCTCTCTCTCAAATACATATACATAATTATCTAACCTCATATCCTCATTTGATTTTGAATTTAATTTTAAAAAGTGGTTATTGAAAAGATTTGAAAGGATCTGATTAAAAAAAGAGAATATATGAATAATCAAAATGATAAGGAAAAATTAAGGAAATCATAAATTTTAAGTGTAAGACTCATATATCTAATAAAACAAATCAAATCAAATACTCAAACCTAACAAAATTTAAAAAAAGACCCCTGGATTGTTTTAGAATGTCAAATAGGTCCCTATTCGAATTAGAGATAGGTCTCTACAACTTATTACAAGAAATTCATAATTCAAAACTAGGTCCCAAAAAATCAATAACAATGAAATCTCAAAATTTAATTTTTTGAGCTCCAAAATTAATGAGATTGTAACCATTTGAGATCTTGAAGACGTTTGAAAGAAAATATATAAAATTTTTAACATTAAGAATGTTATATATGTGTCACTTTTTGCCTTCTGGTAACCATTGGAACATTCTGGCAGTTTTTCAGTTTTTTTCGTTTTTCGATCGGAACAGCTAAAATTTTGGACTGTTAGCTATCATCCTGAGTTTCAGGACTCCGATTGAAAATCTAACTGCATATTATGTGTCCTGGTGCTATTCCAAGCCACTCACGAAAATTTCATCGAATTCCGGCAATGTTTTAGAATTTTGCAGTTCCGAAGCGTATCTGGGTTTTGACCGAGCGAGAAGTCATTGGGAGACTTGACTTGGTCAAAGTTGACCTTTGACTTGGTCAAATGAGTTTGGATTTTAGTGTGGTTGCGTTGACTTAGGTCAAAGTGCACTTAGACCCACTTAAACCTAATCTAATCCTAGCCTAAACCTAATTAGGGCTAATCTAAGTGGTGTGTGTGTGTGGTGTGTGTGTGGGGACTTAAATAGAAGTCCACGCCTAGCTTTTGTGCCCCACTATTCATCATCTTCCCCACTCAATCTCTCTCTCTCCCCTCTCTTTATTTCTTTGTTTTGATCTAGCTAGAGGGGTCAAAACCAAAAACCCTAAGAAGAGAAAGGTTAGGTCTTGTCCCGATCTATCTTCCGGTGGTCTCGGATTCGAGTTCCCACATGTGTGACCCCCTCTAATGCCCTCTTTTCTCCTCTGATTTCAGCCATTTCGAGGGCTGAAGGAGATCTTGGTTGTGGTGGTCGTTGAGGTGGTGTTTCGGTGCGCGAAGAGCAACCGATCTTCCTTTCCTTCCTTTCCTTCCTTGGGTGAGGTTTCCTTTCCTTCCTTTCTTGTTTAGATGCTTGATTAGGAGGTGTTTTTGGGTGTGTATGGCCTTTATGGTGGTTTGGGTGGCTGTTGGTGGTAGTGGGTGCCGGTTGGGGTGGTTGGTTGGCTCGAGTAGGCTGGTAGGGCAGGCGGGCTAGCAGGCGCAGGGCAGGGCACTGTCGGGCAGGCTGGCGGGGCGCTGTCGGGCAGGCTGGCAGGGCACGCGCGCGCAGGTGGAGCAGGAGCGTGCGGGTGCTGCGCGCTGGGCGCCGTGTAGGGGCGTGCACGCGGGGCGCTGCGCAGAGGGGCAGTGCGTGCTGCACGCAGGGGGTGTGCATGCGGGTGCTGCGCGTAGGGCGCCGTGCGGGGGCTGGGGCGCGGCTGTGCGCCTGGGTCGGGTGGCCGTGCATACGGCTGCCGGGGGTTTGGGAGTGAGTCGGGGTGCTCGGACTCGCGTGCGTACAGGCCGTATGTACGCTTGTCCGAGTGTTGGGTATTTTAGTGTATTTTTGTGTATAATTGTGTATATTACTCACCGAATTGATTACCCTGTCTTGCAGATCTTGACGGACGGTCGCACGACCACCCGGTTATTGGTGAGTGGTACAATCTAACCCACTAGGGAGGCGCGATATGCACTTGGGCGTATACTGTCCTCCCCTGGGGCACCATAGTTAATATTAACTTGTTAATATGTAATCTATGCAAGCATGATTAGTGTGTAGAATGCATGCCACCCTAGACTTTGTATGTTAAGGACTTGCACCCTTAGGATATATGTAAGAGCCATGCATCCTGTCACCCTGTTCTCATGCTAGGAAGCCTCGACCTATGCATGTGTCCTACTAGTTTGATTTATTAAATTAAATGCGAACTTATGATATTTTAGCATGCCTTAGGGAATATTAAGGGGCCTTGCGAGGTCAACATTGAGACCCGGGCTAGGGTACTCCGTGTTCCTTGTTTGGTTGTCAGGATGTCCTATATCGGGACCTCATGGTGCCCTCCCAAGGTTTCTTTTCCCAATAATATTATATATGTTCCCCGCATCTTGGTTATGCGCCCTGGTGGAATTATGAATAATTTATGACATTGGAGTTGTTGAGATGCGTTGTCGACGGATCCGAGTGGATCATATGCGTATGGATAGACTATTTCTGTACCCTTCGTTGGATCCGTGTAGAGACTGCCCCAGCATTAGAAAGGCCGTCCCGTCAGAGGGCTCCGATCAGTAGGTACCTCCTGATTTTGGATTCGGACTGTGCTGAATGTGGGAGTGGCCAAGCGGCTACGGAGTGGAGGAGAGACTATCGGTGGACCAAGGGTGATTAACAGCCTAGTCAGTCCCAATATCCTATGTCACCATATTGAGGGGTGAGGGTGAGGGTGTGGTGGGTCGGCGATGTAGCGACCCACTGGATTTGTGTAGTTCCTGCCACTTTGAGGCTTTTAATGATTATTTGTGGTTAATATGAATTGTGATGCATGGGTTGTGCTATTCACTGAGCGTGTGGCTCACCCCTCGCATAATATTTTTCTCCAGTTATTACTGAGTCGGACCAGAAGGAGGAGCTCCCCGAGAGACTTCATCAGTAGCGGAGCAGCGCCACGTCATGCGAGTATTAGAGGCCATCAGCATCCTTTCTTTTGCTTGTATGTATATATTTCCGTGCTTGGGCACCGTTTGTATATTATTTGGATGTATGTGTGTATATTGGCTCTCACAGGACAGTTGATTATGTATCGAGTCTGTAGTATGTTTTTGAATTACAGACTCAGTCTTTTAGCTTCCGCTATCTGTGTATATATCATGTCAGCCTTGCTTTCGTCTGTGTTGTCATTTTAGTTGTTGTTTAGAGTATGTTATTGATCTCCTGTATAGACTGCTGATATCATGTATACACTTACCGCGTCCCGGGGACGGCCGCCCTGGGGCGTGACAAAAGTTGGTATCAGAGCCTGGTCCTGTCAGAGCCAATTGTCTTCTTTTTCGTAGAGATGAGTCCTAGGATTTCTATATGAGTATTCTGATCCTAGTGTCTGGTTTTCTTAGGTTGCTGATATGCCTCCTCGCAGAGGACGGCACGGACGTGGTCCCTCTCGACCTTTGGAGGTTTCCGGACCTACCAGAGGCGAGGATGCTACTGGAGAGTCTTCGGCCGTGAGGCCAGGATCGGCGCAGGAGCCTCCTGCCTGGGAGCGCGCGTTCGCGCGGATAGCGGATTTGGTGGAGACACAGACCAGGGCATTAGAGGCCCAGACGAGGGTATTGGCTGAGCAGGCTAGAGAGATTCAGGAGCTGAGGGCGGCCCGTGATGCAGTTCCACAGGTCCCCTTGGTGTCAGATCCGCCTGTGGTACCCGACGTACCACCAGTCCCCATGGTGGTTCCGGCGGTGAGAGTTCAGGATCCCCAGGAGAGGGAGGTGGGGCTAGAGGCTGCAGCGCGAGTGCAGCAGAGCGGCCTCGCTGCCTTTCTGAAGCTCCACCCTCCCGAGTTCCATGGCCAGACGGCGGATCCCCTTGCCCCAGAGCGTTGGTTGATGGAGGTGGATACGATCTTCTCGACCATGCAGTGCACCGACCGCCAGCGAGTCTCCCTGGCCACTTTCATGCTGAAGGGCAGCGCCGCCGACTGGTGGGCTACCCGAGCGGTGGACATCCCGGAGGGAGTGGAGCAGCTTTCATGGGCGGGATTCCGGAGGTATTTCTTGGAGGAGTACTTCCCGTTCTCGACGCGCCAGATAGTGATGCAGGAGTTTGAGCAGCTGACGCAGGGCTCTATGTCTGTCGCTGACTACTCCACGCGCTTCACGAGGCTTTCCAGATTCGCCCCAGCCTTGGTGATGGACGAGGAGACGAGGTGCCGTCGTTTTGAGCTTGGTCTCAGCAGCGCCATTCGGGTGCATGTCACCTCCCAGGCATTCACGAGGTACTCCGACTTGGTGTCTCGGGCGAAGACAGTCGAGCGAGACCTCGGGATCCTCGTGAGGGTTTCGACCCCTTTGGTAGACCAGAGACCTCCCAGGAGCCAGGACCAAGGACAGCACAAGAAGAAGAGGCCCCGCTTTGATCAGTTAGCGGCTGCCTCTCCTCCAGCAGATGTGGTGCCAGCGCGAGGTCCAGCACCCATCGCGGCAGTGCTAGTCCAGTCCAGGTGACCGGAGACGCGGCACTGTTACCACTGTCAGCGCATCGGGCATATCTTGTATAATTGCCCCGATGCTGGCCGACCCCGCGTGCTGCCTCCGCAGCAGCAGCAGCAGTTCCAGCAGCAGCAGCCTCAGCGCCAGCAGCAGCAGCAGCCTCAGCGCCAGCCGCAGCAGCAGCCTCAGCGTCAGCAGCAGCAGCCACAGGGTGGCCGTGTTGACCAGAGGAGGCAGCCAGCGCAGCCGGCGAGGCGTGCCCCTGCTCCTCAGCCGCAGTTTGTTCAGGGCCGAGTGGCAGCGCTTTCGGCAGAGGAGGCTCAAGCATCAGGCAGCATGGTCCGAGGTATTGTTCAGATCTCCCAGCTCCCTGCATATGTGTTGTTTGATTCCGGAGCCACACACTCGTTCGTGTCTCCCGCTTTTGCGAGACGGACGGGCGTGGCGTCCGCCCCTTTAGATGCTATCCTGGAGATATCATTGCCCGTAGGAGACCGTATTCTCCTCCGTTCTGTGTACCGAGGTGTACGGTGGTGGTTGCGGAGCATGAGTTTCCGGTGGAGTTGGTGGAGCTCGCTATGACGGACTTTGATGCCATCCTGGGAATGGATTGGCTTGCAGCTAGTCACGCCAGCATCGACTGTTTTGCCAAGTCGGTGTCTTTCCACCTTCCGGGTCGGAGGTCCTTCCAGTTCGTGGGCGATCGTGACGTAGCCCCTTTGGGGTTCGTGTCGTCCATGCAGGCGTGGAGACTCCTTCAGGGAGGATGCGAGGGCTTTCTGGCGTACATTGCTCAGGAGGATGCACCGCTGCAGGCAGATATCAGTCAGACTCCGTCGTGGCAGAGTATCCCGAGGTTTTCCCCGATGATCTTCCGGGATTACCGCCGGATCGCGCGATCGAGTTTGAGATCAATCTGATTCCGGGGACCGAGCCGATTTCGAGAGCTCCGTACCGGATGGCCCCTGCAGAGCTGAGGGTGCTCAAGGAGCAGTTGGAGGAGTTGCTGGAGAAGGGCTTCGCACGTCCGAGTGTTTCTCCGTGGGGAGCCCCTGTTCTGTTCGTCCGGAAGAAGGACGGTTCGCTGCGGCTTTGTATCGATTACAGGCAGCTGAACAAGCGAACAATAAAGAACAAGTACCCCTTGCCGAGGATCGACGATCTGTTTGACCAGCTCCAGGGAGCGCGAGTCTTTTCCAAGATCGATCTCCGCTCGGGCTACTATCAGCTGAAGATCCGGGAGTCAGACATTCTGAAGACGGCCTTTCGTACCCGGTATGGGCACTACGAGTTCAGAGTACTGCCATTCGGGTTGACGAATGCACGGGCGGCCTTCATGGATCTGATGAACCGGGTGTTTCGGCCCTTCCTCGACTCCTTTGTGGTAGTATTCATCGATGACATATTGGTGTACTCGAGGAGTCTTGAGGAGCACGCTCACCATCTTCGCACTGTCTTGGAGACTTTGGCCAGACATCAGTTGTTCGCCAAGTTCAGCAAGTGCGAGTTCTGGTTGGAGCGTATGGCCTTTCTGGGCCATGTGATTTCCGGCGAGGGCATATCTGTGGACCTGGAGAAGACGCTCGCCGTGTCGAATTGGCGTCGACCGTCGAACCCCACAGAGATTCGGAGCTTCCTGGGCTTGGCGGGTTATTACAGGAGGTTTGTCGAGGGTTTCTCGAAGATAGCCGTACCTCTTACCCGCCTCACTCGGAAAGACGTCCGGTTCGAGTGGTCCCCTTCTTGTGAGGAGAGCTTCCAGGAGCTGAAGCGTAGGCTCACCTCAGCGCCAGTTCTTACCCTTCCATCTGGGAGTGGTGGGTTCGCAGTATACACAGATGCATCGCAGTTGGGTGTGGGTTGCGTCCTGATGCAGCACGGTAAGGTGGTGGCTTACGCGTCTCGTCAGTTGAAGCCCCATGAGCAGAACTACCCCACCCATGACCTCGAGTTGGCTGCGATCATTTTTGCGCTGAAGATATGGAGGCATTATCTCTACGGAGAGGAGTTCGAGCTCTTTACTGACCATAAGAGCTTGACGTATCTGCAGTCTCAGCCGGAGCTCAACATGCGACAGAGGCGTTGGGTTGAGTTCCTTACAGACTATGACTGTGACATCGCTTACCATCCGGGTAAGGCGAATGTCGTTGCAGATGCGCTCAGTAGGCAGCCCCTGGGCATGGCCGCCCACATGGCTGTCCGTCGTTGGAGGCTTCTGGAGGAGGCCGCTTGCTGGATTTGCGTTGGAGACCCTGCTGGTGGCTTTTTGGCCAGGCTGGTGGTGCAGCCGGTTCTTCTCGACGAGATCCGCACGGCTCAGGCTCAGGACCCGCATTTTATAGTCCTTTCTGAAGGCGTCGCCCGGGGCGAGCGCCAGGACTACCAGATTCGCGCGGACGGGATCCTGAGATTCAGAGGCCGAGTGTGCATCCCCGACGACGCAGAGCTGAGGCGGAAGATTCTGGACGAGGCCCATCGCTCGAGGTACACCGTGCACCCTGGTGGCACGAAGATGTACAGAGGCCTTCGTCGCGGCTACTGGTGGCGCGGGATGAAGACGGATATCGCCCGTTTCGTTGCCCGGTGCCTAGTATGCCAGCAGGTGAAGTCGGAGCATCAGCGCCCTGCGGGGAAGCTGCAGTCCATTGAGATCCCTCAGTGGAAGTGGGAGCAGATCACCATGGACTTCGTCTCGGGTCTGCCGAGGTCACGTTCGGGTCGCGATGCCATCTGGGTGATCGTCGACCGGCTGACGAAGTCTGCTCATTTCCTCCCCATCCGACTCACCGATTCTCTGGACACCTCTGGCGCAGTTATTCGTCTCCGAGATTGTCCGACTCCATGGCACTCCAGTCAGCATCATCTCTGATCGAGACGCGCGTTTCACTTCGAGGTTCTGGCGTAGCCTCCAGCACGCCCTTGGTACGAACCTCCTAATCAGTACAGCGTTTCATCCTCAGACGGACGGCCAGTCGGAGAGGACGATCCAGACCCTTGAGGACATGCTGCGGGCCTGTGTACTCGATTTTGGGGGCAGTTGGGAGAGGCACCTTCCGTTGGTGGAGTTTGCCTACAACAACAGCTACCACTCGAGCATCCGGATGGCTCCCTACGAGGCACTTTATGGCCGCAGCTGCAGGTCCCCCCTGTGTTGGGATGAGGTCGGAGAGCGCCAGCTAGAGGGACCAGAGATCGTTCACCAGACCTCCGAGATGGTGAAGACGATCCGCGAGCGTATCCGAGTCGCTCAGAGTCGTCAGAAGAGCTACGCCGACCGCCGTCGCCGTGAGCTCGCCTTCGAGGTCGGTGATCATGTGTTCCTGAAGGTGTCCCCGATGAAGGGCATCTTCCGATTCGGTGTGCGGGGCAAGCTGAGTCCGCGTTTCATTGGGCCATTCCTCATCCTCGAGCGAGTTGGGGAGGTGGCCTATCGCATAGCTCTGCCCCCACAGTTGGCTCAGGCCCATGACGTCTTCCACGTCTCGCAGCTGAGGCGATACGTCCACGATCCTGCTCACATCATCCCGTTCGAGCCGCTCGTCTTCGAGCCGGACTTGTCTTTCGTGGAGCAGCCGATTGAGATCATGGACCGCCGCGAGAAGAGGCTCCGCACCAAGACCGTCCAGCTGGTCAAGGTGCGATGGCAGCACCGTTCCGGTGCCGAGGCCACCTGGGAGCTCGAGGACGCCATGCGTGACGCGTATCCGCATCTTTTCCCTTCTTAGATGTTCTTGTATTTATTTTGAGGACAAAATTTCCTAAGGGGGGGAGAATGTTATATATGTGTCACTTTTTGGCCTGTTGGTAACCATTGAAGCATTTTAGCAGTTTTTTTTGTTTTTCGATCGGAACCGCATAATTTTGGACTGTTAGCTATCGTCCTGAGTTAGAGGACTCCGATTGAAAATCTAACTGCATATTATGTGTCCTGGTGCCATTTTAAGCCACTCATGAAAATTTCATCGAATTCCGGCAACGTTCCAAAATTTCACAGTTCCGGGGCGTATCTGGGTTTTTAAGTCGCACACTATATATAAGTGGGATCTAATTTTCGAAATCACTATTCATCATCCCTACCAATCATTCCCTCTCTCCTTTCTCTCATTTTTCTGCCTTTTGAAGGCCTTAGACCCCTCAAAACCAAAAACCTAAAACCTAAGAAGTGTAGATCGGGTCCCGATCTACACCCCGGTGCCTTCAAATCCCGATTCCGCGATCCTAGCCTCCCCATCCTCCCTCCTTTCTCCTCTGTTTTGGGCCGTTTCGAAGGCCGAGAAAGATCCGGGCGTTGGAGGGCTTTGGAGAAGGGTTTCGGTGCGCGGAGAGCACCCGGTCACCTCTTCCTCCCCCTTGGTAAGCTTTCTTTCCCTCTTTTCATGCTTAGATGCTTGATAGGAGGGGGTTTTGTGTTTGGGAGGTGGTCGGCGGCTGTGGGAGGTCGTCGGAGGTGGTTGGGGGCGGTCGGAGGCCGTCGGAGGCCATTGGATGGTGGAGGAGGTACTCGGGTAGTGGGGGGGCTTCTGTTCCGGGCAGCAGGCAGCAGCGGCAGCAGCTCAGGCAGTGCGCAGGCTGGGCGCGCGCGGACGTGCGCGCGTGCGTGCGCGTGGGCGTGCACGCGGGCGTGCGTGCTGGTCGTGCTGGGTGTGCTCGGTGCTGTGCGCGAGGTGCTGGTCGAGCAGTTGTGCGTGAGGAGCTGGTGGCGAGCTGTGCGTGCAGGGGCTGGTCGAGCGGCTGGTGCGGGGAGGGATGCGAGCTGCGATGCGCGCGGAGTGCGTGCTGGGCACGCTGGACGGGTTGGCGGTGCTGGGCATGCGGGTGCGGGGGGTGATGGCCGAGGGCAGTGCGCGCGGGAGGGCGTGCAGGGTGCGCGCGGGGGGCGCAGCAAGGCAGTGGTGGTGCGCGCGGGGCGCGGCGAGGCGGCTGTGGTGCGCGCGGGGCGCGGCGAGGTGGCGGAGGTGCGCGTGGGGTGCGCGCGGGGCGAGGCGCTTCGCGCGGGGGGGGGGGGGGGGTGGGCGTACAGGGTGCTCGCGGGCCGGCGCGAGGCTTGCGGGGTGCACGCGGGCTGCTGCGGCTGGGCGCAGTGGACGCGCAGTGCCCCGGGTGGTGCGGCAGCATGTCCAGGCGGCGGGCAGGGGTCCGGCGGGCGCGGGGTGCGTGGGCTGAGGCGCGGCGGTGCCCGGGCGGTCGGGTGGCTGTGCGGGTGGTTGCCGGAGTGCTCGGGCTAGCGTGCGTGCGGGTCGTGTGCACGTTTGCCCGAGTGTTGGGTGTTTGTTGTGGGTTTTGGGTATTTAATTGTGTATTTTGGTAGTATTCGTGGATTTATACTCACCCGTTAATACCCTGTCTTGCAGATCTCGACGGACGGTCGCGCGTCGACCCAATTTCCGGTGAGTGGGACAACCCAACCCAGTTTGGGAGGCGCTACATGCCTTGGAGCGTGTACCGTCCTCCCCCTAGGGCACATAGTTAGGATTAACAGTTGTTTTAAATCCATGTTAAGCATGATGTGTGTGTGTAGAATGCATGTCACCCTAGACTTGTATGTTAGGGACTTACACCCTTAGGATTTGTGCATGAGCCGTGTATCATGTCACCCCGTTATCATGCTAGGAAAGCCCCGCCTTGTGCATGCGTCCTATTAGTTTGATTTCTTTAATTAAATGCAAGCTTTAATATTGATAGCATGCTTAGGGAATATAAGGGGGCCTTGCGAGGTTAACATTGAGACCCGGGTTAGGGTACTCCGTGTTCCTCATTTGGTTGTCGGATGTCCTACATCGGGACCTCAGGTTACCCTCCCAAGGTCTCTTTTCCCCATTTTATGTCTTATTTATTTTCCCCGCATCCTGGTTATGCGCACTGGTGGAATTCAAGACATTAGAGTTGTAGAGATGTGCTGTCAGCGGATCCGAGTGGATCATATGCGATGGATAGGCTGTTCTGTTCCCTCCGTTGGATCCGTGTAGAGACTACCCCGGCGTTGGAAAGGTTGTCCCGTGCAGGGGCTTCCATCAGTAGGCGCCTCCTGATCTGGTAGAAGGACTGCGCCGAACGTGGGAGTGGCCAAACGACCTACGGAGTGGGGAGAGACTATCGGTGGACCGAGGGTGACCAACAGCCTAGTCAGTCCCAAGAGCCTAGGTCACCTGTTGAGAGGTGAGGGTGAGGGTATGGTGGGCCGACGATGTGACGACCCACAGGATTGTGTATGGATGATTATACGCCCATTAAGTCCCAACATCCTAGGTCACCTATTGAGGGTGAGGGTGAGGGTGAGGGTATGGCGGTTCGGCGATGTGACGAACCCCTGGATTTGTGTTGATTATGCCGCTTGGGGGCTTATGAATTGATTAAATATGTTAATATGACTGTATGCATGGGTTGTGCTATTCACTGAGCGTGTGGCTCACCCCTCGCATATTATCTTTTTCAGTGATCTCTAAGGGAGGATCTTCCCGAGCGACTACACCAGTAGAGGAGTAGCGCCACGTCCCTCGAGTTTTGAGGCCATCAGCACCCTTCTCTCCGTTGTATGTATATACCTATGTGCTTGGGCACCTAGTTGGATGTTGTATGGATTTTTTATTTGTGTATATATATGGACATGTTGGCTCCCACAGGAATTATGATTATGTATCGGGTCTGTAGTATATTTTGATTACAGATTCAGTCTTTTTAGCTTCCGCATTTGGTGTATATATTATGTCAGCCCTGCTTTATCTGTGTTGTCATTTCAGTTGTTGTATGAGTATATTATTGATTCCTGTTTACTAATATCATATATACACTTGTCGCGCCACGGGGACGGCCGCCCTGGGGCGTGACAACCCCGGCATTGGAAAGGTTCTCCTGTGCAGGGGCTTCCATCAGTAGGCGCCTCCTGATTTGGTAGAAGGACTGCGCCAAACGTGGGAGTGGCCAAACGACCTACGGAGTGGGGAGAGACTATCGGTGGACCGAGGGTGACCAACAGCCTAGTCAGTCCCAAGAGCCTAGGTCACCTGTTGAGAGGTGAGGGTGAGGGTATGGTGGGCCGGCGATGCGACGACCCACAGGTTTGTGTAAGGATGATTATCCGCCCATTAAGTCCCAACATCCTAGGTCACCTATTGAGGGTGAGGGTGAGGGTGAGGGTATGGCGGTTCGGCGATGTGACGAACCCCCGGATTTGTGTTGTTTATGCCGCTTTGGGGCTATTGGCTTGATTTAAATGTGGTTAATATGAACTGTATGCATGGGTTGTGCTATTCACTGAGCGTGTGGCTCACCCCTCGCATATTATCTTTTCAGTGATCTCTGAGGGAGGAGCTTCCCGAGGGACTACACCAATAGAGGAGTAGCGCCACGTCCCTCGAGTTTTGAGGCCATCAGCACCCTTCTCTCCGTTGTATGTATATACCTATGTGCTTGGGCACCTAGTTGGATGTTGTATGGATTTTTTATTTGTGTATATATATGGACATGTTGGCTCCCACAGGACATATGATTATGTATCGGGTCTGTAGTATATTTTGATTACAGATTCAGTCTTTTTAGCTTCCGCATTTGGTGTATATATTATGTCAGCCCTGCTTTATCTATGTTGTCATTTCAGTTGTTGTATGAGTATATTATTGATTCCTGTTTACTAATATCATATATACACTTGTCGCGCCACGGGGACGGCCGCCCTGGGGCGTGACAACCCCGGCATTGGAAAGGTTGTCCCGTGCAGGGGCTTCCATCAGTAGGCGCCTCCTGATTTGGTAGAAGGACTGCGCCGAACGTGGGAGTGGCCAAACGACCTACGGAGTGGGGAGAGACTATCGGTGGACCGAGGGTGACCAACAGCCTAGTCAGTCCCAAGAGCCTAGGTCACCTGTTGAGAGGTGAGGGTGAGGGTATGGTGGGCCGGCGATGCGACGACCCACAGGTTTGTGTATGGATGATTATCCGCCCATTAAGTCCCAACATCCTAGGTCACCTATTGAGGGTGAGGGTGAGGGTGAGGGTATGGCGGTTCGGCGATGTGACGAACCCCCGGATTTGTGTTGTTTATGCCGCTTTGGGGCTATTGGCTTGATTTAAATGTGGTTAATATGAACTGTATGCATGGGTTGTGCTATTCACTGAGCGTGTGGCTCACCCCTCGCATATTTTCTTTTCAGTGATCTCTGAGGGAGGAGCTTCCCGAGGGACTACACCAATAGAGGAGTAGCGCCACGTCCCTCGAGTTTTGAGGCCATCAGCACCCTTCTCTCCGTTGTATGTATATATCTCTGTGCTTCGGCACCTAGTTGGATGTTGTATGGATTTTTATTTGTGTATATATGGACATGTTGGCTCCCACAGGACATATGATTATGTATCGGGTCTGTAGTATATTTTGATTACAGATTCAGTCTTTTTAGCTTCCGCATTTGGTGTATATATTATGTCAGCCCTGCTTTATCTGTGTTGTCATTTCAGTTGTTGTATGAGTATATTATTGATCTCCTGTTTACTGATATCATATATACACTTGCCGCGTCCCGGGGACGGTCGCCCTGGGGCGTGACATATAATATCACTAAAAAAATAAGATTAATCTAATATCAACATGTGAGAATTAAGAACATGTAATTTTAGATTAAAAGCCCATATGAATAGATCAGTAAACCCACTCACTTCAAATGGACCCTAGGTCCCAAGAATGAAGCTTGCAATTAGAACCTAGATAAACCATATAAATGATTAAATAAAAACTATGATTTAAGCCTAGGCCCAAGACCTAATTACCTATCCATAATTAATAGGTATAAATTTGTATACCCAACAATCTAAACCCATCCATATACACCATAACCCTAAGAAGAATATCAAAACCTATTTACAATATAACTAGACACTAGAAGATGAAACTAAAAAAGACAAAATCAGAAAAGACAAAACAGAAATGATAAAAATCTAGAAAATTTAAAATAATAATAAAATAAAAAAATACATAAAATAATATGAAAACACATATTTTTCTATAAAAATAAAGTATTAATTAGTAAAAGTTGAAAATAAATAAAACTTATCATGTATTTGTATAAATGATAACCCTAGTATGATTAAAAACTCCTTTTTTTTAACAATGTAAACATAGATCTATTCTTTAAAATAAATAATAAATCAAAACCCTAACATAAAGTTTATGAAGACTCCAAAAATCCAAATACCTAACATAGATCTAATAATAATAAATAATAGATCAAGACCCATTTTTATAAAATCATAAGAATCTAACAACATATATATATATATATATATATTTATCAAAACTCTAACTTCATCAAAAACTCAAAATCCCATGACATAAAAATATATTTAATCCATATCATAAACAATAAATCAAAACCCTATTTTTATTAAAAGCTCAAAAATCCAAAACCTAAAAATAGATCTAATAAATAATAGGAAAATCACAGGATAAAAAGAAAAGTTTAAATACCATTTTTTTCTCTCTCTCTAACCCCTTCTTCTCTCTATCTCTCTCTGTTTCTCCCACACAAAACCTCACGATCACCCTCTCTCTCTCTCTCTATCTCTCTCTCAAATAGATATACATAATTATCTAACCTCATATCCTCATTTGATTTCGAATTTAATTTTAAAAAGTGGTTATTAAAAAGATTTGAAAGGATATAATTAAAAAAAAGAGAATATATGAATATTCAAAATGATAAGGGACAATTAAGGAAATCATAAATTTTAAATTTATGACTCATGTATCTAATAAAACAAATCAAATCAAATACTCAAATCTAACAAAATGTACAAAACGAGCCCTAGATTGTTTCCAAATGTCAAATAGGTCCCTATCCGAATTACAGATAGGTCCCTACATCCTATTACAAGAAATTCATAATTCAAAACTAGGTCCCTGAAAATCAATAACAATGAAATCTCAAAAATTAATATTTTGAGCTCCAAAATTAATGAGATTGTAACCATTTAAGATCTTGAAGACCTTCGAAAGAAAATATATAAAAAAATTTAACATTAAGAAATAGTATTTAAATTTACAAACTGAAATGGCACCATAAGGATACATTAAATGACCCAAAACTTAAAAACACACAAAATACATTCATTTTAATTCAAATATCTTATTTATATATATTTAAATTAAATATATAAATAAGAGAATATGCACAGGTGTTACATACCCCTTTAGGAATTTAGTCCTCCAAATTCAGGGGAGAATACAAAATAAAAGATATATGATATCCAATGATAATAACCATCCAACCAATAGTTGTAAAAATAGGCTTACACTTTCATTTCTTATTGTAAAAGTAGGATAACAATCATCCAACCAATGATAACAATCCCTTTTCTTTCATTTCTTATTGCTAAACCCTGTTTTTTTTTGTATAGTGTACAATTTTGAAAGAAATATAGATTTACTTTTTACCCTCCAAAAAAAAAAAAAAAAAAAGTAGGCTTACAAGTCCGAGTAATACCTGATAAGCACAATAATATAGAAAATGGTTTAAGAATCCAACTTCTACCCAATAAACATTCAAACAATTGTACACCCATACATAAATTGTATAAGTGAGCTTACAAGTCTGACTCATACCCAACAAGCTCAATAATGTGAAAAATGGTATAAGATTTTAACTTATACCCCACAATCTATATTCAATCAAATGCACAAGCAAAACCACTATACCAATTCTTTGCATTAAAATTCCAACCAATATCAATACAAGTGACATACAATCACACAACAAAATAACCATATAAATAATACTCACAATTCTTCCGCTGTGCCACTCTACTAGTGACCCAAACCACAAGTGAATGAACTTCTACATAAAAAACAATGTCAACAATTATTTATAACAATAACTCTATAGGTCAAATACACCCACGCCCCACATCATAGGTGTTATAACTCATATAGAGCATATGCAATGGCAACAATAAATAAAAAAATATATAAGTCAAGCTCACTCATGTCCTATACCACAGGGATTCGATTGGTATGGAAAAAGCAAAGATATTACAAGCAACCAATGGTATAAGTCAGGTCCACTTATGTCCCATACTATAGGTGGTCTAACTAATACAATGCAAACCTTGACAATATATAGCAAAAGGAATCAACATCATACAATTTCATACATAATTGTACAAGTTAGGCTCATCTACATCCCCTACCATAAATGATCCAACTTGTACTGTCAAAATGGGGGCAATAATAATGACAACAAGATGATACTAAAGATATTTACAATATTTAAAATTTATATATATAAGAAAATCATCTGCTGACATGGACATTCATGAATTGATTGAACCATCCACAGCACTATACAAAACGTGCAAAGCATCCTAATAAAATTGTGAATACATGGCTACATCGAACAACTTCAAAATATTGGTTGTTAAGGTATGCCTCTCAAGTGTGCACACTTCGACGCATATTTAGTATGAGCAATCATCCACCACATAATGCTCTTACATAGAGTAGCCACTAATAAGAATGAAATCCTATATGTATCAATCCTAGTTGACTCAACTCATCCTAGACTTCAAAGGAATGACTCTCATACTGGCTTATCTTGAGGCTCTAACAAAAAAATAGTTTAAAATGAACCAAAATAACTAAGCTCCAAAATATAGGGTATCCAAAAACTCAGGTGGTATATCCTATGATCCAACAATGCAATCTAAACACTTAAAGATATAGCTAGATTTATATGCATGCTAAATGCACATGAACCTGAATTTACAAGATGCAACTGTAATATCGATATGCATAGCATAATGTAGAAAAAAATATTTAGCATAATAAATATTGTATATATATAAATAAAAGAATTTAAAGCTCATTCCATTTAATATATAGCATAATAAATTTGTAAGCCATGTAAACTATACATAGAGTTAAATTGTAATAAAATTAACGTAACAAATATCTAGAGAGTTTAATTAAGAAAGATCTAACAATATCTTTAATTTTGAATTATTAAGATTTGAATACATCGACATGATTTATTTAAATTTGACTTTGAAAATTTAAAATGTAATTAAAATTTATATAAATATGATTTGAAGTTTTTCATTTAAATAAAAAAATAAATAAATATGTGTAATAGCTAAGTTTATGGCAAGATAAAAATGTATATATATATATAAAATATGGGTCGCTTCCCCTTTAATAAGAAATTAATAGGTTTAGGCTCTATGGTAACCAAAATAATCAAATAAACAACATCGAAAATGACAACACAGACAATAATGTAGCTGACATAATATATACAAATAGCGGAAGCTTAAACGACTGAGTCTGTAATTCAAAGACATATTACAGACCCGAATACATAATCAATTGTCCTGTGAGAGCCAATATACACAATGACATCCAAATACAAGCGTGTGCCCAAGCACGGATAACAATACATACAATCAAAAAGGGGATGCTGATGGCCTCTCACTCGCAGAACATGACGTTGCTCCGCTACTGCTGTGTGGTGCCTCGGGGAGCTCCTCCTTCAGATCCGACTCAGATATAACTGGAGGAAAAGAATATGCGATGGGTGAGCCACACGCTCAGTGAATAGCACAACCCATGCATCACAATTCATATTAACCTTAAATAATTTATAGCCCCTAAAACGGGAGCAACTACACATTCTAGTGAGTCGTTTCATCGCCAACCCACCTCCCCCCTCACCCTCACCCTTTACTGGGGGTGACATGGGCCTCTTGGGGCATACTAGACCGCTCTCCACCCCTGGTCCACCCGGTAGCCTCTCCCACACTCCGTAGCCTCTACCTGGCATACTCCCACTATCAGTACTGTCTGACGCATCAGAGGTACCTACGGCCGGGAGCCCTCTGTCAGGTTAGCTTTCCAACACCGGGGAGTCCCTACATCGGATTCAACCAACAGGAGAAGACAGCCTACTCACGCGTATACTCTTGGATCCGTCGACAACGATTGTAACTCTACTAATGTCATGAATTCTCAAGAATTCCTCCAGGGCGCATAACTAAGATGCGGAGAAACATATATTATAACCACGAGATCATAATAATCTCTAAGGCATGCTTATAACAATATGCTCTCATTTTGATTTAATTAGATTAAACTAGATGGGAACATACATAGTTCGGGGCTTTCCAATCAAGGGACATGGCGTCTAGGCATGCATAGGCCTCTATACATGATATAAGGGTGCATATCCCTAGCATACAAAGTCTAGTGTGGCACGGTTACATCATATTAATCATGCATTGCATAGTTTTACATTTATTACAAGTTAATACACAATTATGGTGCCCCAGGGGAGGGCAATGCACGCCTACGTGCATCGAACACCTCCCTACTGGGTTGGATTGTCCCACTCACCGAAACCCGGGTCGTTGCGTGACCGTCCGTCAAGATCTGCAAGACATGGGCATTCAATCTGGTGAGTAAACTACACAAATACATCAGAAATTTACTAGAAATACCCAATACTCGGACAAGCATGCATACAGACCCGCACGCATGCGAGCACGCGCGTACGCACGTGAGTCCGAGTGCCCTGACACCCCCCCCCCGAACCCTCGGGCAGCCATACGCATGGCCCCCCGCACGCGCACGCACGAATGCACATGCACGCACGTGCCCCTGCGCCCCTGGCGCACTGCCGTGCCCCTGCCCACGCACCTAGACGCGCTGCCACGCGAGCGCACACCGCGCGCCCAGCCCAGCGCGTACCCGCGCGCACTGCGCGCCCACACAGCAGCCCGCGTGCACTCCCGCGCGTCTGCGCGTACGCGCGCGCGCCTGTGGGCGCGCGCCAGGGCCCGTCTGCGCGCGCAGACGCGAGCGCACGCGCCCGGACGGCTCCGCACGCTCGCCCAAGCACCTTCCACCCCCTCCTCAGCCCACCCACACCCCCTAACACCCATGCATAGCATGCATAACCATTTAAACACCCTAATCAAACATCTAACCAAGCTAGGGGAGGAGGAAGACTTACCCAAAGAGAGGAAGAACAAGGGAGGAAGCTCGGGTGCCCTTTGCGCACCAAATCGCCACCACCAAGACCACCACCACCTCAGCCACTCTCAGCCCTAACAATGGCTGAAAACAGGGGGGAGGGGAAGCCATGAGAGGGAGGTAAAGAAAGGGGAAAACAAAACCAAGACCATACAAAGATAGATCACACCCTTACCTTACTTTTTCCCTTCTAGGGTTTTCTTTATCTTCTCCTTCTACTACCTCTAATGGAAGCAAATAAGAAGAGGGAGAGATGAATTTGTGTGTGAGAGAGAGAGAGTGAGATGGGGAAGAAGAGTGGGCGCCCAACACTAGTGACACACACACACACACTCACTCACACACTTGGAACAATAGGGTTTGGTGGGGATTGACTTGAGTCAACCCAACCACACAAAAAAACAAAAGGATTTGACCAAGTCAATGGTCAAATTTGACTTGGTCCAAGTCTCCTTGACTTGGTCAAGTCTCCCCTTTGACATTCCCGCTCGGTCAAAACCCGGATACGATTCGGAACTGCCAAATTCTGAAACATTACCAGAATTCGATGAAATTTTCGTGAGTGGTTTGAAATGGCACCAGGACACATAATGTGCAGTTAGATTTTCAATCGGAGTTCTCAAGCTCATGATGATAGCTAAAAGTCCAAAATTTTAGCGGTTCCGATCGAAAAAAGAAAAAGTTGAAAAACTGCCAGAAATGTCCCAAAGGTGACCAGAAGGCTAAAAGTGACACATATATAACATTCTTCCCCCCTTAGGAAATTTTGTCCACAAAATAAATACAAAAACATCTAGGAAGGGAAAAGATGCGGATATGCGCCACGCATGGCGTCCTCTCGCTCCCAAGTGGCCTCGGCACCAGAACGGTGCTGCCATCGCACCTTAACTAACTGGACGGTCTTGGTGTGGAGCCTCTTCTCGCGTCGGTCCAGGATCTCGATCGGCTGCTCCACGAATGACAAGTCCGGCTCGAAGACGAGCGGCTCGAACGGAATAACGTGAGCAGGATCGTAGACGTAACGCCTCAGCTGCGAGACATGGAAGACGTCATGGGCCTGAGCCAACTGTGGGGGCAGGGCTATGTGATAGGCCACCTCTCCAACCCGCTCGAGGATGAGAAACGGCCCAATGAAACGTGGACTCAGCTTGCCCCGCACACCGAAACGGAAGATGCCCTTCATCGGGGACACCTTTAGGAAAACATGGTCACCAACCTCGAAGGCGAGCTCACGGCGACGATGATCGGCGTAGCTCTTCTGACGGCTCTGAGCGACTCGGATACGCTCGCGAATCTTGACCATCTCTGAGGTCTGGTGGATGATCTCTGGTCCCTCCAACTGGCGCTCTCCGACCTCGTCCCAACACAAGGGGGACCTGCAGCTGCGGCCATAGAGCGCTTCATATGGTGCCATCCGGATACTCGAGTGGTAGCTGTTGTTGTAGGCAAACTCCACCAACGGAAGATGCCTCTCCCAACTGCCCCCAAAGTCGAGAACGCAAGCTCGCAGCATGTCCTCCAGGGTCTGAATCGTCCTCTCCGACTTGCCGTCCGTCTGCGAATGAAACGCTGTACTGAAGTGGAGGTTCGTACCAAGGGCGTGCAGAAGGCTACGCCAGAACCTCGAAGTAAATCTCGCATCTCTATCAGAAATGATGCTGACGGGAGTGCCGTGGAGACGAACAATCTCGGAGACAAACAACTGCGCCAGGGTGTCCAGAGAATCGGTGAGTCGAATGGGGAGGAAATGAGCGGACTTAGTCAGTCGGTCGACGATTACCCAAATGGCATCGCGACCCGAACGTGACCTCGGCAAGCCCGAAACGAAGTCCATGGTGATCTGCTCCCACTTCCACTGAGGAATCTCAATGGACTGCAACTTCCCCGCAGGACGCTGATGCTCCGACTTCACCTGCTAGCATACCAAGCAACGGGCAACGAAACGGCCAATATCCGCCTTCATCCCGCGCCACCAGTAGCCACGACGAAGGCCCCTGTACATCTTCGTGCCACCAGGATGCACTGTGTACCTCGAACGATGGGCCTCGTCCAAGATCTTCTGCTTCAGCTCTGCGTCGTCAGGAATGCATACTCGACCTCTGAACCGCAGGATTCCGTCCTCGTGAATCTTGTAGTCCAGACGCTCGCCCCGAGCGACGCCTTCAGAGAGGACTAGAAAGTGAGGATCCTGCCCCTGAGCCGTGCGGATCTCGTCGAGAAGAACCGGCTGCACCACTAGCCTGGCCAAAAAGCCACCCACAGGTGTCTCTCGAACGCTGATCCAGCAAGCGGACTCCTCCAGAAGCCTCCAACGACGTACAGCCAAGTGGGCGGCCATGCCCTAGGGCTGCCTGCTGAGAGCATTCGCCTTACCCGGATGGTAAGCGATGTCACAATCATAGTCCTTCAGGAACTCGACCCAACGTCTCTGACGCATGTTGAGCTGCGGCTGGGACTGCAAGTAAGTCAAGCTCTTGTGATCAGTGAAGAGCTCGAACTCCTCGCCATGAGGTAGTGCCTCCACATCTTCAGCGCAAAGATGATCGCTGCTAACTCTTAGTTGTGGGTGTGGTAATTCTGCTCATGGGGCTTCAACTGACGCGACGCGTAAGCCACAACCTTACCGTACTGCATCAAGACGCAACCCACACCCAGCCGCGATTCATCGAAGTAGACTGAGAATCCACCACTCCCTGACGGAATGGTAAGAACTGGCGCTGAGGTGAGCCTTCGCTTCAACTCTAGGAAGCTCTCCTCGCAAGCTGGGGACCACTCGAACCGGACATCCTTCCGAGTGAGGCGGGTCAGAGGAACAGCTATCTTCGAGAAACCCTCGACAAACCTCCGATAATAACCCACTAAACCCAGGAAGCTCCGAAATCTCTGTGGGGTTCGACGGTCGATGCCAATTCGACACGACGAGCGTCTTGTCCGGGTCCACAGATATGCCCTCGCCGGAAATCACGTGGCCTAGAAAGGCCATACTCTCCAACCAAAACTCGCACTTACTGAACTTGGTGAACAACTGATGTCGGGCCAAAGCCTCCAAGACTGTGCGGAGATGGTCAGCGTGCTCCTCAAGACTCCTCGAGTACACTAGAATATCATCGATGAACACTACTACGAAGGAGTCGAGGGAGGGCCGAAACACCCAGTTCATCAGATCCATGAAGGCTGCCGGCGCATTCGTCAACCCAAACGGCAGTACTCGGAATTCGTAGTGCCCATAACGGGTACGAAAGGCCGTCTTTGGAATATTTGACTCCCGGATCTTCAGCTGATAGTAGCCCGAACGGATATCGATCTTAGAAAAGACACGCACTCCCTGGAGCTGGTCAAACAGATCGTCAATCAGTGGCAAGGGGTACTTGTTCTTCACGGTCCGCTTGTTCAGCTGCCTGTAATCAATACAAAGACGCAGCGAACCATCCTTCTTCCGAACGAATAAAACAGGGGCTCCCCATGGAGAAACACTCGGACTTGCGAAGCCCTTCTCGAGCAACTCCTACAAATGCTCCTTGAGCACCTTCAGCTCTGCTGGGGCCATCCGGTACGGCGTTCTTGAAATCGGCTCGGTCCCCGGAATTAGATTAATCTCAAACTCGATCGCGCGATCCGGCGGTAATCCCGGAAGATCATTGAGGAAAACCTCTGGATATTCCGCCACGATCGGAGTCTAACTGATATCTGCCCGCAGTGGTGCATCCTCCTCAGCAATATACGCCAGAAAGCCCTAACATCCTCCCTAAAGGAGTCTCCACGCCTGGATGGATGACACAAACCCCAAAGGGGCTATGTCACGATCGCCCACGAACTGGAAAGACCTCCGACCCGGAAGGTGGAAAGACACCGACTTCGCAAAATAGTCGATGCTGGAGTGACTAGCTGAGAGCCAATCCATTCCCAGGATGGCATTGAAGTCCGTCATGGCCAGCTCTACCAACTCTACTGGAAACTCATGCCCCGCAACCACCACGGTTCCCCCTCGGTAAATAGAACGGAGGAGAATACGGTCTCCGACGATCAATGATATCTCCAGCATAACATCAAGAGGGGCGGACACCACGCCCATCCGTCTCACAAAAACGGGAGACACGAACGAGTGCGTGGCTCCAAAATCAAATAACACATATGCAGGGAGCTGGGAGATCAAAACAATACCTCAGACCACGCTACCCGAAGCATGCGCCTCCTCGGCTGAAAGCGCTGCAACTTGACCCTGAACAAACTGCGGCTGAGGAGCAGGGGCATGCCTCGCAGGCTGCACTGGCTACCTCCTCTGGTCAACTCGGCCACCCTGTGGCTGCTGCTGCTGACGATGTGGCTGCTGCTGCGGGTGCAGCACACGGGGTCGGCCAGCATCAGGGCAATTATATAATATGTGCCCGACGCGCTGACAATGGAAACAGCGCCGCTTCTCCGGTTGCCTGGCCTGGATTGGTACTGCCGCAATGGGTGCTAGACGCGCTGGCACCACATCGACTGGAGTAGCAGCGGCCGCTGACTGATCAAAGCAGGGCCGCTTCTTCTTGCGATGTCCCTGGTCCTGGCTCCTGGGGGGTCTCCGGTCTGCAGAAGGGGTATGAACCCCCAAAGGGACCCCAAGGTCTCGCTCGACTGTCTTCACACGAGACACCAAGTCTGAGTACCTCGTGAACGCCTCAGAGGTGACATGCATCGCGTCTCCTCATCCATCACCAAGGCGGGGGCGAACCTGGAAAGCCTCGTGAACCGTGTGGAGTAGTCAGCGACTGACATGGAGCCCTGCGTCAGCTGCTCGAACTCTCGCATCACGATCTGGCGTGTCAAAAACGGGAAGTACTCCTCCAAGAAGTATCTCCGGAACCCAGCCCATAGAAGTCGCTCCACTCCCTCGGCGATGTCCACCGATCGGGTAGCCCACCAGTCGGCGGCGCTACCCTTAAACATGAAGGTGGCCAGGGAGACACGCTGGCGGTCAGTGCAGTGCATGGTCGAGAAGATCTTGTCTACCTCCATCAACCAACGCTCAGGGGCAAGGGGGTTCGCCGTCTGGCCATGGAACTCGGGAGGGTGGAGCTTCAGAAAGGCAATGAGGCCGCTCTGATGCACTCGTGCTGCAGCCTCTAGCTCCACCTCCCTCTCCAGGGGATCCTGAACTCCCACCACCGGAATCACCACGGGGACAGGGGGTACGTCGGGCACCACCGGTGGATCTGCCACCAAGGGGACCTGTGGAACTGCCTCGCGGGCCGCCTGCAGCTCTTGGATCTCTCATGCCTGATCAGCTAACGCCCTAGTCTGGGACTCCAGTGCCCTAGTCTGAGTCTCCACCAGATCTGCGATACGAGCGTAAGCACGCTCCCATGCAGGAGGCTCCTACGCTGATTTTGGCCTCATAGCCGAGGACTCTCCAGTAGACTCCTCGCCTCTGGTAGGTCCGGGAACCTCCAAGGGCCGAGGGGGACCACGTCCACGCATTCCTCTGCGAGGAGGCATATCAGCAACCTAAGAAAACAGATAGTAGGATCAGAATACTCTTATACAAATCCTAGGACTCATCTCTAAGAAAACAACTGGCTCTGACAGTACCAGGCCGTGATACCGACTTTTGTCACGCCCCAGGGCGGCCGTCCCCGATACGTGGCAAATATATATAATATCAGCAGTCTATACAGGAGATCAATAAAATACTCTAAACAACATCGAAAATGACAACACAGACAATAATGTAGCTGACATAATATATACAAATAGCAGAAGCTTAAACGACTGAGTCTGTAATTCAAAGACATATTACAGACCCGAATACATAATCAACTGTCATGTGAGAGCCAATATACACAATGACATCCAAATACAAGCGTGTGCCCAAGCACGGATAACAATACATACAATCAAAAAGGGGATGCTGATGGCCTCTCACTCGCAGAACATGACGCTGCTCCGCTACTGCTGTGGTGCCTCGGGGAGCTCCTCCTTCAGATCCGACTCAGATATAACTGGAGAAAAGAATATGCGATGGGTGAGCCACACGCTCAGTGAATAGCACAACCCATGCATCACAATTCATATTAACCTTAAATAATTTATAGTCCCTGAAACGGGAGCAACTACACATTCTAGTGAGTCGTTTCATCGCCAACCCACCTCCCCCCTCACCCTCACCCTTTACTGGGGGTGACATGGGCCTCTTGGGCATACTAGACCGCTCTCCACCCCTGGTCCACCCGGTAGCCTCTCCCACACTCCGTAGCCTCCACCTGGTATACTCCCACTATCAGTACTGTCTGACGCATCAGAGGTACCTACGGACGGGAGCCCTCTGTCAGGTCAGCTTTCCAACGCCGGGGAGTCCCTACATCGGATCCAACCAAAAGGAGAAGACAGCCTACTCACGCGTATACTCTTGGATCCTTCGACAACGATTGTAACTCTACTAATGTCATGAATTCTCAAGAATTCCTCCAGGGCGCATAACTAAGATGCGGAGAAACATATATTATAACCACGAGATCATAATAATCTCTAAGGCATGCTTATAACAATATGCTCTCATTTTGATTTATTAGATTAAACTAGATGGGAACATACATAGTTCGGGGCTTTCCAATCAAGGGACATGGCGTCTAGGCATGCATAGGCCTCTATACATGATATAAGGGTGCATATCCCTAGCATACAAAGTCTAGTGTGGCACGGTTACATCATATTAATCATGCATTGCATAGTTTTACATTTATTACAAGTTAATACACAATTATGGTGCCCCAGGGGAGGGCAATGCACGCCTACGTGCATCGAACACCTCCCTACTGGGTTGGATTGTCCCACTCACCGAAACCCGGGTCGTTGCGTGACCGTCCGTCAAGATCTGCAAGACATGGGCATTCAATCTGGTGAGTAAACTACACAAATACATCAAAAATTTACCAGAAATACAAAATACTCGGACAAGCATGCATACGGACCCGCACGCATGCGAGCACTCGCGTACGCATGCGAGTCCGAGTGCCCCGACACCCCCCCCCCCTGAGCCCTCGGGCAGCCATACGCATGGCCCCCCGCACGCGCACGCACGAATGCGCATGCACGCACGCGCCCCTGCGCCCCTGGCGCACTGCTGCGCCCCTGCCCACGCGTGCGTGCGCACGCTCGCGCGCGCACTGCGCGCCCACGCAGCACCCCGCGCTTCTGCGCGTACGCGCGCGCGCCCGCCAGCGCGCCCGTCTACGCGCGCAGACGCGCACACGCCTGAGCCCCTTCCACCCCCTCCTCAGCCCACCCACACCCCCTAACACCCATGCATAGCATGCATAACCATTTAAACACCCTAAACAAACATCTAACCAAGCTAGGGGAGGAGGAAGACTTACCCAAAGAGAGGAAGAACAAGGGAGGAAGCTCGGGTGCCCTTTGCGCACCAAATCGCCACCACCAAGACCACCACCACCTCAGCCACTCTCAGCCCTAACAATGGCTGAAACAGGGGGGGAGGGGAAGCCATGAGAGGGAGGTAAAGAAAGGGGAAAACAAAACCAAGACCATACAAAGATAGATCACACCATTACTTTACTTTTTCCCTTCTAGGGTTTTCTTTTTCTTCTCCTTCTACTACCTCTAATGGAAGCAAATAAGAAGAGGGAGAGATGGATTTGTGTGAGAGAGAGAGAGAGTGAGATGGGGAAGAAGAGTGGGCGCCCAACACTAGTGACACACACACACACACACTCACTCACACACTTGGAACAATAGGGTTTGGTGGGGATTGACTTGAGTCAACCCAACCACACAAAAAAACAAAAGGATTTGACCAAGTCAATGGTCAAATTTGACTTGGTCCAAGTCTCCTTGACTTGGTCAAGTCACCCCTTTGACATTCTCGCTCGGTCAAAACCTGGATACGATTCAGAACTGCCAAATTCTGAAACGTTACCGGAATTCGATGAAATTTTCGTGAGTGGTTTGAAATGGCACCATGACACATAATGTGCAGTTAGATTTTCAATCGGAGTTCTCAAGCTCATGATGATAGCTAAAAGTCCAAAATTTTAGCGATTCCGATCGAAACAAAAAAAGTTGAAAAACTGCCAGAATTGTCCCAAAGGTGACCAGAAGGCTAAAAGTGACACATAAATAACAGCGAGGGTTTCCTGGCGTGCATCGCTGATGAGGATGCACCATTGCGGGCAGATATCAATCCGACTTCGGTCGTGGTAGGATATCCGAAGGTTTTTCCTGATGATCTTCCAGGTCTACCGTCGGATCGCGCAATCGAGTTTGAGATTAATCTAATTCCAAGGACCGAGCCAATTTCGAGGGCTCCGTACCGGATGGCCCCAGCAGAGCTAAAGGTGCTCAAGGAGCAGCTGGAGGAGTTGCTTGAGAAGGGGTTCGCACGTCCGAGTGTCTCTTCGTGGGGAGCCCTTGTGCTGTTTGTTCGGAAGAAGGACGGTTCGTTGCATCTTTGTATTGATTACAAGCAGCTAAACAAGCGGACCGTGAAGAACAAGTACCCCTTACCGCTGATTGATGATCTGTTTGACTAGCTCTATGGAGCGCATGTCTTTTCAAATATCGATCTCTGTTTGGGCTACTATCAGCTGAAGATCCGGGAGTCGGATATTCTGAAGATGTCCTTTTGTACCCGCTACGAGCACTACGACTTTTGAGTACTGTCGTTTGGGTTGACGAATGCACCAGCTGCCTTCATGGATCTGATAAACCGGGTGTTTCGGCCCTTCCTCAACTCCTTTGTGGTAGTCTTCATGGATGACATTCTGGTGTACTCGAGGAGTCTTAAGGAGCACGCTGACCATCTTCGCACTATCTTGGAGACTTTGGCCTGACATGAGTTGTTCGCCAAGTTCAGTAAGTGCGAGTTCTGGTTGGAGCGTGTGGCCTTCCTTGGCCATGTGATTTCCAGTGAGGGCATATCTGTGGACCCGGACAAGACGCTTGCCATGTCGAATTGGCGGTGACCGTCGAGCCCCACTAAGATTCAGAGCTTCTAGGGTTTGGTGGGTTATTATTGGAGGTTTGTCAAGGGTTTTTCGAAGATAGCCATCCCTTTGACCCACCTCACGCGGAAGGATGCCCGGTTTGAGTGGTCCCCATCGTACGAGGAGAGCTTCCTGGAGTTGAAGCAGAGACTCACCTCAGCGCCAGTTCTTACCATTCCATCTGGGAGTAGTGGATTCGTAGTCTACTCCGATGCGTCACGGTTGGGTTTGGGTTGTGTCTTGATGCAATACGGTAAGGTTTTTGCTTACGCATCGCATCAGTTGAAACCCCATTAGCAGAATTACCCCACCCATGACTTGGAGTTAGCAACGATCATCTTTGCGCTGAAGATATGGAGGCATTACCTCTATGGCGAGGAGTTTGAGCTCTTAACAGATCACAAGAGCCTGACTTATTTGTAGTCCCAGCCGGAGCTCAACATGCGTCAGCGACGTTGGGTCGAGTTCCTGAAGGACTATGAGTTGTGACACCGCATACCATCCGAGTAAGGCAAATGTCATGGCAGATGCTCTTAGCAGGCAACCCTTGGGCATGGCCACCCACTTGGGTGTGCATCGTTGGAGGCTTCTGGAGGAGGCTGCTTGCTGTATCAGCGTTCGGAAGACACCCGCAGGTGGCTTTTTGGCTAGGCTAGTGGTGCAGCCCATTCTCCTCGATGAGATCGGCACGGCTCAGGGTGGGGTCCTCACTTTCTGGTCCTTTCTGAAAGCCTCACCCGGGGTGAGCGACCTGATTACCAAATTCGCAAGGATGGAATCCTACGGTTCAGAGGGCGGGTATGTATTCCTGACGACGCAGAGCTGAAGCAGAAGATCTTGGACAAGGCCCATCATTCAAGGTACACAGTGCATCCAGGTGGCACAAAAATGTACAGGGGCCTTCGTCATGGCTACTGGTGGCGTGGGATGAAGGCGGATGTTGGCCGCTTCATTGCCCGTTGCTTGGTATGCCAATAGGTGAAGTCAGAGCATCAGCGTCCTGCGGGGAAGCTGCAGTCCATTGATATTCCTCAGTGGAAGTGGGAGCAGATCACCATGGACTTCATTTTGGGTTTGCCGAGGTCACGTTTCGGTCACGATGCCATCTGGGTGATCGTCGATCGATTGACTAAGTCCGCTCATTTCCTCCCAATCTGACTCACCGATTCTCTGGACACCCTTGCGCAGTTGTTTATCTCAGATATTGTTCAACTCCATGGCACTCCGGTCAGCATTATTTCTAATCGAGACGCGAGGTTTACTTTGAGGTTCTAGCGTAGCCTTCAGCGCGCTCTTGGAACGAACGTCAACTTTAGTACAACATTTCATTCGTAGACAGACGGCCAGTTGGAGAGGACGATCCAGACTTTGGAAGACATGATGCGTGCCTGCATTCTCGACTTTGGAGGCAGTTGGGAGAGGCATTTCCCAATGGTGGAGTTTGCCTACAACAACAGCTACCACTCGAGTATTCAGATGGCACCGTATGAGGCACTCTATGGCCGGAGCTGTAGATCTTCCTTGTGTTGAGACGAGGTAGGAGAGTGCCAGTTGGAGGGACCAGATATCGTCCGTTAGACCTCAGAGAAGGTCAAGACGATTCGTGAGCGTATCTGCACCGCTCAGATCCGTCAGAAGAGCTACGCTGATCATCGTCGCCGTGAGCTCGCCTTTGAGGTTGGTGACCATGTTTTCTTGAAGGTTTCCTCGTCGAAGGGCATCTTTTGTTTCGGTGTGCGGGGCAAGTTGAGTTCACATTTCATCAGCCCGTTTCTCGTCCTTGAGCGGATTGGAGAGGTGGCCTATCGCATACCCTTACCCCCACAGTTGGCTCACGCCCATGACGTCTTCCACGTCTCTCAGCTGAGGCGGTACGTCCACGATCCTGCTCACGTCATTCTGTTGAGCCGCTCGTCTACGAGCCGGACTTGTCATTCGTGGAGCAGTGGATCGAGATCCTAGACTGTCATGAGAATAGGCTCCATACCAAGACCGTCTAGTTGGTTAAGGTGCGTTGGCAACACCGTTCAGGAGCCGAGGCTACATGGGAGCGCGAGGACGCCATGCGTGACGCATATCTGCATCTTTTCCCTTCCTAGATGTTCTTTGATTAAATTTTGTGGACAAAATTTCCTAAGGGGGGAAGAATGTTATATGAGTCATTTTGAGCCTATGGTCTTAATTATGTATATTCTGGCCATTTCTTTTTCTATTGAAGGCACTAAAATTTTAGGCTTTAGCCATCTACGAGAGATTAAGTACTCCGATTGAAAATCTAACTGTATATTATGTGTCACGCCTCAGGGCGGCCGTCCCCGAGACGTGGTAATAATGAAATATCAGCTATCAATACCTGAGGTCAATAAAGACTCCAACAACAACACACAAGGTAGCAAAGCAAAGATAATGATAACTGACTGAAAAGCGGAAGCATAATATATAAACAATGTCTGTAAACCAAAAACATTATTACAGACCCGAATACACAATCACTGTCCTGTGAGAGCCAAGCCTAGTCCAAATAAAATACAACCTGTGCCACATGCACGATTTACAATACATAAAATGACTCTAGGACTGCTGACAGCCTCGCACTCGCCATCCGCTGGAAGAACGCTCCATGCCCATAAGACCACGCCACAGGAAAGCTCCAGCTCCACGCCCAACACTGCCCCTGAAAAGAAACAGTATGCGAGGGGTGAGCTACAAGCTCAGTGAGTGGCTGGAAACCAATCACCATACAACAGTTCAATACTAAAGCAATTTCCTTTCAAGGAAAACATGGGTGGAAACCCATGGATAACAGGGTCACGCGGCGGTGCGACCAACCTCACCCTCACCCTCACTCCCGGAGGAAGACTCTTGGGACTTTTGGGGAGAGACCATACCGTTGGTCAAAGAGACGCGGAATTACTGGTCCACACAATACTACTGAATCACCAACCTCACCCTCACTCCTGGAGGGAGACTCTTGGGTCTCTTGGGGAGAGACCATACCGTTGGTCGAAGAGACTCGGAATTACTAGTCTACACAACACTAACGAATCATCTACCTCGAGATAACTGCCCAACGATGTCTTTGAACATCGATACGCAACCGGGCCCAACAACTATGGGAACGGACGAACAACGAATGGGTCACGCGGTGATGTGTCTTCACCTCATCCTCACCCTCACTCCCGGAGGGAGACTCTTGGGACTTTTCCAACGCCGGGAAGTTCCTACATCGGATCCAACGAAGGGGAGAACGATTCCACACTCGCAATATCATTCGTTAACCCTCTCCCAGGTAGCCTCTACCTGGTACACTCCCACGATCAGTACGCTTCCAAATGCATCGGTGGTACCTACGGATGGGTGCCCTCTGTCAGAACAGCTACAACCCGGGCCTCTTCAACGTGGACGACATTGGGAGTAAACATTCCATGTTCGCAAAGCGAACCCAATGGAAAAACAACTACTCTCGATAATCACATATCGATGATAGCGAACACTATTGTACTCCCACACGGTTGCGTCGCTCGTACACAAGGGGGGGGTTGCCTCTGCTCTCACGCAGAAATAATCCCAAAGCACATAACCCAACAAGCGGTTCCTATACACGCCTAGCACGGGTAGGCCTAGCTTAATGCCCCAACTACCGGCTTAACAAAACCGATAAGATAATGAATTCTCCTGAATTCCAAACGAGTGCATCGCTCGGATGCACGGGGCGATTACATCGCTAGCGCTCTAACTAATAAGGTACAACCTGATAGCGGGTCATACCCACGCCTATTCCAGATAGGCCTAATCGGTTTTAACATGCAGAACTTGATCCACATGCACAATAACCTATGCTTAACTATAGGGGTTCTCCCTAACATGAGTATATGGCATAAACAACACATCATGCAACATACATACAAGGCAAGGCCTAACTACACATACATATGCGGGCACTAATCGTATAAACATACAAATATACTCTAACATGCGTTGGATATAACCAACTTAAAAGAAAAGGTCAAGCGCGATCTCGCGCACTAACAGGTGCATGCCAATATTCCAAACAAAACTGAGTCGAGTAGAAAATTGCATCTACGTACTCAGTCGTTCAGAGGGAGAGGGCGAGAGAGATCATCATCTCATGAAGCTGGTCATAGCTTTGCCCCATTAGCATGGGCGCAACAACTACACCACGCCCTCGAGTCTTATCGCAAGGGAATATTAGGCAGGTGCCCGTTATTAACCCAGACTTAATCATACTGGATATTTCAATATATATGGTGGGAGTAGTATTACAATACTACCTAAGGCATGCCATATTCTATACATCCATACACATTACAAAAATACATGCCCATACTAGAGGGGCGCATGCAACACAATCATTCATACATGGATACGATACATGTATATAAGCCTAGCATGCAAGATATCTAACATATTATAGCTTAAGCATGGCCATACTACTTATCTACACAAGTAGTATAGATAAGATGCCCCATCGATGCGCGACGTGCGACTCGGCATCTCATCCGACAAGATCTGCAAGGTAAGGGCATCAAATTTGGTGAGTAACATCATAATATAACACTTAGAAATTACTAGAAATACCAAAGACTTAGACATGCACCCATACGGGCTCGCACGCATGCGAGCACGCACGTACGCACGCATGCCCAAGTGCCCCAACACCTACTCGAGCCCCTGGGCAGCCCCACGCATGCCCCAGCACGCGCACGCACGCGCGCACGCGCAATGGCACTCAGCCGCGCGCCCAGACACACGCCCAGGCGCACTGCCTCGCCCGCGCGCACGCCCTGCGCGCACTCCCCTCGCTGCCAGCGTCCGCGTGCACCTGCGCGCCCGCCTGCGCCTGCCAGTACCCTTCTACGCGCGCGCCCAGCCATCCTTAACCCCTTTTAACCCCTCCCCCACACTTCTCACTCACCCTAAACCAATTACCTAGCATGCATGACCTCCCAACAACCCCCTAAGCCATGAAAAACCAAGAAAAGAAGGGGAAGAGCTTACCTAGGGAGGGGGAATGAAAGGGGGAGATTCGGGGGCCCTCGATGCTCCCGCGACCACCTCAACCACCACCACCACTACCACCACCTCCACAGCCCTCCTCAGCCTTCTTTGGCTGCAAATCAGGGGGGGAAAAGACATGAGAGGGTGCTTGAGAGAGGAGAAACCACAACAACAACAACACATGCACAAACTCACCTTCTTGTGCTTGCACCTCCTCTTCTTGCTCCATCTTCTTCTCCTTGGCATAAAACCAAACACTTGGGGAGAAAGAGAGCCATAAGAGAGGGAGGAAAAGTGTTCCACGAGTTGGGAGAGAGGGGGAGAGAGAGAGAGGGCAAAAAGGTCTTTTTCATGCCCAAATAGTGCCTAGGGGTGACCTTAAGGGGGGGGGTGAGGTTAGGGTTAGGCTCACCCACTCACATAACAAATAACCAAAGGTTTCTTCACCCCTAAGCAAGGTGGGGGTAAGGTTACCAAGGGTCACCACATCCCCAAAATATCTCACACTATTCAACCCACCAGGAACTCTCAAAACCCGGATGCGATTCGGAACTGCATATTTTTCAAAACGTTACCGGAATTCGATGAAATTTTTATGGGTAGTACTAAACGGTACCAGGACCAATAATATGCAGTTAGATTTTCAATCAGAGTACTCAAACTCGTGCAGGTGGGTAAAAGCCAAAAATTTTAGCGACTCCGATCGAAAAAAAAGAAAAGGCCCTGAATGACCCAGATGTGACCAAGGCTTAACCGAAATGGCTCCTAATGACACAAGCATAACATTATGGGTCCCGGTACTGTTTGGTCCTATCTATAAAAATTTCATCGAGTTCCAATTACGTTTTAGGAAATGATGTAGTTCCGAATCGTATTTGGGTTTTGGTCGATACTGGATTGTCAAAGGGGAGACTTTGACCAAGTCAAAGTTGTCTATTGACTGGTCAACCATTTTTGTTTGGTAGCTTGGTTGGGTTGACCTGGTCAAACCACCCCCCCCCCCTCCCCACCAAACCCCTTTTTGAGAATTAATTGCCTCTCTCTCTCTCTTTTTCTCTCCTTCACTCTCCCTCCCTTAGAGAAATCCATCCGACTCTTTGGCTCCCCTTTTGGTTGCTTTCCTTTGTTTATTGAAGAAGGAGAAGTGAAGAAGAAGAAGACGCACAAGAATGAAGTGCAAGTGGGAAAGGTGTGTGTGTGTGTGTGTGTGTGCCTTTGTTGTTGTTGTTGTTGTTGATTCTCTTCTTATTAGCTCCCTCTCATGCCTCCCCCCCCCCCCCATCCCCATGTTTTCAGCCATTAGAGGCTTGAGGAGTGGCTGAGGAAGTGGTGGTGGTAGTGGTGGTGATTGAGTTGGTTTTGGGTGCGCCAAGAACACCCGAATATCTCCCCTTCCTTTCCCCTCCTTTGGTAAGCTCTCCTCCTCCCTTATCCTTGATTTTCTTGTTGTATGGGCTGTTAGAGATGTCAAGCATGCTAGGTAGTTGGTTTACGATGTGTGGGAGGGCTAGGGGAGGAGGGGGTTAAAGAGGTCTGGGCGCGCACGCGGGTCTGTTGGCGCGCGTGCGCGCATAGGCGCACGAGCAGGCGGGCACGTGAGCGTGCACGCAGAGCATGCGCACTAGTGCGCGCGGGCGCTGGCAGGGCGCGCATTGCTCGCGGGTAATGTGCGCGCGCGGGCCAGTGCGTCTGGGCGTGCTTGGGTGCATGGCAGGACGCCAGTGCAAGCGCGGGCGTGCGTGCGCATGCAGGGGCAAGTGTGTGGCTGCCCGAGGTCTTGGGTGGGTGCTAGGGCACTCAGATGTGCGTGCGTGTGCGCGTGCTTGCATGTCCTTGTCCTTAACTTTTCTATATAAATTCTAAGTGTTTTAATGTGATTTTACTCACCAAATTGGATACCCTTGTCTTGCAGATCTTGGCGATCGATCACGCGATGACTCGGGTTGCGGTGAGTGGATCGATCCAACCTAGTTGGGAGGCGTTCGATGCACGTAGACGTGCATTGCCCTCCCCTAGGGCACCATAACTGCATATTGACCTTGTTTGTATGTATATGTTATTGCTTGCCTTGCTAGGTTTGCATCCATGCCATATTAGATATAGTATGCTAGGACTATGCATCCTAGTATCGTGTGTAGGGACCCATGCTTGTCTATGCATCATGTCCCATGCTAGCTTAACCATGATTTATACATGCTCCCATCTTGTCTAAGCATATCCTTAGCCTGTCTATGAAGAAGCATAAGTGTAAGCATGCCTTAAATGATATTATGACTTTGTGGTTATACTTATTTAGATGCTTCCATGATTAAATCCATGTATAATTATTATGCTTGTTATATATTAATACATGATTATATGAAGCCATGAACCTTGCCTAACGAGGTTAAGCAAGTGTATGACCTCTAATGGTCATACCATGACATTGACACTACGAATGATATGTTTTCCCCGCATCTGAGTTATGCGCCCTGGAGGGAATTCATAAGAATTCAGTACCCTTATTGGTGTCTAATAACTGATGACGACGGATCCATGAGGATCGTATTCACGAGTGTCGAGTGTTCTCCCCTTCCTTGGCTCCGTGTTGAAGCTGCCTGGCGTTGTAGCTGTCCTGCAAGGTGCTCCTAGATACTACTCATGACGCCCATTGGTGCGCCCATATGGTAGAGGTAGTGGTCATGGGAGGCTACCAGGTAGAGGCTCCCCGGGAGAGGGCTACCAGATGACGAATGGTGTTGAACAGTCGAGCTTCTCCCTAAAGTCCTATGTCACCCTGTGAGGGTGAGGGTGAGGCTATGGTGGGCTCGGGTTGATACTCGACCCATCAGCTTAAGTAGTTGTTTCCATCTGTTGGAACCTTAAATTGCTTAGAATGACTAATATGAGTTGTGTTGCATGGATTGTACCATTCACTGAGCGTGTGGCTCACCCCTCGCATTTGTTTTTCCTCCAATTGGCGTTGAGTCAGATCCGAAGGAAAAGCTCCCTTAGGCGCAGTACCAACGGTGTCACGCCCCAGGGCGGCCGTCCCTGAGACGTGGCAATAATGAAATATCAGCTATCAATACCTGAGGTCAACAAAGACTCCAACAACAACACACAAGGTGGCAAAGCAATGATAATGATAACTAACTGAAAAGTGGAAGCATAAGATATCAACAATGTCTGTAAACCAAAAACATTATTACAGACTCGAATACACAATCACTGTCCTGTGAGAGCCAAGCCTAGTCCAAATAAAATACAACTTGTGCCACATGCACGATTTACAATACATACAATGACTCTAGGACTGCTGACAGCCTCGCACTCGCCACCCGTCGGAAGAACGCTCCACGCCCATAAGACCACGCCACAGGAAAGCTCCAGCTCCACGCCCAACACTGCCCCTGAAAAGAAACAGTATGCGAGGGGTGAGCTACAAGCTCAGTGAGTGGCTGGAAACCAATCACCATACAACAGTTCAATACTAAGGCAATTTCCTTTCAAGGAAAACATGGGTAGAAACCCAATGGATAACAAGGTAACGCGGCGGCGCGACCAACCTCACCCTCACACTCACTCCCGGAGGGAGACTCTTGGGACTTTTAGGGAGAGACCATACCGTTGGTCGAGGAGCTGGTCCACACAACACTACTGGATCACCAACCTCACCCTCACCCTCACTCCCGGAGGGAGGCTCTTGGGACTTTTGGGGAGTGACCATACCGTTGGTCGAGGAGACCCGGGATTACTGGTCTACGCAACACTACTGGATCATCTACATCGAGATAACTGCCCAACGATGTCTTTGAACATCGATACGAGACCGGACCCAACAACTATGGGAATGGACGAACAACGAATGGGTCACGAGGCGACGTGTCTTCACCTCATCCTCACCCTCACTCCCGGAGGGAGACTCTTGGGACTTTTGGAAGAGACTTAGACTACTCTACACCCTTGGTCCACCGGTAGCCCTTTCCCTGGGTAGTCACTACCTGGTATACTCCCACGATCAGTACGTGTCCGAACGCCTCGGTGGTACCTACGGATGGGAGCCCTCTGTCAGGACAGCTTTTCCAACGCCGGGAAGTTCCTACATCAGATCCAACGAAGGGGAGAATGATTCCACGCTCGCAATATCATTCGTTAACCCTCTCCCGGGTAGCCTCTACCTGGTACACTCCCACGATCAGTACGCTCCCGAACGCATCGGTGGTACCTACGGATGGGAGCCCTCTGTCAGGACAGCTACAACCCGGCCCTCTTCAACACGGACGACATTGGGAGTAAACATTCCATGTTCGCAAAGCGAACCCAATGGAGAAACAACTACTCTCGATAATCACTTATCGAGATATCAAATACTACTGTACTCCCACACCGTTGCGTCGCTCGGACACAGGGGGGTGTCACGCCCCAACTACCGGCTTAACAATCCGATAAGATAATGAATTCTCCTGAATTCCACACGAGTGCATCGCTCCGATGCACGGGGCGATTACATCGCTAGCGCTCTAACTAATAAGGTACAACCCGATAGCGGGTCATACCCATGCCTATCCCAGATAGGCCTATCAGTTTTTTAACATGCGCATATAATTATATCCAGGAGAATTTTTATATCTAGCTACGTGCATGAACCATATGCACAATCATCTAATAATTATAGGGACACTCCCTAACATGGATTTACATCATAATAAATCATACAACATGCATACATGGTCATTAATCACATAAGCACACAAGGCCTAACTTAAACATGCGTTGGATATCACCAACTTAAAAGAAAGGGTCAAGCGCGATCTCGCGCACTAAGAGGTGCATGCCAATATTCCAAACGAACCTGAGTCGAGTAGGAAATCGCATCTACTTACTCAGTTCCTTCAGAGGGAGAGGGCGGGAGAGATCATCATCTTATGAAGCTGGTCATAGCTTTACCCCATTAGCATGGGCGCAACAACTACACCACGCCCTCGAGTCTTATCGCAAGGGAATATTAGGTAGGTGCCCGTTATTAACCCAGACTTAATCATGTTCGATTTCCAATTAATATGGTGGGAGTAGTATTACAATACTACCTAAGGCATGCCATATTCTATACATCCATACACATTACCAAGAATACATGCACATACTAGAGGGGCTCATGCAACACAATCATTCATACATGAATACAATACATGTATATAAGCCTAGCATGCAAGATATCTACATATTATAGCTTAAGCATGACCATCCTACTTATCTACACAAGTAGTATAGCTTGGGAGTCCCATCGATGCGCGACGCGCGACTACGCGCGTCGAGCGCATCCCGAGGGGGGGGAGATTGGATCGAACCACTCACAGATACCCGGATCGTCGCGCGTCCGGTCTACGAGATCTGCAAAACACAACCAATGATCCATAATTAAAATATGGAACCTCCTATCACACATATAAGCCTACTTCATGAAGGCCCTAACCTGATACCTCCATATTATCACCCAAGACACATGCAAACAACTCCTTGACACTCAACCAAGCAAAACTGCCAAACCTGCTGCAACCAGCCCTACTAATTGGTCTCCACAGCACCCAAGACACTTCCAAAAATTATGAAATAAATCATGCACATTCTCTGATATGCTGGGATCATAATCCATGAAAACATTAGAACCTAATTTTGCCTCTACAAGCCCGAAACAAATTATTTCCAGAAGCAGGTCAATTCCTACGCGAATCTGGACAGGCCATACAAAACTGGTTCTAACTTACAACACAGATATCATAATGACCCCAAATTTGATATATAACATCTAGACACAAATATGATCAAATCATAAGCAGACATAATCCTAAAAATATGTCTCTAAATACTAGATTCACTGAGATCTTTAAAAGACAGTGAGCTGCCTTACCGAAACAGGGGGAGGGAAATGGGGAGATGCGGGGTTATCGACACACCCACGACCACCTCAACCACCACCACCACTCCACCATCTCTTCAGCCTCTCCACCAGCCCTTCTTGGCAGAAAACAGGGGTGCAAGGGCATGAGAAGGGGATTGAGGGAAGAGAAACAACAACAACAACAACACATGCTCACCTTTTCTCACTCTTTCTTGCACTCTATCTTGATCATCTCATGAACTCCCTCCTCCTCTTCTCCTTGATCTCCATTACTCCCAACTATTATACACAAAATGAAAGGGAGAGGAGAAAAGAAAGCCTCGGATGGCTTCATTTGCTTGAGAAGGGAAGAGAGAGAGAGAGAGACAAATAGGGGGTCTTTAATTCTCATAAAGTGGGTTGGTGGGAGGGGGAGTGTTGACAAGTCAACCCAACCAATGAAAAAAACAAAATGTCAAGACTTAGTTGACCATCCCCACTTAGGCGTGTGCATTTTCTCACAATTATCCAAATCAGTAACGACGAAACCCGGATGCCATTCGGAACTGCATATTTTTCCAAACGTTACCAGAATTCGATGAAATTTTTATGGGTAGTACTAAACGGTACCAGGACCCATAATATGCAGTCAGATTTCCAATCAGAGTACTCTAACTCCCGCAGGTGGCTAAAAGCTAAAATTTTAACGACTCCGATCGAAAAAAGAAAATGCCCTGAATGACCCAGATGTGACCAAGGCTTAACCGAAATGGCTCCAAATGACACAGGCATAACAAAACAAATCCAAATTCCTACCTAGGTGCTACCCAAATCTAGAAGAGGAAACCACCAACACCACTTTCAATCCTCACTACCACAACCCTAGCCAAAGCCAAAACACTTCCCTACCTAGGTTCTACCCAAATCCAGAAAACCAAGAACCAAGTACCAGGCGGCTAGTCCAAACCAGCCGTCAGACCCAGACGGCTAGGTCAAGTAACCGGCGGTTTACTGTTATTTCTATATTTATAATTACTTGCTCTATTTATCCTCTTTACTCATATATCTACTTTTCAACCAATACTCGACATTTCAACTAGAGGCGGCTAACACCCCCTGGTTGAATTCTGTATGATGGTCACTTTCTTCTTTTTACAACTTTTATTTATTTCTTCTATATATCTGCTTTTCGACCAATACTCGACGTTTCAACTAGAGGCGGCTAACACCCCCTAGTTGAATTCTGTACGGTGGTCACTTTCTTCTTTTACAACTTTTATTCACTTCTGCTATATATCTATTTTTTGACCAATACTCGACGTTTCAACCAAAGGCGGCTAACACCCCCCTGGTTGAATTTTGTACGGTGGTCACTTTCTTCTTTTTACAACTTTTATTTACTTCTTCTATATATCTATTTTTTTACTAATACTCGATGTTTAAACCAGAGGCGGCTAACACCCCCTGGTTGAATTCTGTACGGTAGTCACGTTTAAATTCCCTCCGATGTGTCAGCAGCCCCTTTTTCAAGTTCTTATCTAGCAGAAAAGGATTCCTGTTTTTCACCTCTATGTGCGACATTCCCGTAGCTCAGAGAGGAGAACCCACACAATTTCCCCGCGAGGCGACCAACAACAACACCAACTTTTCCTGGTTTTTGAGAAAGCAGGTGGCGATCACAAACAAACCTCATCTTTTCTGAGAAGCAGTCAGGCGGCTCAGAAACGACTCTACGGGCGGTGATCTGATCAGTCGCGAGATGGACCAGGACCAAGTTTGCAGAACCCCCAAGTTTTACATACCGACAGTGTGTTGCGGGTGATCCACCTCCGTTTTGCCGTTACGGCTAATGCGCGACCTTTGGTCTGGGTGGAGTTGAGTACTGCATGATCGATGAGTGGAGCAAAGCTCCGAGTACACCTTCCATAAATGGAGTACGGTGTTGTTCATCTTTCACAGGTGGAGCATGGCTCCTCACGACCTCACTCGTGTCCTAGCCCATAGAGTGCGACTTAGTTTTGGTGCAAGTGGGGCTCTGCCCCACATGACCTCTTCCTTCTAAGAAGGGTTAGGAGAGTGCTAACCTGCTAAGCAAATGAGGTCGAAACCCCTCGCGACCTCCTGTTTTCAAATGACAAAGTGCAATTCACTTAACAGGTCGGAGCTATGCTCCTCACGACCGCTCTCCCTGTCGTGGAAGTTCAGAGTGCTACTTGTCTTACCCTACGAGAGATGTATCCCATGATATTTTTGAGAGATTCAAGGTGCTACCTGTTGAACCAGTGGGACACTTCCCTTAGCGACCTCTGGTCTCATTGACGACAGAGTGCAGCTAGTTTCCACAGGTGGACGCATGCCCTTTGACCATCTTCAACTTACCCGGAGTGATAAGGTGTTCATTGGATATCCGAGCACCCTTTCATCATGACAACTTTCCATTTTGATATGTTAGTCAAACACATACAAGTTGGAGAAAAGGCAACATATTTCATTAATGATAATATTTTTTGAGATGGATTACATTCCAAGGTCGGGGAATCTCACTTCCCTCCATAGTTTCAAGATGGTAGGCCCCGTTCGGCCCGACTTGTGCAACTTTGAAGGGGCCTTCACAATTCTGACCGAGCTTGCCGTCCTTCTTGTTCTTGGTCTCTAGAAAGACTTCCCTGAGAACTAGATCGCCGGCTCAGAAACTTCTACTTAAAACTCATCGATTATAGTATCGTGATATTAGGTTCTGATAGTCTGCCGTCCTTATCGCCGCAATTTCCCTTCTTTCATCCCGGAGCTCTAGGTGTTGCATCATCTGGCTATCATTCGCAGCTCGGTCAAAATCCTGAGTCCGAAGTGTGGGCAGGTTGGTCTAAACTGGCAGGACGGCCTCGATTCCAAATGCTAGTGAAAAGGGAGTCTCTCCTATAGGCCTTCTTGAGGTGGTCCTGTAAGACCAGAGAATTGAAGGGAGTTCCTCGACCCAGTTCCCCTTGGCACTGTCAAGCCTTTTCTCTAAACTGTTCAGGATGTTTCGGTTTGTGATTTTAGCCTGCCCGTTGCTCTGTGGATATTGTGGGGTGGAAAAGTGATGTTGTATTCTCAACTCCTCGCAAAATTCTTTTATCAAGGAGTTGTCAAATTGCTTTCCGTTGTCAGAAATTATGGAGTGAGGAACTCCAAATTGGCACACTATGTCCTTCCATAAGAAGGCCTAAACCTCAACATCCCTGATCCTTGCTAATGGTACTGCTTTGACCCATTTTGTGAAGTAGTCAGTGGCGAGAGGAAACCCATCTGCTGAGGTGCCATAGGCATAGGCCCGATGATGTCCAATCCCCATTGGCCAAAAGGCCAAGGGCTCTTGAGCGGGACAAGGTCTCCTACCGGTTGGTGAATGAGTGAACCGAACTTCTGACATTTCTCGCATTTTCGGACGAGATATGCGGAATCTCTTTTCATCCTTGGCCAGAAATAGCCGATTGATATTGCTCGAAGAGCTAGTGATCTAGAGCCGATACGTCCCCCACATAAGCCCGAGTGGAGTGTATTTAATACACGCTATGCCTCTCGTGGTCCAATGCATCTAAGATAGGGTCCATGAAAGCTCTTTTTGTATAGGATTCCCATTGATGACATCCAGTATCTAGCTGCCCTCTACTTGATCTTTCTTGCTTCGAATTTGTTTTCTGGAAGGAAACCTTCTGTGAGGTGCCGTTTAATGTCTGTCATCCATGTGATAATCGCACTTGAGGCCCTTGTCCCCGGTGGCCGGGTTGCTTTTCATCGGGGCCGCCCATTGAAAGAAGGGCGCGTCCTTTATCTTCTCGAGGATTTGGACGAGGGGCATAGTAAACTTGGTGTACAGAGGCTCTCTGATCTCATTAGTCGTCAGGCTACTTTTTGTGTCACTTCACGGTTTGCGTCCTTTATCTTCTTTCGTTGGAGGATTTTTGGAGATTACCGCCATCGCTTGCGGTCGTGAGGAGGTAGTAGCCTCATCTTCTACCTTGGCGTATTTCTCCGCTCAGCACATCAGCTCGTTTAACGACTCCAGAACCATCTTCACCAGTGAGTTCCTCAGCTCATGCTTGGGCGGTAACCCATTCCGAAATGCCATGACAGCGGCATTGGGATCACATTTGTCAACTTCGAACATGAGGAGACGGAAGCGGTCAACATAGCACCGAATTGATTCTCCGGGCTGCATTTGCACCTTCATAAGGTCACCCAAATCCTTTCTCTGTTTCTGACTACATATAAAATGTTCGGCGAACAAAGTTCCGAGTTCCTTGAAATATCGGATTGACCCGCCAGGAAGCTGGTGGAACCAGCTGAGGGCTGCCCCCTCCAGACTAGAAGGGAACATCCTACACATGAGCTCGTCGTACTACTCGTATAGGGCCATGGCATGCCAGAAACTCAGCACATGATCAAACGGGTTAGTAGTCCCGTTGTATAGCCGAAACTTGGGCTGGACAAACTGCTTAGGCGGAGTACTGTGCAAGATGCTTTGATCAAACGGGGATTCAATCCCTTCAACGCTCTAGCGATGAAGTTGCGATCGCGGGTGTTTGTCATCTCGCTCCTGTACGTTCGCCTTATCCGACCAGGTCGTTCACCTTCGTAGTCGTCATCTGATGACGCCGAGTAACGGCTGGGCTTTAGAATAGTCCACGCCTAGGTGGTTGTTGGGGCGGCATGAGCTTGCCTCTTAGCTCTCGACGCGGGAAGTGGTTATGATGCTCTTCTCTGTCTGGCTTGGGTTGGGTTCCCTCAGGTGGAAAGGCTGTCCAGACAGGTTCTTTCTCTTCTCGCCTATGTTCCCCGCTAGAGGAATACACCGATTCACCACTCCTGCCGTTGGCTCGTCGACTATGCCAGTCCTGATTTCGCAGATCAACCTCCGTTCTGATCGGAGCCTCCTGATTTCATACTTTTGAGGGAGGTGGTGGCGGTGCGTCGCCTGGCCGCTTCAGGAACTACTCCATCAGGTTCTTGAGATGATGATATCACTGATTCATCTCCTCAAGCTCCTTAGCAAAGTTGCGGCCTCCTTCCGGTGTCGGGTGTTTCGATGTAGATCGTCCTACATCTTGGCCTTGTGGTGCAGGTGAATCATTAGGCTTCACACGGTCGGCATCTGCAACTTGCTCTTGAATCGTCGACCGGGGTTCTCGTCATCACCATCTTCTCGGTTTGAAGTTAGAAACGGCTTGTAGCTCGTGTCCCACAGACGGCGCCAATTTGTGGGGGATGAAATCAAGTCTTCCACTCCTGGGCCGGATCGACATAGATTCGGGCTTTTGATATAGGTCCGAGAAGAAGTTGGTGCTTCCTCCCCTTCACGACGATCCGAAGCAAGCTCCTTCTGTTCACCATCCTCCTTCTTTGGCCTTCGAACACCTGAAACTCACACCACTGTGGTGCCGGCTAACCCCCCTCCGATGCTCAAGTCAGTGACTCCTCCATGAGAAGAAGAAGACTATAGAATTCTTGAGCATAAATGAGGAAGAGAGAGTGCATACCTTGAGGGGGAGGTGTAAACCCCCTTTTATACTAGAGAAGGGTGTGCCGAGCTTAACCTTGTGGAGGGAGTATATCATGAGATAGAATTTCCACGTGGCTCTTGGATTTGTGGACATCTGTCGCCTAGAGGTGGAATTCTGTAACCTATATTCTGACATCTAGTCAATTTTCCTCTGTCAGGGAATACTACCTTGGTTAACCGTTATTTTTTAGAGGTGAACGTATGACCGACCTGTATTCCAGCTCGGATATTATGGATTGGACAGTTCATGCTTCAAGTAGGACCTTTTGTATTCGGCCACCTTACCTTGGTCGGGCAATATAATGTGTTCGTCCTTGGTCAGCCAAGGATTTAAACATCCATCCTGTGCAGAAATCCAACTTGACCTAGTCAGACACTTTGTGTGTCGATCTTTGGTCGGGCAATACCATTTGTTCGTCCTACCTGTCGGACAATGTCATTTGCCTAACCTGACAAGGAAGATGAGCCTTCTTAACTCTTGAGTTTTGGGCCCTTGGGTTTTCCCCTTCTAGATCACTTGTTAATCAAACGAACATATCTACACTTAACTCTCATACTAATGCAATCTTATTCCTTATTCCACTTTGTGACATATATATATTAAAAAAAACTAATATATGCAATTTTTAAATTTTTATTTCGCATATATAATATATCGTTCATATATTTTTGGGTTTTAAGAAAATAACATATTTGATAATCATTTTAAAAAAATATTTTATCTATTATAGTATAATAATCTTTTAACATGAAAACAAACAAACATATGTAAACGGTGTACAAAGTTTTTCCTACACGTGCAGTGTAAAATTTGCATGTGTAAAAAAACATGTACAAATAATGATTGCATCTAAACGTGCCCTTATTAATAAAAAGTTCTCATCATTCCTTGAAATAATGGTCTTATGGGATGTCAAATTTAAATTTCATTTAGTCAATTTGATGGTTGCTGCTCTTGATTAACTGGATTTGGTGCAGGTTGGAGGCAACTTGGCACAAAATTTTTCCATCATTTTTACATAGAAGTTAAAATGTTCAACCCTGCATTAAGAGATCTTGAGAGATGAAAGGAAGAAGACTGACACAACTTGTAACTAATATATGCAAGCCAAGAACATGCATCTTATAGAACATATTATTCACACATTATTCAAATTTTATTCAAATAACGTAAACTTTATTACTACGTTTTCCAACTAGAATAATTCAAAACACAACCAAACAAAAAATCATTTTACCTTTATTTATACTAAAATAGTTATAAATCTTATAATAACTTAATTTTCTATCCAAACGAGGGCTTAAGGATACAGGAGTCTCCTTCACAGCAGGTAAATCTTTTCACAAAACTAAGTTTGAAATGACATAAGTTATCCTCCATTGGGATTAGTTTTCATCACATTTCAACAGCCAGCAGTAATGGAAAGTAGTAAACAGTACAAACAACAAGGGATGTTATTAACATTTTGGACTCTAGAGGAAAGGTAAAACCACACACAGTACCAACACTCAGGTGAGAAGACGAAAGTAGACCAGCAAAAAGATAGGGCATGTCTACTCAGTCATGCCATGCTAGATATCAATTGGTATCTCTCAAGCTTCTCCCTCTTCTATAATCTATTTCTGCATCCAAGTTTGGAAGGCCTAATCTGTATTTCTTCGCCACTTTCACACCCCATGCATTTGAAAATATTTCATCATCATCGGTTTTAGGGCGGTGATTATGGTGGATACTGCAATTATTCTTGTCATTGATTGACAGGGTGATTTATTTAGACTGATTATCAGCCTCGAGAACTGTGAGAGTTAAAGAAATTCACGTAGTTACCATGATTCAGATTGGGGGAAACCTTCTACCATGTGATGGAAGATGAATTTAAAAAGAAGTTCAAAACTAAACCTTCTATCTTTTACATTAAGAGCAAGACCTTGTTATTATCAGACAAATAAAAGAACAAAAACACCTTGCTTGTACTTGTAATACTGAAAGTTGAAACTTCTTTTGCCCTTTCATAAAAATATAAATGCAAATAGAACTAACAAACGAACCAAGCCGCTTGGACTCGACTCGGGCTCATCTTGGTTTAAACTCGTTCAGACTCATTCAATTAGACAAATGAGCGAGCTTAAACAATTTTTAAAACTCGGTTAGACTCGAGACCTGAATTAAGCTTCATTTTGTGTTCAAACTCGACCCGTTTGTGTTATACAAACTTGTTGAAGCTTGACTCAACTCTTTTGTAAAATTAGAACATTAATCAATATAAAATTATACTTGTTTAGGTTCATGAACTTAGCTCATTTAGACTAAAATTTTATTTTCAATTCCTAAAAACACTATAATAAAGAAGAATGCTATGCTCGTTCAGGCTCGTGAGCTCGACTGGACTTAGCTCAGCTCGTTTATAAACATATCAAAGCTCGGCTCGTTTACCACCCCTAAATGCAAACAAAACATGAAAGGATGGCCTTTTTTTTTTGTGAAATCCAACATGTTATGATCAATATATGGTTAACACTTTCCAGATTGATCACATTGCCATGACCTCAAACTCAATCATGCATGATACTATTGTCATCCTCTGGGCATTGAAAAAAGAAAACTTATTTAAATTTCAAAATGATGTTCATTAACAAAATTGTGAAATTATATTCCCTTGAGATATTGACAAAATTATAACCAGTAATACAGTCCAGAGCTACAAAGAAAATCAAGGTTGGAAATTGAAAAAGAGGGATTAAAACTGGTCAAGCCTCCCCATGCATCCTTTCTCAACTCCTACCTGGTTTTTTCAAAAGTGAGGAATACATTAAGGGATTTAGAAGAAATGAGTACTCTATTAAGGCATTCTATGAGTAACCCACAAGCGACCTTCAACAAGAAAGTTGCAAGTATGTGGTGCCCACCCTGTCACTCTTCAGGAGGGATTGAAGCTCTTGCCAAATTTGATTAGCTGTGAATCCTGTTGTGCTCGGTTCTAAATGCCAGCTAGCCAAATGATCCGTCGATGTGTTGGCTTCACAATATATGTGAGAGAGCTTCACTTGTTCAAAGAACTTTAGCTCTTCTTTGATCATGTCATTGAGTTGACAGACTCTCCAAGGAGATGGCTTATTGCTAGATAACCACTGAATAGCTGTTTTAGAGTCGCTTTCTAACCAAAAGATTCTTAACTCCCAATTCCACAGCCATCAGAATACCTTGACCAATGGCTTTCAGCTCGAAGTAGTTAATGGTCTTGCCATCTTCCTGACCTGCTACTGCTTGGATGAGAAGTCCAGTATGATCTCTGAGGAGATCCCCAAAGCCACCTTTCCCTTCAATCAACGACCCATCAGAATTAGACTTCAGCCATCCTATATGGGGGGGTCCAAGTATAGCAATTAGCTTTGTGATCTCCGGTGACAAAATGCCTTTAAACCTGAAAAGCGATAGTTTTTGCTTGAAAAGCGATAGTTTTTGCTTGACCTCCCACAATATAGTGCTTAGGACTACTTGTTCGTGCACTGATTTGGCCTTGAAGATGCGGCAGTTTCGCTCCAGCCAAATGTGCCATAGAGCAGTCGAAGTCATGGCTAGCATAACCTTTCCCGTTGCATCATCTTTGAAAGTGTTTTCAAGCCATTTGATTTCAGCTTTCAGAGGCCAGAGATGCCCCTTTTTACAACCCCGCTTTGATGAGTAATGATTTCCAAATGAAAGCAGAGTATGAACATTGGAAGAAAAGGTGATCAGCAGTTTCAGGGGCTGCACAGAGAGCATGTGGGATCTGAGAGGATGCCCTTTCTTAGCAATCTAGCCTTTGTTGGGAGCTTGTCGAGGCAGGCGAGCCAAAGTGCAAAACAGTGCTTAGGGACTTGAGTTGGTTGCCAAACCCAACATGACCAATCGGGTGATGCAGATTTTTTCTAACCTCTTTCCATCCGTCCTTTACTGTGAATGAGCCTTGTATAGTCGGCTTCCATACAAGGTCTTCAGGTCCAAGGCCACCAACTTCTTGTGCATTAATCAAATCCCATAAATCTATGAATTCTGCAGGCCATCTCGTCGGTTTGGACCAATAGTCATTTTGAATCAGTGAGCGTACTTTAGTTAATGTGCTTGAGCCAAAGAGTAGAGAGAATCAATCACCAAAAACTTCTTTCAATCCTTTCCCTTCTACCCAAGGTTCTGAGACAATGTTTATGGTGTCACCGCTATAAATGATGTGGTCGGCTTGATTCTTTATGCACTTGAGCAGAGAATTTTTCTCCAACCAAAGGAGCTTGATTGCCTCGGGGATGCTTTCCATATGGTCTGCTTACGGAGGTATCTTCCATGCACCGCCCAATGAACCCATAGGCTTTGTTTGTTGATAGCAATCATCCAGATACTTGACAGGAATTAGTTAAGACTGTTTACCTCCCCTTCTGTTGCAAGAGTTGTGAGCTTCTTGGTCTACTCTATCAATCTTGTGCAATGTATCTCCATAATTCTAATTGTATAACGTATAATGACGCAACAAAATATACCGGCAAATCTTCTTCTTTTTCCTCTTAAATGAATGAATATATAGACATATCTTAGACCGATATATATGTTTCTTTATTTGTGATCCGAGAATCCAAGGAAAATAAATGCAGAACCGACTTCTTCATTCTAATTCTTTTTATTTCTTTATATTCGTTAAATGACAAAAATATAAATTTCCTTTTACAATTTGAAAGAGCAACTATAAAAGTAAACAAATAAATCTCCAAACAACCATCTTTGCTTATTTTGAGTCTTTTGGGGTCCTTTTTTTTGGGATTTGTTTGACCATGGCTTTTTAAGAAAACCCAGACATGCTCTCTCTGTCCAACGCGCATGATGGGCTTTCTTCCTCCTACACAGGCAGGAGATCAAGATGTTTTTAGCGGTATAGGTAAATTTGATTAGAAATAATTGATGGATATTGTTTTAGTTCCGAATAGATTGTATGGGTCATCTTTAAAACATGAAAATCTCCCAGTAAAGATTGGATTTATAATCAATTATTTATCATTGGTGTTGCAAAACGAGAAGTTCAAATCGGTTCTTCATCAATTGGGTGGTCAGCACATATCATATATCATATGTGGTGAAGAATGTGGAATCGAGAGTTGCATCCCTATTAAATAAGAAAGATAAAGAGATCACAAAAGCTAATACGGTCATGATGGAATTGAAGAATCATGTGTTCAGACTCGAATCATAGAACCAATTGTGGAAGAGGTCGACCAAGCATGCCGAAGCAGTTATTAGGGCACTCAACGGGGGACCTTAAACTGGTGAAAAAGGAATCTGTGATGGTCAGTGACGTAGGCACTGAATGTTGTGGTTCATGAACGCTTGAGATTCGCATCACACGCATAATATATCTCCAATGAATGAGATTTATGCATGGGATTGTGCTATATATCTCCAATGGATGCTATGCTCGAATCACAAGATGCTATTTTCATCCCATAACATCGTGTGCAATATATCTCCAATGGAGATTCATGCATCGCATGAGCATCTCCGACATCCATGAACCGCAACATTCAGAGCCCACGTCGCCGGCAGCCACAGATTCTTTTTCACCCGTTAAAGGTTCTCGTTGAGTATCTCAATAGCCGCTTCGGCATATTTGGTCATCCTCTTCCACAACTGGTTCTATGAATCGAGATTGAACGCATGATTCTTCAATTCCATCACCATCGTATTAGCTTTTCTGATCTATTCATCTTTCTTCTTCAATAGGGTTACAACTCTCGATTTCACATTCTTCACCACAGAGAATATGTGTTGACCATCCAATCGATGAAGCACCGATCTGAACTTCTCATTTTGCAACACCCATGATAAATAATTGATTACAAATCAAATCTTTACTGGGAGATTTTTCATGTTTTAAAGATGACCCACACAATCTTTTTGGAACTAAAACAATACCCATAAATTATTTCTAATCAAATTTACATGTACCAATAAGAACATCTCAATCTCCTGCCTGTGTCTCTCCATAAGGACATTCATCAAAGGATTTGTTGAAGGAAAAAAGGAGGAAGAAAGACCATGCCCATCATGTGCGTTGGACAAAGACAGAGACAGATTGTGTGTGTTTTCTTGAAAAACCATTGTCAAACAAATCCCCAAAAAAATAAAGACCCCAAAAGACTTAGAAAATACAAAGATGATTGTTTGGAGATTTATTTGTTTGCTTTTATAGTTGCTCTTTCAACTTGTAGAAGGAAATTTTTATCTAACCTTCCACTAAGAATTCAAAGGGTCAACTATATTGGAACCCAACATTGAAACATACATGCCAATCTTCATTTTTAAGCTAGAGAAAGAGCGTAGACCACAAACAGCCAAGAAGAATCAACTAATTTTTTCGTACGAAGAACAAATAATGATAAAATAATATTAAAAATACGAAATGATTCATAGTACAATAAATAACATTTAAAAAATTGGAGGAAGAACTTAAACACCTATAAGATAAAATGACATGAGGATTTTGAGAACTATCACATAAAATAAGAAAAAAAGAAGGAAATCAAACAGCATTGAGAACAAAACATCAGAAACAATATCATTCCTTTCTTTCCTCCTCAAGTACATTTCACATCCATTAATCCTACACAAAAAAAAATAACATTGACGGCAAAAAATCTGTCAAGAAAAAATCCCAAATCAACAAACCTTACGTCAACCAAGAAATTCAAAGCCATGTAGATCACTTAAAAAGGTATAAAAAAATCTAAAACTCCTAAAAGCATGGGGATGTGTAAGGTGAGTTTGACATACTCACTTCAATCCCATTCATCCTACTATATCATTCCACATTCGATGATAAGTATTTCTAAACAGCAGCACATCCTATGCCAAATATACACATTGAATGAACAGAAAAAAGGGTGCTCCAAACTCCAAAGCCTTTTATTCTAGAAACAATGTATGTTCAATGTTCCTATATTCTTTGAAATCTTAACTGTTACATGATTATCCTTGTGGATTGTGGATGGGGCTGCAATTGGGGCGGGCCATATCATTTTCCATGAATATTTAGTCCAATGCATTGAGTGAGTAGGAAGACAAACTTTTCAAGAAAATACACCATTTATATCTACAAACTATGTGTAAATTGTTTATCTAGGAACAGGTACACAGAAGAAGCCATGATTATGTGATAAACTACCACATGATGCCAACATTTAAAGGCAGAACTTCCCACAGTGATTGTCCATTTATTCTTTCTACACCAAAAAATAAGACAGTTCTATGAAGATTAAAATCTATAGGGAAAATTATCTTGCCACATAAACATCAATTACATTACCATAAAAATAAATTAAAGAGATAACAACAACACCAAAGTAAATAGAACATAAGTGCTTGAATTACTGCAAAAGAGAGCCTCTCAGAATTGCAGAAAAACGGCATGGCTCCATAAAGCCATTCGGTCCTGAAAGACGATATTTTATAAAATATTTCATCTATACCGGGTGTAGTAAGCAAAATTCTAAGATAAACCAACAAATTGAATTTTAATAGAAAAAAAAGGGCTTATGCTTCATAAAATGAAACACATAAAAAAAAAATTATGCAAATGGAAATGTTTAATTTTTTCATAAATATGCATTCTTCCTTAAATGAAATATAGACTTTAAAACAAAAAATCAAAACATGTGTGAGTTGTGTTGAACATTAAGGATTTCATTTGTTTCCCACATAGCCATACCAATCTTAACTATTCAAGTTAGTGGAGAAAGAATATCCAAAGCACCCAAAGTGGATGAACAGATGACTTTTCTGATACCACTCATTGCATAATAGAATGAATTTTAATAAATTGGAAACAAGACTCACAGTAATGATGCAAAAGTCCAACGAACAGAAGATGAAAATTTAAAGAACTCAAACTCATCTGCTTATGGGAAAATTCACCATATAATTCATCCATCTTTAACTATCTCAATAATAAGATTCTTTGTACTATCACATTCAGCCCTTATTTTACAGGTTTAACACATTTAAGTTCCACCTTGTAGGGAATTTCACAGTTCTTCACAAATAATCAGTGAATGACACTAGAAAGACTCTTTCTTTATAACAGTTGTTGATTGCAGATTCTAAAGTAAAAAGAGTGATTGAAAATGTGAACAGTAGATATATTTGAGACTCAAAATGTTATTTTAACTAAACATGGAAACCGAGTGTTTTGCATGGCAACAACCGCAAAATTTGCTATCCAGTGTGAATCAAATGATACCTCAGGTAACAATCAAAATGTAAGTGATCTCACCGAGGGAAAAGAGAAGGCTAGTCATCCGCAGCTGCACCTGTTAAAAGGATATTTAATGTCTCGTATGCCATGAAGACGGTGCCAATCATTTTTTTTACACATAAAAAGTAGCTAAAAATCTGAAAACCCAAAAAAAAACAAAAACAAAATCCAAAACCCTCCTCAAAAAATTTAGAAAAAAAACAAAAAAATTAACAAGAAAAACCAAAAGCATTCTAATTGCAAAGCTCCAGTCTCCCTCTCCATACTTGAAAAATAATAGTGAACAATTCATGAATATGGAATCAACATAATGCCAGTCTGGTCATCACAGCAAACCCAAAAATTGAATAAGCTGCAAACACAAAAATCTAGAACAAAATCCAAAGAAATAAACCTCACATCAAACCCAAAAATTGCACTAAAATTTAAATATGAATTTATGCTGCAGTCTCCCACTCGATACCTGAAAAATAATAATGAACAATTCATGAATATGGAATCAACATAATGCCAATCTGGTCATCACATCAAACCCAAAAATTGAATAAGCATGCATACCCCAAAATCTAGAACCAAAAAAACCATGGAAGTGAGACGTGGATGCTAATTTGCAAGAGAAAAAAAACAATAGAGAAGCATGGAAAACCCATATAAATTAAAATAAAACCCATATTCATTACCCCAAAAAAACCCAAAGGGATAAACCACACATCAAACCCAAAAATTGAAAAAAAAAAAAAAATAAGGCGACAGAGAAGCATAGAAAACCCCAAAAAACCCAAAACAAAAAACCAAAGGAATAAACTACGCATCAAACCCAAAAATTGTGGCGTCCTCCTCCACCAGACCCACCCCGTCCTCCTCCACCACTCCCATAATCTCCTCCACCTTGTCCACCAGCCGAACAAGAGCCGGACCCAGAGACCGTGACTCCTCCCGCCCCCAGACCCACCACCTCCTCCACCACTGCTTCCACCACCATCACAATGTCCCCCACCAGAACCAGACCCAGAGGGACATAGACAAACACAGAGAGACATGGACAAACACAACAATAAAAGGGGATGAGAAGCACATACATTCAGCGCGCCCCAATACATAACCCTGGGAAGGTACACAGTGAACCCATTCTTTTAATATATGATACTATATATAGACAAAAAGAATTAGAAGAAGAAGAAGTCGGTTCTGCTTTGATTTTCCACGGATTCTCCGATCACGAGTAAGGAAACATGTATTGGTCTAAGATTTGCCCGTATATTCATTCATTTATAAATAAATAAATAAGAGAGAGATTTGTCCGTATATTTTGTTACATCGTTTTATAATTAGAAGTTTAGAACTACCGAGTACCGAGATATATTGCATAAGATTGGTCCAATTCAACATTGGGACATAGGAAGGCCTTTTATATATATATATATTGTTTATTAAATTGAAGAAAGCCTAATTTTATATTTTCAAATTAACTCCTAACAAAAGTATAAAATCAAATACATTAAAGCAACTCCAATGGTACTCTATATCTTCATTTTTGAGTTTATTTTCTCTCCAACGGATAGGCAAAAACAACCTCTATTTTAGAGGTCACTAAATGAGACTCCATATTTGGAGGCTCACTGTTTGAGCCTCCAAATATGGAGGTTTGTTATTTTTTTTTTTTAATAATGTTTGATAACTTCTATAATATAAGTTTAATTTTCATAAAATTGATACCATTGGATAGATGTCGTCGATACGATTCAAATGAGTCTAATATTGAATATGTTTAACATATGTTTAAAAATGTTATATATTTAATATATTTTTTATTTTTTTACATTAATATTATATTAATTATTATTTACACTTATGTTCTAAAATGAGTTTATTCTAATCGAAACTGATAATACAACAAAAGAAAATACATGAAATATTAAATAAAGCACAACAACAAAACACAACAGCACATAATAAGACATGATCCAGATCCATCTTAAAATAGATGTATCGCTACATTAATAATCTCCTAATCCTCCTGCAAACGGATCGAAGCTGCTGAAATCACCGTGATTAAGTGTAGATGAGTTGTCGGGTGTTTGAGAAGCACGAGCTTTTCTTTCTATAATTTCTTTTTTTTTCTTCGAAAATATTCACGGTCAGCTTGATCCACAATGGAATTTAAGTCCACCTCCATGAATTTTTTCTCTTGACGTTCTTGTCGAAGCTGTAATTTTGTGCGTTCATTTTCAGCTTGTAACATCATTAGTTGGTGACGCATTACTGATTCATTTTTCATTTTAGTGAATTGTTCTTCCCTTTTCAGTTGTCCTCTTTTCAAAGTCCCTAATTGTCACGCCCCGGGCGTCCCCGAGACGCGGCAAGTGTATATAAAATATCAGAATCTACACAGGAGGTCAATAATATATCATACACAATCAATCATGACACACAGACAATAAAAGCAGGGCTGACATGATATATACACCAAATGCGGAAGCTAAGACTGAATCTGTAATCAAAACACACTACAGATTCCATACATAATCACATGTCCTGTGAGAGCCAATATACATACAAAGACATCCAAATACAACACAAACGCGTGCCCAAGCACGGAAAATAATACATACTGGCACAAGGGATGCTGATAGTCTCTGATACTCGCGGGACGTGGCGCTACTCCGCTACTGATGAAGTCCCTCGGGGAGCTCCTCCTCCAGATCCGACTCAGATGACTCTGAAGAAAAAAATATTGTGCGAGGGGTGAGCCACACGCTCAGTGAACGGCACAACCCATGCATCACAGACAATATTGACCACAACCAGGTAATTCTTAACATCCACAACCACATTACCATAGCCACAATTAACAACAATTCCTCAACTAGTGGGTCGCTTCCGCCAACCCACTACACCCTCACCCTCACCCTCAAGGGGTGACATAGGATATTGGGACTAACAACACATAACCAGCGGGTCGCTTCCGCCAACCCGCCATACCCTCACCCTCACCCTTCAACAGGTGACCTAGGCTCTTGGGGCTGACTAGGCTGTTAGTCACCCTTGGTCCACCGATAGTCTCTCCTCCACTCCGTAGGCCGCTTGGTTTTCACCCACAACTTCGGCCCAGTCCGAAACCAAATCAGGAGGCGCCTACTGATGGGAACCCTTGGAAGGGACGACCTTTCTAACGCTGGGGCAGTCTCTACCGGATCCAACGAAGGGGACAGAACAGCCTATCCATCGCATATGATCCACTCGGATCCGCAGACAACACATCATAACAACACTACTGTTCTGAATTCCTCAGAACCCACCAGGGCGCATAACTACGATGCGGGGAACATGCATAAGGTTATAACAGGGTGGAATATCGTTGGGGAAAGAAACTCGGGAGGGCAGCGTGAGTTCCCGTTATAGGACACCCCGACAACCAAACAAGGAACACGGTGTACCCTAACCCGGGTCTCACCGCTGTCCTCGCAAGGCCCCTCCCCTATGATATTCACTATAACATGCAATTCGACAAAATACTAGCCTTTAATTTAATAAATAAACTAGTAGGGCAGATGCATCGGTCGAGCTTCCTAACATGGAAACAGGGAACATGGTGCACGGCTCATACACATATCCTAAGGGTGCAAGTCCCTAACATGCAAAGTCTAGGGTAACATGCATTCTACAATTAAATCATGCTCACATGTAATACATATTACACATGCCAATATCTATCCATGGTGCCCCAGGAGAGGTCGGTATACGCCCAAGTGCGTATAACACCTCTCTACTGGGTTGGATTGTCCCACTCACAGACTCGGGGTCGTCGCGCGACCGTCCGTCCAGATCTGCAAGACAGGCACAACATGGTGAGAACAATACATAAATACTCTAAAATACCCCAAACACACAAAACCCACAACTAAACACCTAACACTCGGGCAAACGTGCATACGATCCGCACGCACGCTAACCCGAGCACTCCGGCTACCACTCGCACGGCCGGCAACCACCCGCACGGCCGCTCGACCGCCCGGGTGCACCGCCGCGCCTCAGCCAACGCACCCCGCGCACCGCCGAACCTCCCAGGTGCACCTCGCGCCCCCTGTGCCCCAACGCAGCAGCCCGCGCGCACCCCGCACGCCTCGCGCTGGCCCGCGAGCACCCCGCACGCCCCGCGCGCAACGCCTCGCCCCGCGCGCACCACCTCGCTCCGCGCGCACCCCGCGCGCACCACCTGCCTCTACCCGCACGCACCACGCGCGCACCGCCAGCTCCGCCCCGCGCGCACTCCGCGCGCACCACCAGCTCCCACACCGTGCGCACGCCTGCCTCTGCCCAGCGCCCCGCGCGCACGCCCCACAGCGGTGCCCAGCGCCCCAGCGCCCAGCGCCCAGCACCCTCGGCCAGCACCCGGTACCCGCGACCCAGCGCCCAGCGTTCTGCGCCCAGCACCCGGGACCCTCACCCAGCGTCCACGCGCACGCACGCGCAACACGCGCCCAGCGCGCCTGCCAGCCTGCCCGCGCTGCTGCCTGCGTTGCCTGCCTACGCGCGTCGCCGAGTGGCCCGAGCACCGCTCGCCTGCACGCCCTGGGCACTGCCCGCCTGATGCCCGAGCGCCCCTGCCCTGCACGCCTGCCCGCCCAGCCTGCCAGCCCGGCCTGCCAGCGCGCACAGCCACTACCCGCAGCCAGCCTGCACCGCACGCTTCCCTTTGCACCCCCCGAGCGCACGCCCGCGCGCGCACGCGCTCGCGCGCCTAGCAAACTGGTGCACTGCTCCCAGCCTACCCGAGCTAACCCTGCCAGCCTGCCCAGCGCGCACGCCCAGCCCTGCTGGCCTCCAGCGCCAGTCGAGCGCCCGCACGCCCAGTACCCCCCCTGCGCTGCTGCCCTGCCCGAGACAGCAGCCTGCCAGCCTGAGCTCCTCTTCCACCCTCCTCCGACCACCCCCACAGCCTCCGACCGCCTCCCACAGCCCTCCGACGGCCACCCACCGCCGCCGACCACCACCCAACCCTAGATCCATCCCCCTAGCATACATCTATGCAAGAAAAGAGAAGAAAAGGACCTTACCAAGGGGAGGGAGCGAAGTCCGGTTGCTCTCCGCGCGCCGAAACCTTTCCCAACGGTTCTCTTACGCCCCGATCTATCACGGCCCTCGAAATGGCCCGAAACAGAGGAGAGAGAGGGGAGGTCGGGGAGGCTAGGATCATCGGAAACGGGATTTGAAAACACCAGAGTGTAGATCGGGACCCGATCTACACTTCTCGTGCTTTAGGTTTTTAGGTTTGAGGGGTCTAGGGGCTTGAAAGTGAGAAAAAGAGAGGGGAGAGAGAAAATGAAAGTGGTAGGGATGATGAATAGTAACTCAGAAATTAGATCCCACCCTTATATAGTGTGCGACTTAAAAACCAGATACGCCCCGGAACTGCGAAATTTTCAGGAACGTTACCGGAATTCGATGAAATTTTCGTGAGATGTCTAAAATGGCACCAGGACACCAAATATGCAGTTAGATTTCCAATCGGAGTCCTCTAGCTCAGGACGATAGCTAACAGTCCAAAAATTAGCGGTACCGATCGAAAACCGAAAAAACGAAAAACTGCCTGAACGCTCCAACGGTTACCAGTAGGCTAAAAGTGACACATATATAACACTAATATTTCTCGATTTCCTTCAGCTATAGATTCAATATCGTGATCCTTCTCAGTCGTCTGTCTCTTTCTCATCTTTTCTTTCTTCCTTCCCATAGGTCGTCCGGAAGAATCAACATTATCATCAGCGGGAGCTTGAAATTCTTCATCTGCTCCTAAATCAACACATCCTGGTGTTCCTGGAGATTTGGATGAAGGAGACCTTGTTTGAGAGCCTTCAGAGTAATCAAATCGTTGGCGCTGATTGAAATTTTCTTTAGGAGTGTTATCAAGCCATCTCTCAGCTTCCTTCAGAATGGGCCATACATGATCAAATTGGAACCCTTTTTTTTCATCCGGATCTTCGGCAAACAGAACTTTAGCATTATTTACCTATAAAGTTGTTAAACAAGTCAAATTTTAAATAAAATGAAGTAATAAAAATAACTATAAAGATAAATTCTTACAATATCTATCTCAGAAGCACCACTTGGATTAAGACGTTCAACTGCTCGAACACACCCTCGAAATTTGTTGATGGCTTTCATTATTGTTGCCATACGACATGAGAGAGATTTTGTTGTGCGATACTCGACGCAATAATTTGGCCTACGAGCATGATATGCAACAGAAATACGCTCCCATAATTTATCTTTTTTCTGATTGTTACCTGTCACTGGGTCTTGAGAGATCTCAAGCCATGCATTGCATATAATTTGGTCTTCTTCCATAGAGAATGATCGACCGCGACTAGAAGTTTTCGTGCCCAAATTCATGCTTGTAGACATTATGGAGAATGACTCTATGGAGAATGCCTTATGATTTTGTAGCTAAAGAGATGACTATTTATAAACAATGTGTTGGATAAAGATATTTAGGATAGAATATGTCTTGGATAAAAATATGTTTGATTCAATATGTGTTAGATTGATGAAAGACAAGACAACACAATGTATTGGAGAGAGTAAAAGGCAAGACTAGACAATGTGTTGGATAGTGAAAGACAAGACTAAACAATGTGTTTGATAGAGTGAAAAGTAATACTAGACAATGCATTGGCTAGAGATAAAGATAAAGATGTTTGTGCATATATTCGTATGATTTGAAGAGTTGAAGGGTTTAAATGATATAAATTTGTCTTGTACAAGATGGACAAGACTTATGAGAGAATTCAATCACACCAAAATTATATGAAAGATAATATGCTTCAACAAACAAACATTAAAAGAAAGATACAATACTTCAACAAACAAACATTAACTGAAACACACACAAACATTAATTGAAAGTTACAATGCTTCAACAAACAAACATTAACTGAAAGTTACAATGCTTCAACAAACAAACATTAACTGAAACATGAAAGATACATTAATAACCATCTACATTAAATGTAGCATTGCCATGCCTTTCCCACAAATGTTCAATCAAGGCATTTCGAAGTGCATAGTGAGCCTCTTTGTTTTTTATTGTCTTGTGCCGAGCAAGAAATTGTTTAAATCGTTCAGTTTCATCCAAGACCATCTTCCTCGTCCCATGCTGCCATTTCTCCTGCAAAATCAAGACAATGCGGTAGAGAAATACCTTCATCAGAATCCGAAGATGATAAGTATGATGAGCTTCATTTGAACTCATTGTTCTATACAACTTCAAAGTTTATGTATATAAAAAAAGTTGTCTGATTTTCATTGGGGATCTGTTGGCTTTTTATAGAATAGAATAGGAGGGAAATTGATTGAAAAAGTATATTTTGGAGGGAAAGTGATGGTGTTTTGGAGGGAAAATGAGTGGGGTATGGAATATAAATATAAATATATTATGAATAATAGAAAATATTATAATATTATTTTAATCAGATACGAATACAAGTTTCTCGGATACATATATTTTAATAAGATACAAATACAGGTTTTTTGGATGCATATATTTCATCTATATACGAATACAGGTGTTTCGGGTACAGAAATCAGTTTAGAATAACTGATAAGTTTACTGGTCACTTGGTCCGGAACTAATAATATTAACTTCTACGGATTTTAAATTTCGCTAATAAACCTCAATTATGTATAATACATCAAAAAATAAGAGAGAGATGATAAATTTAATTTTTATTAAAAAATATAAAAAAATAGAATAGAGATGAAAATAGAGATTGTGATTGGAGTTGATGAATGAGTAGTGAGACTCTAAACTTACTTTTTCATTTTTTTAATATATCTTGAGACTCCATTTTAGAGTTCTCCATTGGAGATGCTCTTATATAGATAGAATATAAAAATAAAAATTTATTTTGTCTTTATATTTAATAAATATATAATAGATAATAGATTATATGAAATAAAAAATCTGTTTTGAATTTATTATTTAAATACATGATAGACATATTAAATCCTCCTCTAAACCTGTTATATATGTGTCACTTTTTAGCCTGCTGGTAACCGTTGGAGCATTTTTGGCAGTGTTAAAATTTTTAGGGTTTTTCGATCGGAACCGCATAATTTCAGACTGTTAGCTATCGTCTGAGCTAGAGGACTCCGATTGAAAATCTAACTGCATATTATGTGTCCTGGTACCATTTTAAGCCACTCATGAAAATTTCATCGAATTCTGGCATCGTTTGCAAAAATTTCGCAGTTCCTGGGCGTATCCGGGTTTTTAAGTCGCGCATTATATGAAAGGAATCAAAAATATCTTTTTACTATTCATCATCCCTACGACTTGCTCTCTCTCTCTCCTCTCCTCCGTTTTTCTTCCGTTTGAGCCCCCTACACCCCTCAAAACCAAAAACCTAAAGCACGGGAAGTGTAGATCGGGTCCCGATCTACGCTCCGGTGTCTTCAAATCCGAATTCCGACGATCCTAGCCACCCCGACCTCCCCTTTTCGTCCTCTGATTTGGCCCATTCCGAGGGACAAGCTAGATCGGGGCGTGAGAAGGCTTTTGGGAAAGGTTTCGGCGCGCGGAGAGCCACCGGACTTCCCCTCCTCCCCTTGGTAAGCCCCCTTTCCCTCTTTTTCTTGCATAGATGTATGCTAGGGGGGTGGTTTTGTGGTTGGGAGGCGGTTGGCGGCGGTGGGTGGCCGTCGGAGGGCTGTGGGGGGCAGTCGGAGGCTGTGGGGGTGGTCGGAGGTGGGTGGTAGAGGAGCTCGGGCTCGGGCAGGATGGCAGGGCAGCAGCAGCAGGCGCAGCAGCCGCAGGCGCAGCTGGCAGGGCCGCTGGCAGGGCGCGCGCGTGCGTGCGCGCGGGCGTGCGCGCGGGCGTGCGCTCGGGCTGGCGCTGGGCGTGCCTGGTGCTGGGCGTGCAGGGCTAGTCGGGTGCTAGGCTGGCAGGGCTAGCTGGGTAGGCTGGGAGCAGGGCACCAGTTTGCTGGGCGCGCGAGCGCGTGCGCGCGGGCGTGCGCTCGGGGGGTGCAGGGGCGCTCGGGCATCAGGCGGGCAGTGCCCCGGGCGTGCAGGCGAGCGGTGCTCGGGCCACTCGGCGACGCACGCAGGCAGGCAACGCGGGCAGCAGCGCGGGCAGGCTGGCAGGCGCGCTGAGCGCGTGCTGCCAGGCGCGCTGGGCGCGTGTTGCGCGGGCGTGGGCGTGGACGCTGGGTGAGGGTCCCGGGTGCTGGGCGCTGGGCGCGGGTCGCGGGTACCGGGTGCTGGCCGAGGGTGCTGGGCGTCTGGGCGCTGGCGGGCGCAGTCGCGCGCGGGTGCGTGCGCGCGGGCGCGCGGGTTCGCGCGGAGCGGGCGCGCGGGTTCTGGAGTGAGCGGGGGTGTGCGCGGGAGTGCGCGCCGGTGCGCGCGGGGGCACGCGGGCGTGCGCGCGCGCGGCCAGTGCGCCTGGGCGCTGGGCAGGGAACCAGTGCGCGCGCGCGCGTGCATGCCCGTGCGTGCGCGCGCTGGGGCGTGCTGGGGCATGCTGGGGCGTGCTGCGGCAGTGCGCCGATGGTGCCGGGTTGTGTGCGTGCGTGCGCATTCGTGCGTGCGCATGCAGGGGGCCATGCGAATGGCTGCCCGAGGGTTCGGGTAGGTGTCGGGGCACTCGGACTCGCGTGCGTACGCGCGTGCTCGCATGCGTGCGAGCCCGTATGCATGCTTATCCGAGTTTTGGGTATTTCTAGGCATTTCTATGTATAAATTGTGTGGTTTCTCACCATATTGAATGTCTGTCTTGCAGATCTAGACGGACGGTCGCGCGACGACCTAGATACCGGTGAGTGGGACAATCCAACCCAGTAGAGAGGGGTCATACGCATTTGGGCGTATGCCGACCTCTCCTGGGGCGCCATGGATAAATATTAACCTGCAATAATATGTATATCATGCGAGCATGATTTAAATTGTAGAATGCATGTTACCCTAGACTTTGCATGTTAGGGACTTGCACCCTTAGGATATGTGTATGAGCCATGCAGCATGTCCCCTGGTTCCATGTTAGGAAGCCCGGCCGATGCATGTGCCCTACTAGTTTATTTATTAAATTAAATGCTAGTATATGTTTACATTGCATGTTATAGTGAATATTATAGGGGAGGGGCCTTGCGAGGACAGCGGTGAGACCCAGGTTAGGGTACACCGTGTTCCTTGTTTGGTTGTCGGGGTGTCCTATAATGGGAACTCACGCTGCCCTCCCGAGTTTCTTTCCCCCAATGATATTCCACCCTTGTTATAACCTTATGCATGTTCCCCGCATCGTAGTTATGCGCTCTGGTGGGTTCTAAGGAATTCAGAACATTAGTGTTGTTATAATGTGCCGTCTGCGGATCCAAGTGGATCATATGCGATGGGTAGGCTGTTCTGTTCCCTTCGTTGGATCCGGTAGAGACTACCCCAGCGTTAGACAGGCCTTCCTGACAGAGGGCTCCCATCAGTAGGCACCTCCTGATTTAGGACGGACTGTGCTGAATGTGGGAGTAGACCAGGCGGCCTACGGAGTGGAGGAGAGACTATCGGTGGACCAAGGGTGACCAACAGCCTAGTCAGTCCCAAAATCCTTTGTCACCCATTGAAGGGTGAGGGTGAGGGTGTAGTGGGTTGGCGATGAACGACCCACTGGAGTTGTGATTGGATGCTTGTAAGTCCCAAAATCCTATGTCACCCATTGAAGGGTGAGGGTGAGGGTGTAGCGGGTTGGCGGAAGCAACCCGTTGGTTTTTGGTGCAGTTAGTCCCAATATCCTATGTCACCCATTGAAGGGTGAGGGTGAGGGTGTGGCGGGTTGGCGGAAGCGACCCGCTGGTTATGTGTAGCCAGTCCCAATATCCTTTGTCGCCCATTGAAGGGTGAGGGTGAGGGTGTAGTGGGTTGGCGATTGAGCAACCCACGGCTTTGAGTTGTGCTATCATTTGTGGATTAAGTAATATGAATTGTGGATTATAAGGATATCTGGTTGTGGTCAATATTGTCTGTGATGCATGGGTTGTGCCGTTCACTGAGCGTGTGGCTCACCCCTCGCATAATATTTTCTTCAGTGTCATCTGAGTCGGATCTGGAGGAGGAGCTCCCCGAGGGACTTCATCAGTAGCGGAGTAGCGCCACGTCCCGCGAGTTGTAGAGACTATCAGCATCCCTTGTACCAGTATGTATTATTTTCCGTGCTTGGGCACGCGTTTGTGTTGTATTTGGACGTCTTTGTATGTATATTGGCTCTCACAGGACATGTGATTATGTATGGAGTCTGTAGTGTGTTTTGATTACAGATTCAGTCTTTAGTTATCCGCATTTGGTGTATATATCATGTCAACCCTGCTTTTGTAGTCTGTATGTCATTCTAGTAGCTTGTGTATGATATATTATTGACCTCCTGTGTAGATTCTGATATTTTATATACACTTGCCGCGTCTCGGGGATGCCCGGGGCGTGACAAAACCCCACAAGTTAACGAAAATCGAATGAACGACGCACAGATTACAACGAACATTAACTATAATGGGACCTGCACCGCCCAACACATGACACCACAAGGACATTTTCTCCACCTGACAAGAAAGAGTTCTAGTCAAATGGGGAAGAAAAAAAAAAGGGTTGGTTCTATTTGAGCCCTTCAAAATTATAAGTAAACCCCTCTTAAATGGATTTTATTATCAAAAATCTATTTAGATTTTTCTAATAAGTAAGCCCACCTAATTTTTTGATAAAATCTTTAGTTAAGATTCTTTTAAAAAGCATACCCCCATCTCATTTAAATTTATTTATGGGAAAATTAATTAGAGGTCCTCCCAGCCTCTCCCTCAATATTTTTAGGTCCCTGAACCTTTTGGAGATATTTCTAGGTCCCTAACATCACATGGGATTATGTTTAAGTCCAAACTAACAGCTGCCGTCCCATTCCTCCGGTAACATACCCGAAATACCCCTGAAACAAACATATTTGCCCTGCCTTTCTTCTTCCCCAATCAACCGAGCCAACATTCAAAACCCTAAACAACCCTCCCATGGCTAACCATTCAAAACCCTAAAATCAAGTCTTCGACACCCTAAATCGCACCTAGAGCTCGACAATGACAGCATTTGAACCATCCACTCTTCTTCTTCTCCATAGAAAAGTTTAAATAGTATACGAAGCACAAGAAATGTCCCCCTCATGACGGCGGTGAAGGAACCACGAGTTACAAATAGGTATGGAGAATCATAATGCTCTATCCAAAGAGAAAAACAATGAATGTATGCTTAAAATAGCAAAAGTGATCAAAGAATATCATTGCTTTTGGTTCTGGATTTATGTTGCAGTATGTAAAGAAGATTGTATTAGCCTTCATTTCAAGTGATACTATTCATTTAATTCTATGGTTATACAGTGATACAATTACAGTGTGCCCATATCAATTAACAATGTACTTAGTGTTATTTATTGTTTTACGTTTAGTAGATACACAGTGTATGTGGCATTAATATTGTACGTAATGCATTTCATACTGTTCATAGGCTGAACACATGATTCGTTTTTGCAGAATATTTAATTTTAAACATGGATACCCTAATGGCATTTTGTTCTTACAACGGAGAAACACGAGTAGTTCATGTTGGTAGGACTACAACTGTAACGCCCCGCATTTACCTAGCCGTTTATTGGACAGTAAATGGCTCGCTACTAAATTTAATCTAAATACAAGACCAAAATTTGCAGCTCTTTTTTTTTATGATAACAATATAATAAAACAGATGATAATAAATATAAATAATATCCAATGTTTTTAAATCACCAATGGTCTTACAAAATATCAAAGTTTTGCGGAAACAAGATACAAAAAGGAAATACACAATAAACCACCATGTGGGAGCCATCTAAACTGAACAAACCCAAATAGTTGATCGTGACTATAATTCACATTTGAATCACTACTTCGAAGATATTCATGAAAGATGCGAAAAGCTCAAACTTCAATTTGATCTTTGAAATATGCGATACCTGATTATGAAGTAACCAGCCCATATCGAAAAGGGTGAGTGATTAACTCAGTGAATAAGCCCATTGACAAATTACTTTACGTGACAGTTATATATAAAAATAAGTTATATAAAAATCAGAATTTCTTTTAATAAATCTTTTATTTTATTAAATTAATTTAAAATCATAAACTAAAATAATATTTTAATGCAAGCACATGGCCCAACCCTTGGCCTACATAAGAGAAATCATGAGAATTAAATGATACAACTATATATATATATATATATATATATATATATATATATATATATATATATATATATAATAAATTTATATTAAAAACAAGAATTTTATTTAATAAATCAATTTAAATACATGAGTTTAAAAAAATATATTTTAATGCAATTACGTGGCCCAATCCTTGGCCCAAGTCATAGAAATTATGCAGTTTAAATGATATGATCGGGTAGGATTCTCAATCGGAAGAACCGTTCCCCCAAAACAGGTGTGCCAGGCCCCAAATGACTAAATCGCTCAAAAAGCTCCCTCGAGGAGATGTTAGATCTAGAAGACGCTGATGGGTCGCCCCTGCAATCACTACGAGAACACCAACACAAGATGCCATGGTTGCTGCTGTCACGCCCCAGGGCGGCCGTCCCCGGGACGCGGCATGTGTATATATCATATCAGAAGCCTACACATGAGGTCAATATATATATACTCTAAAACCACAGATAAAAATGACAACACAGATCAAACAGGGCTGACATAATATATACACAATATAGCGGAAGCTAAAACTGAGTCTGTAACTCAAAACATATTACAGACCCGATACACAATCATATGTCCTGTGAGAGCCAATATACATAGTAACAACTGAATATACACAGACGCGTGCCAAGCACGGAAATAAAATACATACAGTCAAGAAGGGATGCTGATAACCTCTGGTACTCGCGGAACGTGGAGCTACTCCGCTACTGAAGAAATCCCTCGAAAAGCTCCAACTGCTGCTCCGGCTCCAGCTCAGGCTCAGTGACCACTGGGTAAAAACATATGCGAGGGGTGAGCCACACGCTCAGTGAATAGCACAACCCATGCATCACAGACAATATTTACCATAATTCCATTATTTATCCATCTTAAACCACAATTTCCATAACCCAGATCATACCCTCACCTTTACCCCTCAACAGGGGACTCAGGATGTTGGGACTAACAATTCACCATAAACAAAACCAGCGGGTCGCTCATCGCCAACCCACTACACCCTCACCCTCACCTTTCCAAAGGTGAGATAGGATTTTGGGACCGACTAGGCTATTGGTCACCCTTCGTCCACCGGTAGTCTCTCCTCCACTCCGTAGGCCGCTTGGTCTCCACCCACAACTTCAGCACAGCCGAAACCAAATCAGGAGGTGCCTACTGATGTGGGTCCTCCGAAGGACGGCCTTTCTAACGCTGGGGGTAGCCTCTACCGGATGCAACGCAGGGAACATAACAGCCTATCCATACGCATATGATCCACTCGGATCCGCCGACAACACATCTCTCCAACTCAAATGTCATGAACTCTTCAGAGTTCCTCCAGGGCGCATATCCAAGATGCGGGGAAATAGTACAATCAAAAGCAATGTTGGAATATCATTGGGGGAAAGAAACTCGGGAGGGCGGCGTGAGTTCCCGATACAGGATACCCCGACAACCAAACAAGGAACACGGAGTACCCTAACCCGGGTCTCACCGTGTCCTCGCAAGGCCCCTCCCCTACAATATTCACTACTCATGCTAATAATCATACCAAACATACAACATTACTTATAATATTATTGGGACTAGAAACCTTGGGAGGGCAGCATGAGGTCCCGATACAGGACATCCCGACAACCAAACAAGGAACATGGAGTACCCTAACACGGTCTCACCGCTGTCCTAGCAAGGCTCCTCCCGATAATATTACCTAAGGCATGCGATTTAACATACACTAGCATTTAATTTAATAAATTAACTAGTAGGACGCATACACAGGTCGAGGTTTCCTAACATGAAACAGGAGACATGGTGCATGGCTCATACACATATCCTAAGGGTGCAAGTCCCTAACATGCAAGGTCTAGGGTAGCATGCATCCTACAATTAAATCATACAAGCATGGATTACATATTACTGCAGGTTAATATACATCCACGGTGCCCCAGGAGAGGTCGGTATACGCCCAAGTGCGTATAACGCCTCTCTACTGGGTTGGATTGCCCCACTCACCGTATCTGGGTCGTCGCGCGACCGTCCGTCTAGATCTGCAAGACAGACATTCAGTATGGTGAGTTAAAATCCATAATCACCCAAAAATACATAACATACCCAAATAAACACCCAAAATCCCAAATTAATCACCCAACACCCCCCTGCAATCACCCGCACGGCCGGCCACCACCCGCACGGCCACCCGACCGCCCGGACGCGCCGCCGCGCCTCAGCCCGCGCACCCCGCACGCCTCGCGCCGCCCGCGAGCACCCCGCGCGCCCCCGCGCGCAGCGCCTCGCCTCGCGCGCACCCCGCGCGCACCTCCACGGCCTCGCTGCGCCCCGCGCGCACCACCACGGCCTCGCCGCGCCCTCCGCGCGCACCCTGCACTCGGCCACCACCTCGCGCACGCACCTCCGCTGCCTCAGCCCCCACCTCGCGCACGCACCTCCGCTGCCTCAGCCACCACCTCGCGCACGCACCTCCGCTGCCTCAGCCACCACCTCGCGCACACACCTCCGCTGCCTCAGCCACCACCTCGCGCACACACCACCCCTGCTCGCACGCCTAGCACCCGCGCGACCAGCTCCTCGCGCACCAGCCCGCCCAGCACCAGCCGCCCAGCACCTCGCGTACCAGCCCGCCCAGCACCTCTGCACGACCAGCACAGCACGCCTCCCGCGCGCGCCTGCTTGCACGCCGCGCGCACGCACGCACGCATGCCCGCACGCGCCCAGCCTGCGCGCTGCTGCTGCTCTGCCTGCTGCCCAAGAACATCTCCCACCAGCCCGAGACCACCCCCTGCTGCCCGAGACCACCCAAACCACCACCCACCGACCTCCGACCACCTCCACCGCCCTCCGACGGCCACCCACAGCCGCCGACCACCCCTCATACACAGATCCACACTCCTAGCATACATCTATGCAAGAAAAGTGAAGAAAGAGGCCTTACTGAGGGGAGGAAGCGAAGTCCGGGTACTCGCCGCGCACCGAAACCCTTCTCAACGGCTCTCTTATGCCCCGATCTACCACGGCCCTTGAAATGGCCCGAATCAGAGGACAAAGAGAGGGGGACGGAGTGGCTAGAGTCGTCGGAATCGGGTTTTGAAGACACCGGAGTGTAGATCGGGACCCGATCTACACTTCTCGTGCTTTAGGTTTTTAGGTTTGAGGGGTCTAGGGGGCTTGAAAGTGAGAAAAAGAGAGAGGAGGAGAGAGAGGGATTTGGTAGGGATGATGAACAGTAACTCGGGAAATTAGATCCCACTCTTATATAGTGTGCGACTTAAAAACCCGGATACGCCCCGGAACTGCGAAATTTCGGGAACGTTACCGGAAATTTCGGTGAAATTTTCGTGAGAGGCATAAAATGGCACCAGGACACCAAATATGCAGTTAGATTTTCAATCGGAGTCCTCTAACTCAGGACGATAGCTAACAGTCCAAAAATAAGCGGTTCCGATCGAAAAACCGGTAAAAACCAAAAACTGCCAGAACGCTCTAACGGTTACCAACAGGCTAAAAGTGACACATATATAACAGCTGCAAACTCCAAACAAAGGAATCCGCCACTGCAAGGAATGCTTTACCACACCCCTCACCGATCTTGGGACTCTTTGAGTCCTAGATCTTCCTCCCCAAAGGCGAAATACAACGGGGGGATTTATTTATGTCATGATATGCATCTTGATAAAATCCCCTAAGATTGGGTTGTCTCCACTAGTCCTAAATTTTCCAAAAATCTCAAAAATACCAAAATTCTTAATTCAAATAATTATCTAAAAAAAAAAAAACGCATCAATATATGCGTTTATTAATTCTTGAAACACAAATAGCATATTCATGCTATATTAATTGTCATGATGAAAAAAATTAAATCATGCAACTTTATTCAATAAAAATGCAATTTGATCAATATGAAAAAAATATCCAAATCATGCAAATTTATCACAATATAAATGCATGGATGACACATAATACCACACAAATATGATTGGCATATGAAATTCAGCGCAAAAACTCACACGAAATAAATCGATAGGCCTATTCACCTCGAATGGATCCTAGGTTCGGAGAATGGAGCTCGCAACAAAATTTATAACCTAGATGGACCAAATAAATTATTAATTAAAACCTATAATTCAAGCCTATACCTAATTTCGCTAATCGTAATTAATAGCCAATAAGAAAAAATAATCTCATATAAATTACACAAAAGAAAATAGAACCTAAGAAAAGAGTAAAAACCTACTTACCATTTAACGAGACACTAAAAGACAAAACCAGAAAAGACAAAACACATAATAAGATAAAATCCAGAAAAATCAAAATAATAATAAAATAACAAAAATTGATATAATAACATGAAAACACACATTTTTCTCTAGAAAAATAAACTATTAATTAGTAAAAGTTGAAAACAAATAAAACTTATCATCTTATGGATTTGTATCAATCATAAACCTAGCTTTATTAAAGAAAATTCAATTTTAATAATCTAACATAGATCTAACAATAATAAATAATAGAGCAAAACCTTGGTTTTATAAAAATATAAGAATCTAACAACATGAACATATGTATATCAAAACTCTAATTTGATAAAAACACAAAATCCCATAACATAAAAAAAAAATATTTAATTATTAAAATAATTAATAAATCAAAACCCTATTTTTTATTAAAAGCTCAAAAATCCAAATACCCAAGCATGGATCTAATAAATAATAGGAAAATTAAAAGGTAAAAAGAAAAGATATATTAAATACCTTTTTTCTCTCTCTCTCTGACTCCTTTCTCTCTCTGCTCTCTCTCTCTCAAACTCTTCGGCACCTCACGTCTCTCTCTCTCTCCCTCTCTCTCTCTCTCTCATATATTCATATTTATCTAATCTAATATTCTCATTTGATTTCAATTTAAATTTAAAAAGTGGTTATTAGAAAGATTTGAAAGGATATGCACAAAAAAAAAGAATATATGAATAACAAAATGAGAAATGATAATTAAGAAAATCATAAATTTTATATTTATTATATCATATATCTAATAAAACAAATCAAATCAAATATACAATATCAATTGCAACATAGTTATGTAAGATATACATATTTTGGACATGAAAAACATTGATTAGAAAGTCATCGCAGAAACGGAGGTGTGAAAACATTATACAATGGCCTTTGGATTTTTCTTGATTTACAAATAGGTCCTTATTGTAATTACAAATAGGTCCCTACAGTCTATAATAGAAAAATTTAAGATTCAAAAACTAGGTCCCTGAAAATCAACAACAATGAAATCTCAAAATTTAATATTTTGAGCTCAAAAGTTTATAAAATTATAACCATTTAAGATCTTGAAATCTTCGAAAGAAAATATATAAAAATTTTAAAATTAACAAATAGTATTTAAAATTGCAAACTAAAATAGGCCCATAAGGATACACTAAATGAGCCAAAACTTAAAAACACACAAAATACACTAATTTTAATTCAAATATCCTATTTACATATTTAAATCAAATATATAAAGAAGAGAAAATGCATAGGTGTTACAACAACACTTTCAGATATTATGAATAAATTATGTGAAAGATGGAAGTTCGATGCGCCAAAAGTCAATTTAAAGTATGACATTCCTATTCAAGCTAATATGCAAATGACTCTTGTGAACAATGAAGATGTCGAGACAATGTATGACATTCACAAGATGTGTGGATCCAACTTTATCCAGATTAATGTTTTCATAAATTCTGAACGAAGCTCTGCTGGAGATGCAGGATAAAGGTAAATTGTTTTACTATTTGCTGTCATGATCCAATGATTTATTTATACACTAATAGTGTACTCGTATGGTTTAACATTGTACCCATACTAATTAACAATGTACTACATAATCATTTTTACTAATGTATGACAATGCTTCATATGCTTTATTGTATGACTTCTAATGCTACGATAGGAATGAATTCTAGGATGTCCAATAGTGTCCACCTGAACCTAGGCACAACAGTACCAACATCTTCAGTACCTACATCTTGTAGCATGGTTTCTCAAGGGGAAGCAATTTGTGGGAGTTCAAGCAGTGGGATGCTGACAAGCTTTTGAAATAATATCATTCATTCGGTCAATCAACCATTTGAAAATGTTGAAGATTTTCACATGCAGTTGACCAATTATTCTATAGCGCATTCATTTGATTTTGAATACGTGAAGAACGATAAGGTACGGGTAACTACCAAGTGCTAAAACCCTTCTTGTGGATGGCGAGTTCATTACTCGAGAGTCGGGTTAGGCCATTACTTCCAAATCAAATCGTTGAACAAATATTCATTCATGTAGTGGTGGAATATCAACAAACGGTCATCTAAGAGCATTGCGAAGATGGGTGGGTTAGATGACAAGGACTAAGCTTATTGACACCCCATTGTATTGACCCAGAGATGTAGTAAAGTATGTGTTTAGGGATTATGGAATCCAATTATCATATCACAAGACTTGGCACGGGAAAGAGGTGGCTTGCAAGGACTTCCATGGAGATGAATCTCTCTCATTCGATAATCTTCGATGGTATGCTGATGCAGTGATGGCTACAAATCCTGGAAGTTATGTGGAGCTTGAATGCACTCCTGATGACCATAGATTTAGACGATTCTTTGTATGCTTTGGTGGTTCACTCATTGGTTTTGAAACAGGTTGTAGGCCTTTGTTGTTCCTAGATGGAACGTTTCTGAAATCCAAATATCAAAGTATTTTGCTAGCTATCATTGCTAAGAATGGTGATGAAAGTTTCTTTCCATTAGCATTTTCAGTCGTGGATCAAGACACCGAAGACAATTGGACATGGACACTGACATGCCTCAAAAAAATCATATCTGTAGATCGAACGATCACTTTCATTTTTGATAGGGGTAAGGGATTGATGTTAGCTGTCCCTGGAGTCTTCCCTACGTCGCATCATTCCTATTGTCTACGACACCTGAAGATAAACTTTAGAGAAGCTATCACTGGTAAGTTTAGTATAACCATTCAAAAAAATTGCTACAACTTTTAGATGCTGCAGCTTATAGACTTAGGATAGAAGACTACACAAGGTCCCTAGCACACATGCGTGGATACTCTGAACAAGCAGCGAAGTTGGTTGAGGACTCCGATCCAAATCATTAGGCTAATGCATTGTTTTCAGGAAAAAGATATGGGGAAATGTACTCCAACTATGCTGAGTCATTCAATTCATGGATACTTGAAGCACGCGACCTTCAATTAGTCCAAATGGTTGTACATATACGCGTTTAGATAATGGAGATGATGTATCGGAGACACAATGAATCTAGCAATTGGGAGACTTTTTGTGCGCATCTATCATTGAAAAATTATAGAAGATCCAAGCCGATAGCCATGGGTTGCAGGTACGGTGTTCTGATGAAGTGCATTTTGAGGTTTGTGGGAGGCAAAATGAAGCAGTAAACCTTAGTGAGTGCACCTGTAGATGTAGAGGATGGCAGGTATATGGGTTGCCATGTGTTCATGCATGTGTCGCAGTGTGGAAGATAAATGGCACTATACATGAATATTGTTCACACTATTTTAGAATAGATTTGTACCGTCAAGCTTATGCCGCAGCAATCCTATCGGTAGTAGGTGGTCAGAGGATGGAGGGGGAAGAAGGCGACATACTCATCAAACCTCCATTAACCAAGATAAGGCCAGGGAGAAAGAAGAAAAATCGGATCCAGCCACAAGCAGATCCGGATTCAGTTTCATTGTATCGTTGTTCGAGATGCAAAGGCCTTGGACATAATAGGAAGACTTGCAGAAATCCAGTTGCATGAACTATTATTATCCTGCTTTATTTGTATAAAGTATTAAGTCAGATTATCCTACTTTATTTGTATGAACATATGTTTTATTCTGATTTAGTAACATTATCTTGTGTGTTTTGAATTATTATGTATTTAAACTATTATGAATGTGCAATGGGTACTATCTAACGGTGTACCCCGATGAACTAACAGTGTACTACCAGTAATCAACAATGTACCTAATTGGACTAAAAGTGTGCTAAATGTACTGGATATCCATGAACTATAAATTATTCAAAAATTCATTCAACTAACATCAACTATTAACACAACTATATCATAGACAACTGCATTCATAACCCAACTATATTAATCATAACCCTTTTGTTCATTCAAAACACTCTTCCTATCCATTCAAAACAAAACACTATATCACTGTTCTTGTTCATTCCAAATACATCCAAAACAAACATTCATGTCCATTCATAGCACTCTTCCTTTCCATCGTCTAAGGATCTTCGCAGCATACTCACCTTTTAACCTTGGGATGTCACTCTGTTTGCAATTCCATAGCATCCTCGTGATAAGATACTCACCAAATTTTATGACGAACATGCCGCAGTCCACCCTAAAATAAAACACAATTATATTATATCATACTTTTAGAGGATTGTTGAAGGAGGAATAGAAGTACAATTACCCATTCGTTTGATCGGGGAATTCTTCATCCCAGATGGTTGGCCAGTTGATACCTTTTCAGATACAATTTCATCTACATGACCTGCATAGTTAACATTAGTAAAGTACCCAAAATACCTAACAATGTACCCATATTGCCTAACAATGTACCCTTATAGCCTAACAATGTACTATTTGTTAGCAATACAGACAATCATAACGTTGTGTATGTCCCAAAGAAAAGTTAAGAGAAAACTGTAACGCAGAAGATATGAACTTACCAAATTATCTGTATTTTCCATAAAACCTGGGACATTCTTCATGTAGTTATACTCTACGAACTGATGTTGCTTCAAGTCAACCTTCAAAAGATGTCATGGCCCAGGGCGGCCGTCCCTGAGACGCGGCAATATATAAAGTATCAGCTATCAAGTACAACAGGTTAACAATGACTCCAATAAATAACACACAAGCTGGCAAAGCAATGATAACTGATAACTCAACTAAAAAGTGAAAGTATAAAATATCAATGAGTCTGTAAATCAAAAATATCATTACAGACTCGAATACATAATTAATGTCCTTTGAGAGCCAAGTCTAGCCCAAATAAAATACAACATATGCCACATGCACGATTTACAATACATAAAATGACTCTAGGACTGCTGACAGCCTCACACTCGTCACCTGCCGGACAGAACGCTCCACGCACATAAGACCACGCCACAGGGAAGCTCCATCTCCATGCCCAACACTGCGCCTAAAAAGAAACAGTATGCGAGGGGTGAGCTACAAGCTCAGTGAGTGGCTGGAAACCAATCACCATTATAACAGTTCAATGTTAAGGAAATTTCCTTTCAAGGAAAACATGGGTGGAAACCCAATGGATAACAAGGTCACGCGGCGGCGCGACCAACCTCACCCTCACCCTCACTCCCGGAGGAAGACTCTTGGGACTTTTGGAGAGAGACCATACCATTGGTCGAAGAGACGCAGAATTACTGGTTTACACAATACTACTGGATGGAATTACTGGTCTACACAACACTACTGGATCACCAACCTCACCCTCACTCCCGGAGGGAGACTCTTGGACTTTTGGTGAGAGACCACACATTGGTCGAAGAGACGTGAAATTACTGGTCTACATAACACTACTGGATCACCAACCTCACCCTCACTCTCGGAGGGAGACTCTTGGGACTTTTGGCGAGAGACCACACGTTGGTCGAAGAGACGCGGAATTATTGGTCTACATAACACTACTAGATCATCTACATTGAGATAACTGCCCAACGATATCTTTAAACATCGATACACAACCGGACCAAACAACTATGGGAACGGACGAACAACCAATGGGTCACGCGGCGACGTGTCTTCACCTCATCCTCACCCTCACCTTTTAGAAGTGACATAGGGCTTTTGGAGAGATTAGACTGCTCTACACCCTTGGTCCACCGGTAGCCCTTTCCCTCGGTAGCCTCTACCTGGTATACTCCCACGATCAGTACGTTCCCGAACGCATCGGTAGTACCTACGGATGGGAGCCCTCTATCAGGACAGCTTTTCCAACGCCGAGGAGTTCCTACACGGATCCAATGAAGGGGAGAACGATTTCACGCTCGCAATATCATTCGTTAGCCCTCTGCCGGGTGGCCTCTACCTGGTATACCCCCATGATCAGTACATCTTGCTGCATACATCGATAGTACCTACAGGTGGGGACCATCTGTCAGGACAACTACAACCCGGGCCGCTTCAACGCAGACGACAATGGGAGGAAACACTCCATGTTCGCAAAGCGAACCCAATGGAAAAATAACTACTCTCGATAATCGCCTAACTTAATGCCAAAGCTACTGGTTTAACAAAACCGATACAACAAATGAATTATCCTGAATTTCATTCAAGTGCATCACGCGGATGCAGGGGCGATTACATCGCTCGCACACCATCTAATGAGGTACATCCCAAAGACGGGTCGTACCCACGCCTATTTCAGATAAGCCTAATTAGTTTTAACATGTGCGTATATATAACAGGAGAATCATTTCATAGCTATGTGCATGAACCATATGCACGATCATCTAATAATTGACTATAAGGGTAACCCCTAATGTGGATTTATATCATAAACAACAAATCATACAACATGCATACAAGGTATGGCCCACTTAAACATGCATACATGGCCATTAATCATATAAGCATACACAAGGAATAACTTAAGCATGCGTTGGATATTACAAACTTAAAAGGGAAGGGTCAAGCGCGATCTCGCGCACTAACAGGTGCATGCCAATATTCCAAACGAACCTAAGTCGAGTAGGAAATCATCATCTCTTGAAATTGGTCATAGCTTTGCCCCATTAGCATGGGCGCAACAACTACACCACGCCCTCGAGTCTTATCGCAAGGGAATATTAGGCATGTGCTCATTATTAACCCAGACTTAATCATGCAGGATATTCCAATTAATATGGTAGTATTACTCATAGGGACTACCTAAGGCATGCTTATTCTATACATTCATGAAAACCCACATCACACATGCCCATACATGAAGGGCGCATGCATACATAATAATTCACACATGAATATACATAGGCAAGTATATGGTAGAAAAGGGGGTTCTACGCAATATACGAGCTATACAAGCATAGCATGAAAATATCTAACATATTTAGTGTTATATATGTGTCACTTTTTGCCTTCTGGTAACTATTAGAGCATTTTGGCAGTTTTTTGAGTTTTTTTCATTTTTTGATCGGAACCACTAATTTTGGACTGTTAGCTATCATCCTGAGTTTGAGGACTCCGATTGAAAATCTAACTACATATTATGTGTCCTGGTGCCATTCAAAGCCACGCACGAAAATTTCATCAAATTCTGGTAACGTTTCAGAATTTCACAGTTCCGGGGCGTATCCGGGTTTTGACCGAGCGAGAAGTCATTGGGAGAGTTGACTTGGTCAAAGTGGGCCCATGATGTCACGCCCTAGGGCGGCCGTCCCCGGAACGCGACAAGTGTATATAAAATATCAGAATCTACACAGGAGGTCAATAATATATCATACACAAGCAACCAGAATGACACAGAGACAACAAAGGGGCTGACATGATATATACACCAAATGCGGAAGCAAAAGACTGAATCTGTAAATAAACATACTACAGACTCGATACTCAATCATCTGTCCTGTGAGAGCCAATATACACAAATACAACTGAATATATACAAACGCGTGCCAAGCACGGAAATAAAATACATACAGCCAAGAAGGGATGCTGATAGCCTCTGGCACTCGCGGAACGTAGCGCTGCTCCGCTACTGAAGGAATCCCTCGGACGGCTCCACCTGCTGCTCCGGCTCTAGCTCAGGCTTAGTGGCAACAGGGGAAAACATATGCGAGGGGTGAGCCACACGCTCAGTGAACAGCACAACCCATGCATCACAGACAATATTGACCACAATTCATTTATTTATCCAGCCTCTAAGTGGCATAACACATAACCCAGTGGGTCACTCCATCGACGACCCACCACACCCTCACCCTCACCCTCAACAGGTGACGCAGGATATTGGGACTGATAATCATCCAATCACAAAACCAGCGGGTCGCTAATCGCCAACCCACTACACCCTCACCCTCACCCTCACCCTACCACGGGTGACATAGGATTTTGGGACTGACTAGGCTGTTGGTCACCCTTGGTCCACCGATAGTCTCTCCTCCACTCCGTAGGCCGCTTGGTCTACTCCCACATTCAGCACAGTCCGAAACCAAATCAGGAGGTGCCTACTGATGGGAGCCCTCACCCACAACTTCAGCACAGTCCGAAACCAAATCAGGAGGTGCCTACTGATGGGAGCCCTCACCCACAACTTCAGCACAGTCCGAAACCAAAATCAGGAGGCGCCTACTGATGGGAACCCTTGGAAGGGACAGCCTTTCTAACGCTGGGGCAGCCTCTACCGGATCCAACGAAGGGGACAGAACAGCCTATCCATACGCACATGATCCACTCGGATCCGCCGACTACACACCTCAACGACTCTAATGTCTTGAATTCCTCAGAATTCCTCCAGGGCGCATAACCAAGATGCGGGGAACATGTACAATAATAGCAAGGTTGGAATATTACTGGGGGAAAGAAACTTGGGAGGGCAGCGTGAGTTCTCGATATAGGACACCCCGACAACCAAACAAGGAACACGGAGTACCCTAGCCCGGGTCTCACCGCTGTCCTCGCAAGGCCCCTCCCCTATAATATTCACTAATTATGCTAATAATCATACAATGGATAAATCATTAATTATCAACTAGAGATATAATATTATTGGGACAAGAACCTTGGGAGGGCAGCATGAGGTCCCGATACAGGACATCCCGACAACCAAACAAGGAACACGGAGTACCCTAACCCGGGTCTCAATGTTGACCTCGCAAGGCCCCTCCCTATAATATTATCTAAAGCATGCAATTAACATATACTAGCATTTAATTTAATAAATAAACTAGTAGGACACATGCATAGGCCAAGACTTCCTAGCTTGAGAACAGGGGGACAAGATACAGGGCTCTTACACCTATCCTAAGGGTGCAAGTCCCTAACATGCAAGTCTAGGGTAGCATGCATTCTACATATCAATCATGCAGCATGGATTAATATTTATACATGCTAATATACATCCATGGTGCCCCAGGGGAGGGCAATACGCTCCCAAGTGAGTAGTATGCCTCCCTACTGGGTTGGATTGTCCCACTAACCAGAAACCAGGTCGTCGCGCGACCGTTCGTCAAGATCTGCAAGACAGGGTAGTAACTTGGTGAGTAAAACCCAAAAACACTACAAAATATACCAAGCTACACAAATAAATACCCAACACTCGGGCAAACGTACATACGACCCGTACGCACGCTAGCCCGAGCACCCCGACACACTCCCGCACCCCGGCAACCATCCGCACGGCCACCCGCCCCAGGATGCACCGCCGCGCTACAGCCCGCGCACCCAGGCGCACCGCCGGGCCCCTGCCCGCCCGCCTGGACATGCAACCGAGCCACCCGGGTGCACCGCGCGCCCACTGCGCCCCGCCGCAGCAGCCCGCGCGCACCCCGCAAGCCCCCGCGCGCACCACGCGAGCACATCGCACGCCCCGCGCGCTCAGCGCCTCGCCCCTCGCGCACCCCGCGCGCACCACCAGCTCCGTCCCGCGCGCACTCCGTGCGCATCACCAGCCTCTACCCGCGCGCACGCCTGCGCCTCTGCCCTCCTCACCGTGCGCACACCTGCACCTCAGCCCAGCGCCCCGCGCGCATACTCCTCTGCAGTGCCCAGCGCCCAGCGCCCCAGCGCCCAGCGCTCAGCACCCTCGCCCAGCACCCGGTATCCGCGAACCAGCGCCCGACGCTCAGCGCCCAGCACCCGGGACCCTCACCCAGTGCCCACGCGCACGCCCGCGCAACACGCACCCAGCGCGCCTGGCAGCACGCGCCCAGCGTGCCTGCCAGCCGGCCCGCGCTGCTGCCCGCGCTGCCTGCCCGCGCACATGCCGAGTGGCCCGAGCACCGCTCGCCTGCACGCCCGGCACTGCCCGCCTGATGCCCGAGCGCCTCCTACCCAGCACTCCTGCAGCACAACCCGAGCGCACGCCGCGCGCACGCCTGCGCGCACACACTCGCGCTCCCGGCCACCTGCTGCGCCTGCCTGCTGCACCCGCTGCCCGCCTGCGTGCACACACTCGCGCGCCCGACCACCTGGTGCGCCTGCCTGCTGCGCCCGCTGCCAACTCACCCGGGACTGCTAGCCTCCTTGCCCGAGCTCCTCTTCCACCCACCACCGGCCACCCCAAGGCCTCCGACCACCACCCACAGCCCTCCGACTGCCACCCACCGCCGCCGACCACCACCCAACCTCAAATCCACCCTCCTAACATACATCTAAGCATGAAAAGAGAGGAAAAAGGGCTTACCAAGGGGAGGAAGAGATGTTCGGTTGCTCTCCGCGCACTGAAACCTTTCCCCAAAGGCCTCCAACGCCGGGATCTTCCTTGGCCCTCGAATTTGCCCAAATCAGAGGAGAAAAGAGGGGGATGGAGGGGCCAATCTTCTCGGAATTCGAATCTAAGAACACCGGGGCGTAGATCGGGACCCGATCTACTCTTTCTATGTTATGGGTTTTGAGTTTCAAGCCCTCCAAGGGGCTCAAAACCAAGAAAAATGGAGGAGAGAGAGAGAGCTCAAGGAGGAAGATGATGAATAGTGCTAGGCTTTTCTCACCCCTCATATATAAAGTCAACTCACTTAAAAACCTGGATACGCCCCGGAACTGTGAAATTCCAGAAACGTTGCCGGAATTCGATGAAATTTTCGTGAGAGGCCTAAAATGGCACCAGGACACCAAATATGCAGTTAGATTTCCAATCGGAGTCCTCTAACTCAAGACGATAGCTAAAAGTCCAAAAATTAGCGGTTCCGATCGAAAACCGAAAAAAATGAAAAAAACTGCCAGAACGCTCCAACGGTTACCAGTAGGCTAAAAGTGACACATATATAACACATGACTTGGTCAACCCCTTTTGTTTTTTTGTGTGGTTGGGTTGACCCAAGTCAAAACCCACTTAAAGCATCCTAATCCTCTCCTAACCCCTAGTTAACCCTAATCTAAGTGTGGGATTATATATATAAGTGAATCTAAAATATCTCCCCACTATTCATCATATTCCCCACTTGATTTCTCTCTCTCCCTCTCTCAAAAAACCTTCTTTTGACCTAGTTAGAGAGCTTAGATCTCAAAACCCAAAGAAGAGAAAGGTAAGGGGAGCTCCCGATCTATCCACGGGTGGTCTTGGATTCGAGTTCCGACGTGTTTAGCCCCTTCTCACGCCCTCTTTTCTCCCCTGTTTTCAGCCATTTCGAGGGCTGAGGAAGAGCTAGGTGGTGGTGGCCTTGGAGGAGGTGTTTCGGTGCCCGGAGAGCAACCGAACTTCCCTTCCTTCCTTGGGTAAGCTCTCTTTCCTTCCTTTTCTTGCTTAGATGCTTGTTAGGAGGGTGGTTTTGGGTGTGTGGTGGCTGTTGGTGGCCGTTGGTGGTGGTTGGTGGAGGTTAGGGGCCATTGGTGGCCGGTTAGAGGAGGTAGGGTGGCTCGGGCAGGGTGGTTGGCTGTCTCGGGCAGGATGGCAGGCAGCGCAGTAGGCGGAGCAGGTGGCAGGGCGCGCACGGGCGATGGTCGCGGGTGCTGGGCGCTGGGCTTTGGTCGCGGGCGCTGGGCGATGGTCGCGGGTGCTGGGCGTGCGCGCGGGAGATGGTCGCGGGCGCTGGGCGCTGGGAGATGGTCGCGGGCGCTGGGTGCTGGGCAATGGTCGAGGGTGCTGGGCGCTGGGCGCGGGCGCTGGGCGATGGTCGCGGGTGCTGGGCGCTGGGCGCGGGCGCTGGATGCTGGGCGATGGTCACGGGTGCTGGGTGCTGGTTGCGTGTGCTGCGCGCAGGGCGCCGTGCGGGTGTGTGCGATGGGGCGAGCGGTGGTGCGCGCGGGGCAAGGCGCTGGGCGCAGGGCGTGCGGATGTGCACGGCGGGGCGAGCCGATGGTGCGCGCAGGGCGAGGCGATGGGGCGCTGGGCGTGCGAGTGTGCGCGCGAGTCGCTGCGCTGGGGCGCAGTGGGCGCGCAGTGCACCTAGGGGGACTTGGCGGAGTGTCTGGGCGTGCGGGCTGGGCTCGGCAGTGCGCTGGGCGCGCGGGCCGGGGCTCGGCTGTGCGCCTGGGGCGGGTGGCCGTGCGGGCGGCTGCCCGGGGGTTCGGGAGTGAGTCGGGGTGCTCGGACTCGCGGCGTACAGGCCGTATGTACGCTTGTCCGAGTGTTGGGTATTTTTAGCGTATTTTTGTGTATTTTTATGGTATTTTGTGTATTTTACTCACCTAGTTGATTACCTGTCTTGCAGATCTTGACGGACGGTCGCTCGACGACCCAGTTATTGGTGAGTGGGACAACCCAACCCAGTTGGGAGGCGCTATATGCACTTGGGCGTATACCGTCCTCCCCTGGGGCACTGCAGTTGATATTAACTTGTAATATATGCAAGCATGATTAGTGTGTAGAATGCATGCCACCCTAGACTTGTATGTTAGGGACTTGTACCCTTAGGATATGTGTAAGAGCCGTGCATCCTGCTACCTTGTTATCATGCTAGGAAAGCCTCGACCTATGCATGTGTCCTATTAGTTTGATTTATTAAATTAAATGCAAGCTTATGATATTTTTAGCATGCCTTGGGGAATATTAAGGGGGCCTTGCGAGGTCAACATTGAGACCCAGGCTAGGGTACTCCGTGTTCCTTGTTGGGTTGTCGGGATGTCCTATATCGGGACCTCAGGTTGCCCTCCCAAGGTTTCTTTTCCTCATTATTATTATATATTTCCCCGCATCTTGGTTATGCGCGCTGGAGGAATTCTGAAGAATTCAAGACATTAGAGTTGTTGAGATGTGTTGGCGGCGGATCCGAGTGGATCATATGCGCATGGATAGGCTGTTCTGTTCCCTTTGTTGGATCCGTGTAGAGACTGTCCCGGCATTAGAAAGGTCTTCCCGTGCAGGGGCTCCCATCAGTAGGCACCTCCTGATTTGGGACAGACTGTGCTGAATGTGGGGGTGGCCAAGCGGCCTACGGAGTGGGAGAGACTATCGGTGGACCAAGGGTGACCAACAGCTTAGTCAGTCCCAATAGCCTATCTCACCATATTGAGGGGTGAGGGTGAGGGTGTGGTGGGCCGGCGATGTGGCGACCCACTGAATTTGTGTAAGGATGATTATCAGCCTATTAAGTCCCAATATCCTATGTCACCTATTGAGGGGTGAGGGTGAGGGTGAGGGTGAGGGTGTAGTGGTTCGGCTATGTAACGGACCACTTTGAGGGTGTGGTTCGGCGATTTGTGTAGTTCCTGCCACTTTGAGGCTAGTGATTTGATTAATTGTGGTTAATATAAATTGTGATGCATGGGTTGTGCTATTCACTGAGCGTGTGGCTCACCCCTCGCATAATTATTTTCTCCAGTGATTACTGAGGCGGACTTGAAGGAGGAGCTCCCTGAGCGACTGCACCAGTAGCGGAGTAGCGCTACGTCCCGCAAGTTTTTGAGGCCATCAGCATCCTTCCCTTTTATTCTATGTATATATTTCTGTACTTGGGCACCCAGTTTGGATTGTGTTTGGATGTATTGTGTATATTTGGCTCTCACAGGACGTTTGATTATGTATCGAGTCTGTAGTATGTTTTTGGATTACAGACTCCGTCTTTTAGCTTCCGCTATCTGTGTATATATCATGTCAACTTTGTCTTCATCTGTGTAGTCATTTTAGTTGCTGTTTAGAGTATTTTATTAATCTCCGGTATAGATTGCTGATATCATGTATACACTTGCCGCGTCCCGGGGATGGCCGCCCTGGGGCGTGACATTTAGGGTGCAAGGAAGCCCCATGGATGCGCGATGAACGACTACTGCATCGAGCGCACCCCGAAGGTTTGGATCGAACCACTCACTGTAACCTAGGACCTCACGCATCCCCTTCGACGAGATCTGCAAGGTAAGGGCATCAAATTTGGTGAGTAAAATCACATTATAACACTTAGAAATTACTAGAAATACCAAAGACTTAGACATGCACGCATACGGGCTCGCACGCATGCGAGCATGCACGTACGCACGCATGCCTAAGTGCCCCAACACCTACCCGAGCCCCTGGGCAGCCACACGCGTGGCCCCGCACGCGTACGCATGCTAGCACGTGGCCCCAAGCCCGCTGGCGCCCAGACTCGCGCGGACAGTCCCGCGCGCGCGCCCAGCCACCCAACACCCCTCCCCAGCCCCCCTCACACACCCTAACTCAATCATCTAGCATGCATGACCCCCTTACAACCCCTAACACATGAAAAACCAAAGAAAAGAAGGGGGGAAGCTTACCAAGGGAGGGGGAATGAAAGGGGGAGATTCGGGGGCCCTCGATGCACCCGCGACCACCTCAACCACCACCACCACTACCACCACCTCCACAGCCTCTCCTCAGCCTTCTTTGGCTGAAAAACAGGGGGGGAAGACATGAGAGGGAGCTTGAGAGAAGAGAAACCACAACAACAACAACACACACAAACCTACCTTCTTGCACTTCCTTCTTCACCTTCTCCTTCAATTGCTTCTTCCTCCTCCTTCTTCACACACAAAGAGGGGAAAAAGAGACCAAGAGAGGGAGCTTGAGAGAGTTCCACAAAATGGGAGAGGGGGGGAGAGAGAGAAAGGGCAAAAAGGTCATTTTCATGCCCAAATAGTGCCTAGGGGTGACCATAAGGGGTGGTGAGGTTAGGGTTAAGCTCACCCTCACTCAACCACTCATTTTTGCTTTATTGGGAAGTGTGCGGAGAAGCACCACACACTCGAAAATATCTCACCCACCGAAACCTAGTAACGGCCAAACCCGGATGCGATTCAGAACTGCATATTTTTTAAAACGTTACCGGAATTCGATGAAATTTTTATGGGTAGTACAAAACAACACCAGGACCCATAATATGCAGTTAGATTTTCAATCAGAGTACTCCAACTCCCGCAGGTAGCTAAAAGCTAAAATTTTAGTGACTCCGATCAAAAAAATAAAAAGGCCCTAAATGACCCAGATATGACCAAGGCTTAACCGAAATGGCTCCAAATGACACAAGCATAACAAAAGATGCCAATGATGGCACTCTTTAATGTTTGAGTGGACTGGCATTAAGATCATGTCAAGATCCATTATGACATCCTTGGTGCACCCTTTGCAAAAAGAAGCAAAATTGGACATATATTGCTTGGCTGAAATTCCATCAACGTTGCAAGGGTTTGTGTTGTTCAAGTTTTTCTGTATTAAGAAAAATAACCACAATCAGAAGATGGAAACTGATATGATTCATGTTATCATGAAGGTGTCAGCAATATCATAAAGTTCACCTGAGCCCTGGAGTAGATGTATAACCATTTGGTTTCAACATGCTCCTCTTCTAATATTGCAAACCAAATGTCTATTGCCTATGACAAACACAATGAATGTCATAATTCTTGTTAATATTTTAAATAATCGTATCAGCACATGAGTAATAGCAATTACTCACACCATCTTGTAGCTCATCCTTGAATAGCACTTCACGCAAGCAAACTCTAGTAATAAAAGTTCGACCAGCCTGAACAAGGGAGTCGCTAGGAAAAAACAACATGGAATTGGTAAAATAGGTGCATATTCACAATGTATAAAAATATATAACACCTAAGTAAAGTATACCCTGTTATCGGAAGTGAAAGGAACTCATCAATGAGTCCCTTATCTTCATCTGAGAGTAAAAACTTTCCTTAGTAGTTCCTTCTGTCACGCCCCAGGGCGGCCGTCCCCGGGGCGCGGCAAGTGTATACATGATATCAGCAGTCTATACAGGAGATCAATAAAACACTCTAAACAACAATTATAATGACAACACAGATGAAAGCAAGGCTGACATGATATATACACAGATAGCGGAAGCTAAAAGACTGAGTTTGTAATCCAAAAACATACTACAGACTCGATACATAATCAAATGTCCTGTGAGAGCCAATATACACACATACATCCAAATACAATCCAAACTGGGTGCCCAAGCACAAAAATATATACATACAATCAAGAAGGATGTTGATGGCCTCTAAAACTCGAGGGACGTGGCGCTCCTCCGCTACTGGTGCAGTATCTCGGGGAGCTCCTCCTTCAAGTCTGCCTCGGTAATCACTGGAGAAAATAATTATGCGAGGGGTGAGCCACATGCTCAGTGAATAGCACAACCCACGCAACACAATTTATATTAATCACAATTAATCAAATCAAGCCTCAAAGGGGCAGGAACTATACAAATCCAGTGGGTCGCTACATCGCCGAACCACCACACCCTCACCCTCACCCCTCAATAGGTGACATAGGATTTTGGGACTTATAAGGTTGATAATCATCCATACACAAATCCAGTGGGTCGCTACATCGCCGACCCACCACACCCTCACCCTCACCCCTCAATATGGTGACATAGGATATTGGGACTGACTATGTCACGCCCCAGGGCGGCCGTCCCCGGGACGCGGCAAGGGTATACATGATATCAGCAGTCGAAACAGGAGGTCAATAATATACCATAAACAACAGCTAATAAGACAACACAGACTACAAAAGGCTGACATGATGTATACACAGACAATGCGGAAGCTAAAAAGACTGAATATGTAAATCAACAACACTTTACAGACTCGATACATAATCATATGTCCTGTGAGAGCCAATATATCCACAATACATCCAAATACAATCCATACTAGGTGCCCAAGCACAGAAATATATACATACAATGAAAGAGAAGGATGCTGATGGCCTCAAAACTCGAGGGACGTGGCGCTACTCCGCTACTGGTGTAGTCGCTCGGGAAGCTCCTCCTTCAAGTCCGCCTCGGTAATCACTAGAGAAAATAATTATGCGAGGGGTGAGCCACACGCTCAATGAATAGCACAACCCATGCATACAGTTTATATTAACCACATTTATCAAGTCACTAGCCTCAAAGTGGCATAAACAACCCAAATCCGGGGGTTCGTACATCGCCAAACCACCATACCCTCACCCTCACCCTCACCCCTCAATAGGTGACAAAGGATGTTGGGACTTAGTGGGCTGATAATCATCCATACACAATCCTGTGGGTCGTCGCATCGCCGGCCCACCACATGTCACGCCCCAGGGCGGCCGTCCCCGGGACGCGGCAAGTGTATATAAAATATCAGAATCTACACAGGAGGTCAATAATATATCATACACAAACAACCAGAATGACACACAGATAACAAAGGGGCTGACATGATATATACACCAAATGCGGAAGCAAAAGACTGAATCTGTACATAAACATTCTACAGACTCGACACTCAATCATCTGTCCTGTGAGAGCCAATGTACGCCAATACAACTAAATTTATACAAACGCGTGCCAAGCACGAAAATAGAATACATACAGCCAAGAAGGGATGCTGATAACTTCTGGCACTCGCGGAACGTGGCGCTGCTCCGCTACTAAAGGAATCCCTCGGAAAGCTCCAACTGCTGCTCCGGCTCCAGCTCAGGCTCAGTGGCAACTGGGGAAAAACATATGCGAGGGGTGAGCCACACGCTCAGTGAATAGCACAACCCATGCATCACAGACAATATTGACCACAATTCAATTATTTATCCATCCTCTAAGCGGCATAACAACATAATCCAGTGGTTCGTACATCGCCGAACCACCACACCCTCACCCTCACCCATCAATGGGTGACATAGGCTATTGGGACTGATAATCATCCAATCACAAATCCAGCAGGTCGCTCATCGCCAACCCACTACACCCTCACCCTCACCCTACCACGGGTGACATAGGATTTTGGGACTGACTAGGCTGTTGGTCACCCTTGGTCCACCGATAGTCTCTCCTCCACTCCGTAGGCTGCTGGGCTATCACCCCCACAACTTCAGCACAGTCCGTCACAAATATCGGGAGGCGCCTACTGATGGGAGCCCTTGGAAGGGACGGCCTTTCTAACGCTGGGACAGTCTCTACCGGATCCAACGAAGGGGACAGAACAGCCTATCCATACGCATATGATCCACTCGGATCCGCCGACAACGCATCTCTACAATTCTAATGTCCTAATTCCTCAGAATTCCTCCAAGGCGCATAACCAATATGCGGGGAACATACACAATAATTAGCAAGGGTGGAATATCATTGGGGGAAAGAAACTCGGGAGGGCAGCGTGAGTTCCCGATATAGGACACCCCGACAACCAAACAAGGAACACGGAGTACCCTAACCCGGGTCTCACCGCTGTCCTCGCAAGGCCCCTCCCCTATAATATTCACTAATATGCTAATAATCATACAAGGGGTAAACCATTATTTAACAATTTGAGGTGTAATATTATTGGGACAAGAACCTTGGGAGGGCAGCATGAGGTCCCGATACGACATCCCGACAAACAAACAAGGAACACGGAGAACCCTAACCCGGGTCTCAATGTTGACCTCGCAAGGCCCCTCCCTATAATATTATCTAAGGCATGCAATTAAACATTTACTAGCATTTAATTTAATAAATAAACTAGTAGGACACATGCATAGGCCAAGGCTTCCTAGCATGAGAACAGGGGACATGGTGCATGGCTCATACACATATCCTAAGGGTGCAAGTCCCTAACATGCAAAGTCTAGGGTAGCATGCATTCTACATTTAAATCATGCTCGCATGAAATATACATTACAACGGTTAATATAATCCATGGTGCCCCACGAGAGGCCGGTATACGCCCAAATGCGTACAACGCCTCTCTATTGGGTTGGATTGTCCCACTCACCGGAATCCGGGTCGTCGCGCGACCGCTCGCCAAGATCTGCAAGACAGGCATTTATACGGTGAGTAAAATCCACAAATACCCCAAAATACATTAAAAATACTCTAAAAATACCCAACACTCGGACAAGCGTACATATGGCCCGTACGCACGCGTATCCGAGTATCCCGACTCACTCCCGAACCCACCGGGCAACCGCACGCACGGCCACCCGACTCGGGCGCACAGCCGAGCCCGGCCCGCGCGCCAAGGCGCCCTGCCGAACTCATCCCGCACGCCCGGACACCACCGGCATACTGCTGCACGCCTGCCCGCGCGCCCTGACGCACCGCCGCACGCACGCGCACGCTCGCGCGCACTCCAGCACCGCGCGCACTGGTCCCCAGCACCTCGCCCAGGCGCATGCCCAGGCGCCCTGCCCAGCACCCAGGCACAGTGCCCAGGCGCCCTGCACCACGCGCGCGCACGCTCGCGCGCACTCCCGCGCGCACCCCCGCTCGCGCCAGCACCCGCGCGCACCCGCGCGACCACTCCGCGCGCACCCGCGCACCCGCGCGCACGCACCCGCGCACGACTGCACCCGCCTGCGCCCAGCGCCACCTGCGCGCATGCCCCTGCCAGTTGCTGCGCCTGTGCTGCCTGTGCTGCTGCCTGCTGCCTGGGACAGCCAGCCTGAGCTCCTCTACCACCCACCTCCGACCACCCCAAGGACTCCGACCACCTCCCACAGCCCTCCGACGGCCACCCACCGCCGCCGACCACCACCCAACCTCAAATCCACCCTCCTAGCATACATCTATGCAAGAAAAGAGAGGAAAAGTGGCTTACCAAGGGGAGGAAAGGAAATCCGGTTGCTCTCCGTGCACCGAAACCTCTCCCAAAAGGTTTCCAACGCCCGGATCTACTCCCACCTCCGAAATGGGCCAAAACAGAGGAGAAGAGAGGGGGGACGGAGGGGCTAATCTCGCCGGAATCGGGATTTGAAAGCACCGAGGTGTACCCGATCTACACTTCCTATGCTTTAGGTTTTTGGGTTTGAGGGGTCTAGGGGGCTCAAAAGTGAGAAAAGGAGAGAGGGAGAGAGAGAAATCACTTGGTAGGGATGATGAATAGTGATTTCGAAATTAGATCCCACCTATATATAGCGAGCGACTTAAAAACCCAGATACGCCCCGAAACTGCGAAATTTCGGAAACGTTACCGGAATTCGACGAAATTTTCGTGAGAGGCCTAAAATGGCACCAGGACACCAAATATGCAGTTAGATTTCCAATCGGAGTCCTCTAACTCAGGACGATAGCTAACAGTCCAAAAATTAGCGGTTCCGATCGAAAATCGAAAAAAAACAAAAAACTGCCAGAACGCTCCAACGGTTACCAGCAGGTTAAAAGTGACACATATATAACATTCTTCCCCCTTAGGAAATTTTGTCCTCAAAATATGCAAAAACATCTAGGCAAAAACATCTAGGAGGGGAAAAGATGTGGATACGCGTCACACCTGGCATCCTTGAGGTCCCAAGTGTCCTCGACACCGGAACGGTGCTGCCATCGCACCTCGACCAACTGGACGGTCTTGGTGCAGAGCCTCCTCACGCGGCGGTCCATGATCTCAATCGACTGCTCCACGAATGACTGTCCGGCTCAGAGACGAGCGGCTCGAACGGGATGACGTGAGCAGGATCGCGGACGCACCTTTACCCAACTGCGAACCCACCACTCCAAGACGGAGAGGTAAGAATTGGCGCTGAGGTGAGCCTCCGAAAACTCCAGGAAGCTCTCCTCGCAAGACGGGGACCACTCGAACCGGACATCCTTCCGAGTAAGGCGGTTAAGAGGAACAGCTATCTTCGAGAGTCCCTCGTCAAGCTTCCTACAATAACCTGCTAAACTCGGGAAGCTCCGAATCCTTGCGGGGTTCGACGGTCGACGCCAATTTGACGCGACGAGCGTCTTGCCCGGGTCCACAGATATGCCTTCACCAGAAATCACTCAGCCCAAAAGGCCTTAACCTCCAACCAAAACTCGCACTTGATCTTCCATCCATCTGATGCTTCCATGGTATCCCTTGCCTGGGAAAAGAAACCTCGGGAGGGCACCATGAAATCCCGATATAGGATACCCCGACAACCAAACAAGAAACACGAAGTACCCTAGCCCGGGTTTCAACGCCGACCTCACAAGGCACTTAATCCAGAAAGGAACACTAGAAGAAGACATCATTTTAAAGAACACTACTAACCCCTCCGGATCATCTACCTCTAGATGATCACCCAACGATGTCCTTCAACATCCACTACAAGACCGGACCCAACATCATTGGGAACGGTCGAATCAACAATTTGGTCACGAGCGACCCGTCTTCGCCTCATCCACACCCTCACTCCCGAAAGGAGACATTTTGGGACTTTGGGAGAGACTTAGACTGCTCTCTACCCCTGGTCCACCGGTAGCCTCTCCCCGCTCCGTAGCTCGCCTGGTCCTCTGACCGGGAGCCTGTCTAACGCCGGGGCTGTACTACGCGGATCCAACGAAGGGGAGAGCGATTCCACGCTCGCGGCACCATTCAATAATCTCTTCCGGGTTAGCCCCTACCTGGTATACTCCCAGGTTCAGTACCCCTCCGACTGCATCGGTGGTACCTACTGATGGGAACTCTCTACCAGGACGGCTATAACCCGGCTTCCTTAACTCAATCAATCGCTCTTGACACTCGCTCACCAAATACCACACACACTTGCATAACAGCAACCAAACACACACCCACAATTATATCCTATTACTGGAGAGTTGAGAACACAAGATAATACCTCGAACCATGATACCCGAAAGCTGCGCCTCCTCGGCCGTAAGCGCTGCAACTCTGCCCTGGACCAACCGCGGCTGAGGAGCAGGAGCACGCCTCGCCGGCTGCACTGGCTGCTGCTGACGCTGAGGCTGCTGCTGCTGCTGCTGGCGCGGAAGCTGCTGTTGTAAGAACTGCTGCTGTTGAGGTGGCACGCGGGGTCGGCCAGCATCAGGGCAATGGTATCTGATATGCCCGATGCGCTGACAATGGAAGCAGCGCCGCTTCTCCGGCTGCCAGGACTGGATGGGCACTGCCGCAATGGGTGCTGGATCCCACTCTGGCACCACATCAGCTGGAGGAGAGGCAGCCGCTGACTGATCGAAGCGGGGCCTCTTCCTCTTGCGCTGCCCCTGGTCCTGACTCCCGGAAGGACTCTGATCTGCAGAAGGGGTCGGAGCCCTCACCTGGATCCCGAGGTCTCTCTCGACGGTCTTCGCTCGAGACACTAAGTCGGAGTACCTCGTGAAAGCGTGGGCGGTGACGTGCACCCGGATAGCGCTGCTGAGACCGAGCTCGAATCGACGGCACCTCGTCCATCACCAAGGCCGGAGCAAATCTGGACAGCCTCGTAAAGCGCGTAGAGTAGTCAGCAACCGACATGGAGCCCTGCGTCAACTGCTCGAACTCCCGCATCACGATCTGGCGCGTCGAGAATGGGAAATACTCCTCCAAGAAATACCTCCGGAATCCCGCCCAAGAAAGCTGCTCCACTCCCTCTGGGATGTCCACCACTCGGGTAGCCCACCAGTCGGCGGCGTCACCCTTCAGCATAAAGGTGGCGAGGGGGACTCGCTGGCGATCAGTGCAAAGCATGGCCGCGAAGATCGTATCCACCTCCCTCAACCAACGCTCTGGCGCAAGAGGATCTGCCGTCTGCCCATGGAACTCGGGAGGGTGGAGCTTCAAAAAGGCGTTGAGGCCGCTCTGCTGCACTCGCGCTGCCGCCTCTAGCTCCTCCTCCCTCTGCAGGGGACCCTGAACTCCTACCGCCGGAATCGCCACTGGAACTGGGGGTACATCGGGTACCACAGGCGGATCTGCCACCAAGGGACCTGCGGAACTGCCTCGCGAGTCGCCCTCAGCTCCTGAATCTCTCTAGCCTGCTCTGCCAGCATCCTCGTCTGTCTCCACCAAATCAGCCAACCGAGCGAAAGCACGCTCCCAAGCAGGAGGCTCCTGCGTCAAGGGCTCTCCGGTAGCATCCTCGTCTCTGGTAGGTCCGGAAACCTCCAAAGACCGAGAGGGACCTCGTCCGCGCCGTCCTCTGCGAGGAGGCATATCAGCACCCTAAGAAAACCAGACACTAGGATCAGAATACTCATATAGAAATCCTAGGACTCATCTCTACGAAAGGAAGAACATTGGCTCTGACAGGACCAGGCTCTGATACCAACTTTTGTCACGCCCCAGGGCGGCCGTCCCCGGGACGCGGCAAGTGTATATAAAATATCAGAATCTACACAGGAGGTCAATAATATATCATACACAAACAACCAGAATGACACACAGATAACAAAGGGGCTGACATGATATATACACCAAATGCGGAAGCAAAAGACTGAATCTGTAAATAAACATTCTACAGACTCGATACTCAATCATCTGTCCTGTGAGAGCCAATATACCAATACAACTGAATATATACAAACGCGTGCCAAGCACGGAAATAAAATACATACAGTCAAGAAGGGATGCTGATAACCTCTGGCACTCGCGGAACGTGGCGCTGCTCCGCTACTGAAGGAATCCCTCGGAAAGCTCCAACTGCTGCTCCGGCTCCAGCTCAGGCTCAGTGGCAACTGGGAAAAACATATGCGAGGGGTGAGCCACACGCTCAGTGAACAGCACAACCCATGCATCACAGACAATATTTACCACAATTCAATTATTTATCCATCCTCTAAGCGGCATAACAACATAATCCAGTGGTTCGTACATCGCCGAACCACCACACCCTCACCCTCACCCATCAATGGGTGACATAGGCTATTGGGACTGATAATCATCCAATCACAAATCCAGTGGGTCGCTCATCGCCAACCCACTACACCCTCACCCTCACCCTACCACGGGTGACATAGGATTTTGGGACTGACTAGGCTGTTGGTCACCCTTGGTCCACCGATAGTCTCTCCTCCACTCCGTAGGCCGCTTGGCTATCACCCCCACAACTTCAGCACAGTCCGTCACAAATATCGGGAGGCGCCTACTGATGGGAGCCCTTAGAAGGGACGGCCTTTCTAACGCTGGGGTAGCCTCTACCGGATCCAACGAAGGGGACAGAACAGCCTATCCATACGCATATGATCCACTCGGATCCGCCGACAACGCATCTCTACAATTCTAATGTCCTGAATTCCTCAGAATTCCTCCAAGGCGCATAACCAATATGCGGGGAACATACACAATAATTAGCAAGGGTGGAATATCATTGGGGGAAAGAAACTCGGGAGGGCAGCGTGAGTTCCCGATATAGGACACCCCGACAACCAAACAAGGAACACGGAGTACCCTAACCCGGGTCTCACCGCTGTCCTCGCAAGGCCCCTCCCCTATAATATTCACTAATATGCTAATAATCATACAAGGGGTAAACCATTATTTAACAATTTGAGGTGTAATATTATTGGGACAAGAACCTTGGGAGGGCAGCATGAGGTCCCGATACAGGACATCCCGACAACCAAACAAGGAACACGGAGTACCCTAACCCGGGTCTCAATGTTGACCTCGCAAGGCCCCTCCCTATAATATTATCTAAGGCATGCAATTAAACATATACTAGCATTTAATTTAATAAATAAACTAGTAGGACACATGCATAGGCCAAGGCTTCCTAGCATGAGAACAGGGACATGGTGCATGGCTCATACACATATCCTAAGGGTGCAAGTCCCTAACATAAAAGTCTAGGGTAGCATGCATTCTACATTTAAATCATGCTCGCATGAAATACACATTACAACGGTTAATATCAATCCATGGTGCCCCAGGAGAGGCCGGTATACGCCCAAATGCGTACAACGCCTCTCTACTGGGTTGGATTGTCCCACTCACCAGAAACCGGGTCGTCGCGCGACCGTCCGTCAAGATCTGCAAGACAGGCATTTATACGGTGAGTAAAATACATAAATACATTAAAAATACTCTAAAAATACCCAACACTCGGACAAGCGTACATACGGCCCGTACGCACGCGTATCCGAGTATCCCGACTCACTCCCGAACCCACCGGGCAACCGCACGCACGGCCACCCGCCTCGGGCGCACAGCCGAGCCCCGGCCCACGCGCCAAGGCGCCCTGCCGAACTCATCCCGCACGCCCGGACACCACCGGCATACTGCCGCACGCCTGCCCGCGGCCCTGACGCACCGCCGCACGCACGCGCACGCTCGCGCGCGCCCCAGCACGCGCGCGCACTGGCCCCCAGCACCGCGCGCACTGGTCCCTAGCACCTCGCCCAGGCGCATGCCCAGGCGCCCTGCCCAGCACCCAGGCACAGTGCCCAGGCGCCCTGCCCGCGCGCGCGCACGCTTGCGCGCACTCCCGCGCGCACCCGCGCGCACCCGCGCTCGCACCAGCACCCGCGCGCACCCGCGCGACCACTCCGCGCGCACGCACCCGCGCGCGACTGCGCCCGCTAGCGCCCAGCGCCACCCGCGCGCACGCGCGCGCACGCGCGCGCGCCCCTGCCAGCTGCTGAGCCTATGCTGCCTGTGCTGCTGCCTGCTGCCCGGGACTGCCAGCCCGAGCTCCTCTACCACCCACCTCCGACCACCCCAAGGACTTCGACCACCTCCCACAGCCCTCCGACGGCCACCCACCGCCGCCGACCACCACCCAACCTCAAATCCATCCTCCTGGCATACATCTATGCAAGAAAAGAGAGGAAAAGTGGCTTACCAAGGGGAGGAAAGGAAATCCGGTTGCTCTCCGCGCACCGAAACCTCTCCCAAAAGGCTTCCAACGCCCGGATCTACTCCCACCTCCGAAATGGGCCAAAACAGAGGAGAAGAGAGGGGGGACGGAGGGGCTAATCTCGCCGGAATCGGGATTTGAAAGCACCGGGGTGTAGATCGGGACCCGATCTACACTTCCTATGCTTTAGGTTTTTGGGTTTGAGGGGTCTAGGGGGCTCAAAAGTGAGAAAAGGAGAGAGGGGAGAGAGAGAAATCACTTGGTAGGGATGATGAATAGTGATTTCGAAATTAGATCCCACCTATATATAGCGAGCGACTTAAAAACCCAGATACGCCCCGAAACTGCGAAATTTCAGAAACGTTACAGGAATTTGACAAAATTTTTGTGAGAGGTTTAAAACGGTACCAGGACACCAAATATGCAGTTAGATTTCCAATCGGAGTCCTCTAACTCTGGACGATAGCTAACAGTCCAAAAATTAGCGGTACCGATCGAAAACTGAAAAAAAATGAAAAACTGCCAGAACGCTCCAACGGTTACCAGCAGGTTAAAAGTGACACATATATGACACCCTCACCCTCACCCTCACCCCTCAATAGGTGACATAGGCTCTTGGGACTGACTAGGCTGTTGGTCACCCTTGGTCCACCGATAGTCTCTCCCCACTCCGTAGGTCGTTTGGCCACTCCCACATTCGGCACAGTCCATCTACTAAATTAGGAGGTGCCTACTGATGGGAGCCCCTGCACGGGACGACCTTTCTAACGCTGAGGTAGTCTCTACACTGATCCAACGAAGGGAACAGAACAGCCTATCCATCGCATATGATCCACTCGGATCCGCTGATAGCACATCTCTACTACTCTAATGTCTTGAATTCTTCAGAATTCCACCAGCGCGCATAACCTAGCTGCGGGGAGTACATAAGATAATAATAATGAGGAAAAGAGATCTTGGGAGGGCAACCTGAGGTCCCGATGTAGGACATCCCGCCAACCAAACAAGGAACACGGAGTACCCTAACCCGGGTCTCAATGTTAACCTCGCAAGGCCCCCTTATATTCCCCAAGGCATGCTAACAATATCACAAGCTTGCATTTAATTAAATAAATCAAACTAATAGGACGCATGCATAGGTCGGGGCTTTCCTAGCATGATAATGAGGTGACAGGATGCACGGCTCATGCACATATCCTAAGGGTGCAAGTCCCTAACATACAAGTCTAGGGTGGCATGCATTCTACACATAAATCATGCTTGCATGGATTGCAATAAAACAGTTAATATTAACTATGTGCCCCAGGGGAGGACGGTACACGCCCAAGTGCATGTAGCGCCTCCCAAACTGGGTTGGGTTGTCCCACTCACCAGAAGTCGGGTCGTCGCGCGACCGTCCGTCAAGATCTGCAAGACAGGGTATCAACTTGGTGAGTAAAATCCACAAATACCACAAAATACACAAAATACAAATAAACACCCAACACTCGGGCAAACGTGCATACGGGCCCGTACGCACGTTAGCCCGAGCATCCCGACTCATTCCCGCACTCCCGGCAACCACCCGCACGGCCACCCATCCCCGGATGCACCGCCGCGCCTCAGCCCGCGCACCCAGGCGCACCACCGGCCCCTGCCTGCACGCCTGGACTTGCCGCCGAGCGCCCCGGGTGCACCGCGCACCCACTGCGCCCCATCGCAGCAGCCCGCGCGCACCCCGCACGCCCCGCGCTGGCCCGCGAGCACACCGCACGCCCCGCGTGCCCAGCACCTCGCCCCGCGAGCACCACCGGCTCGCCCAGCGCTCCACCAACTCGCCGCGCGCGCACAGCGCGCCTGTGCCCTTGCGCAGCGCTCCGCGCGCACCCCGCACGACGCCCTGCACGCAGTGCCCCATCGCCCCACCACCAGAGCCCAGCACACCCGTGCCCAGCACCCAGCACGCGCGCCCAGCACACGCGCCCAGCACGCCCTCCAGCTCCACCCGAGCGCACGCCCGCGCGCACGCCCAGCCTGCTGCGCTGCTTGCTGCCTGTGCTGCCGACCTGCCCGAGACAGCAACCCACTCTGTCCGAGCACCTCCACCACCAACCACCGGCCATCCATGGCCTCCGACCGCCCCCAACCACCTCCGACAGCCACCCACAGCCGCCGACCACCACCCAACCTCAAAACCACCCTCCTAACAAGCATCTAAACAAGAAAAACAAGGAAGGAGAGCTTACCCAAAGCAAGGAGAGGAAAAGAAGGGATCCGGAAGCTCTTCTCGCACCGAAATGCTTCCCCAAAGGTCTCCACCACCAAGACCTATTCCCACCTCCGAAATGGCTAAGATCTGAGGAGAAGAGAGGGCGGAAGAAAGGGCTAGACATGTCGGAATTCATATTTGAAACCACCGGGGTGTAGATCGGGACCGGATCTACACTTTCTATGCTTTAGGTTTTAAGGTTTGGGCACTCCAAGGGGCTCAAATGGAGGTTTTTGAGAGAGGGAGAGAGAGAAAGCTCAAAGAGGAAGATGATGAATAGTGGGCAACCATTTTTAGATCTCATTAAATAGTCAAACCTCACTTGAATTAGGCTAATCAAGATTAATTAGGGTTTAAGCTAGCTTAGGGAGGCTTAAGTTTGGTTTGACCTAAGTCAACTCAACCACACAAAAGGACAAAAGAGGTTGACCAAGTCATGGGCCCACTTTGACCGAGTCAACTCTCCCAATGACTTCTCGCTCGGTCAAAACCCGGATACGCCCCGGAACTGTGAAATTTCAGAAACGTTACCGGAATTCGATGAAATTTTTGTGAGTGGCTTAAAATGGCACCAGGACACATAATATGCAGTTAGATTTTCAATCGGAGTCCTCTAGCTCATGACGATAGCTAACAGTCCAAACATTTGCGGTTCCGATCGAAAAATGAAAAAAAACTGAAAACTGCCAAAATGCTCTAACGGTTACCAGCAGGTTAAAAGTGACACATATATAACAGTTGGTCACCCTTGGTCCACCGGTAGTCTCTCCTCACTCCGTAGGTCGCTTGGCCACTCCCACATTCAGCACAGTCTGTCCCAAATCAGGAGGTGCCTACTGATGGGAGCCCTCTCACGGGACGGCCTTTCAAACGCTGGGGCAGTCTCTACACGGATCCACTGAAGGGAAAAGAAACATCCTATCCACACGTATACGATCCACTCGGATCCGCCGACAACACATCTCAACAACTCTAATGTCATGAATTCTTCAGAATTCCTCGAGGGTGCATACCCAAGATGCGGGGAATATATAAGATAATAATGAGGAAAAGAAACCTTGGGAGGGCAACCTGAGGTCCCGATATAGGACATCTCGACAACCAAACAAAGAACACGGAGTACCCTAGCCTGGGTCTCATTGTTGACCTCGCAAGGCCCCCTTAATATTCCTGAAGGCATACTAATAGACATACGCTCGCATTTAATTTAATAAATCAAACTAATAGGACGCATGCATAGGTCGAGGCTTTCCTAGCATGATAACAAGGTGATAGGATGCTCGGTTCTTACACATATCCTAAGGGTGCAAGTCCCTGACATACAAGTCTAGGGTGGCATGCATTCTACACACTAATCATGCTTAGATAGATTACAAATTACCAAGTTAATATTAACTATGGTGCCCCAGGGGTTGGGTTGTCCCACTCACCAATAACCGGGTCGTCGCGCGACCGTCCGTCAAGATCTGCAAGACAGGGTAATCAACTCGGTGAGTAAAATACACAAATACACTGCCGAGCCCAGCCCGCACGCCCGGACACCCTGCCGAGTCCAGCCTGCATGCCTAGACCCGCCGCACGCCGCGCGCACGCTCGCGCGTGCCCGCGCGCACCGCGCGTCCAGCCCCGGGTGCAACCGCGCGCACTGCGCCCCAGCGCAGCGCCCCGCACGCGCACCCGCCCGCACTGCGCCCCAGCGCAGTGCCCGCACACCTGCCCGCTCGCACCGATTGCTCGCCCTGCGTGCACTGCGCCCCCTGCGCAGCACCCGCACACCACCCGATCACCTCTCCGAGCGCACAGCACGCCCTGCACCCCTGCGTAGCGCTCCGTGTGCACGCCCCTGCCCGCACGGCGCCCAGCGCCCAACACCTGCTCGCTCGTATACCCGACAGCACGCGCCCAGCGCGCCCGACAGCACACGCCCAGCGTGCCCGATAACACGCGCCCTGCTTGCCTGCCTACCCGAGCCGGCCTGCCAGCCCGCCTGCCCTGCCATCCTGCCCGAGCCACCCTACCACCTCTCACCGGCCACCAATGGCCACCGACGGCCACCAACCGCCACCCACCCAAAAACACCTCCTAAACAAGCATCTAAACAAGAAAGGGAGGTAAGGAAGGCTTACCCTAGAAGAGGAAAGGAAGGGAAGGGAATCGGGAGCTCTTCGTGCACCGAAACACCTCCTCAAGGACCACCACCACCAAGATCTTCTTCAGTCCTCAAGGTGGCTGAAATCAGAGGAGAAAAGAGGGCGTTAGAGGGGGTCACACACGTGGGAACTCGAATCCGAGACCACCGGGAGGTAGATCGGGAGCTCACCTATCTTTTCTCTTCTTAGGGTTTCTTGATCCAAGCCCTCTAGCTAGGTCAAAAGTGAGGTTTAAAGAGAGGGAAGAGGGAGAGGGAAAGCTTTGGAGAAGATGATAAATAGTGGAGGGGGAGATATTTTTGCTTTACTTATAAGTCAACCCTCACTTAGATTAGGTTAAATTAGGTTTAGGCTAGGATTAGGGAGCTTTAAGTGTGGTTTGACCCTAGTCAACCCAACCACACAAAAAGCCAAAAATATTTGACCAAGTCATGGGCCCCACCTTGACCAAGTCAAGTCTCCCAATGACTTCTCGCTCGGTCAAAACCCGGATACGCTTCGGAACTGCGAAATTCTAAAACATTACCGGAATTCGATGAAATTTTCGTGAGTGGCTTGGAATGGCACCAGGACACATAATATGCAGTTAGATTTTCAATCGGAGTCCTGAAACTCAGGATGATAGCTAACAGTCCAAAATTTTAGCGGTTCCGATCGAAAATCGAAAAAACTCAAAAACTGCCAAAATGCTCCAATGGTTACCAAAAGGCTAAAAGTGACACATATATAACACCTTCTCTTCTCCAGGTACTGCATAATCAACGAACTGAGATATGTAATCTACAATTAGGAATTAACCCTGTAGTATAATAACATAAGAGTGTACTGTGAATGGTAATAGTGTACTAGATATGAACTAACAGTATAACCATAAAAATGAACAATGCAGTCATACAAGCATGTTTACCTGCACATTCTTGCCTCCATTTGCTACCAGCTTCTTGCGCGTTTTAGGTGATGAACAAATAAGAAAGAACTTCTTCTGGTGATTGTGATGAAATTGTGATCACTATTTCCTCCATCTTCTTAGCTAATTTCCTAGCCAACGGACATGTCATGTATGGGGAATGGAGGAGGTGAGATATAGTCCTCGATCTCCTCTTCACAAGCTCAACGTAGGATGCAAGCTTCGGACCATTCTCAATCACTCCTTCAGTGGGATCTTGACTAAACGGCACGATGGACTCGGACATGTCCATTTCCTGGGATGATGGGGACATCTCCATTGCATGGGAGCATGACTGGGAGCAAAATTTGGCATGCTCCTCAAGGATTTCTGCTCCTCTTCATCCCTGATCTCAAGATCACCATAAATATCATACGTTGTATTCTCATCATCATCATCATCATGAACACTTTCCTTCTTTGTTTTTTCCATTTTGTCCTGATTCATTGCTTCCTCAGCCAACGAGTGGGCATTCTCAGCCCGAAGGACTCCCACTTCAGCTCTCAGGGCATCCAAAAGGGCATTCTCAGCCTTTAAAGCATCAACCTCTATCTTCAGCCTCTTGCATCTTTTCATCAGTCTCATCTGTTGATATTGTCTTATGAGTGGGAGCTTCCTCTTCTTCGAACCAATGGACACATGATGTTTCAAACTCTTCTTGGGTGCAACGGGGGCAGGTTCTTCCTCATCTTTCTCATCACCCTTCTAGTAATTCAATGGAATGTTCTTTTGCTTGATTTCTTTCTTGGGGCCTCCAAAAAGGAGCTACCTTTCATCATCATCAGGAGTGAGGATTCTGACAACCTAAAATAAATAATATTTATCCAATTAACAGTGTACATTTTTGATATAATAGTGTACTATGAGCTTTAACAATGTACTATATAGATTTAACACAATTGAGTTTGCAAACTTAAAGTAAATGACATATACCTCATCTGCCCTCACATTAAAGGGGTTGACATTCTTCTAATCCCTTCTCTTCATCTTCAGAATCCACTTGAACAACCGTGGGGACACATGATGTCCCACGGGTTTCCACCGATCTCCTTTAACATGCTCGTAAAACCAGGCCTATACAAAAATTTATCCATTAGTATACAAAGCAATATAACAAACAACTATGTATAATAATGAAGATAAAGATAAGCTTACACATAAAATGGCCATGTATCCAAACAGGTACCCAATTGAACTTTTCAGGTATTTGCCCTCATTGCGGTTCTTAACGCTTGGCCACACCTTCCTCAATGATTCCATCAACTGGTCTTTGATGGAAACAGCCCATGCATACCTCTATGTTCCCTCAAAATCATCCAAATATTATAGGAGGGGCAGTGGATAATTGTAGTGGTCGTTTGGAAATAAGAATGCAATCCACAATCGAACAAAATCTTTCACGTCCTCTTCCTCATCTGACTTCACCAAGTCCACCATCTTCATCTTCAAGGCTTCCCTTGTCACGTAGGTATCATTGCTGAAATACTTCTTCTTCAGTCTGGAATCCATTTGTCACGCCCCAGGGCGGCCGTCCCCGGTACGCGGCAAGTGTATATATAATATCAGAATCTACACAGGAGGTCAATAATATATCATACACAAACAACCAGAATGACACACAGGCAACAAAAGGGCTGACATGATATATACACCAAATGCGGAAGCAAAAGACTGAATCTGTAAATAATCATACTACAGACTCGATACTCAATCATCTGTCCTGTGAGAGCCAATATACACCAATACAACTGAATACATACAAACGCGTGCCAAGCACGGTAATACAATACATATGGTCAAGAAGGGATGCTGATAACCTCTGGCACTCGCGGGACGTGGCGCTGCTCCGCTACTGAAGGAATCCCTCGGAAAGCTCCAACTGCTGCTCCGGTTCCAGCTCAGGCTCAGTGGCAACTGGGGAAAAACATATGCGAGGGGTGAGCCACACGCTCAGTGAACAGCACAACCCATGCATCACAGACAATACTGACCACTATCCAGATCTTAATAATCCGCAATCTCTTATTGACAACCACAAAATGGTAACAAATACTCAACTAGTGGGTCGCTCAATCGCCAACCCACTACACCCTCACCCTCACCCTTCAATGGGTGACATAGGATTTTGGGACTGATAATCATCCAATCACAACTCCAGTGGGTCGCTCATCGCCAACCCACTACACCCTCACCCTCACCCTTCCACGGGTGACATAGGATTTTGGGACTGATTAGGCTGTTGGTCACCCTTGGTCCACCGATAGTCTCTCCTCCACTCCGTAGGCCGCTGGGCTATCACCCCCACAACTTCAGCACAATCCGTCACAAATATCGGGAGGCGCCTACTGATGGGAGCCCTTAGAAGGGACGGCCTTTCTAACGCTGGGGCAGCCTCTACCGGATCCAACGAAGGGAACAGAACAGCCTATCCATACGCATATGATCCACTCGGATCCGCCGACAACACATCTCTACAACTCTAATGCCATGAACTCTTCAGAGTTCCTCCAGGGCGCATAACCAAGATGCGGGGAACACGTACAATAAAAGCAAGGTTGTAATATCATTGGGGGAAAGAACTCGGGAGGGCGGCGTGAGTTCCCGATATAGGATACCCCGACAACCAAACAAGGAACACGGAGTACCCTAACCCGGGTCTCACTGCTGTCCTCGCAAGGCCCCTCCCCTATAATATTCACTAAATATGCTAATAATCATACCAGTTATATAACATTACTTATAATATTAATGGGACTAGAAACCTTGGGAGGGCAGCATGAGATCCCGATACAGGACATCCCGACAACCAAACAAGGAACACGGAGTACCCTAACACGGGTCTCAATGTTGAGCTCGCAAGGCTCCTCCCAATAATATTATCTAAGGCATGCGATTTAACATACACTAGCATTTAAATTAATAAATAAAATAGTAGGACGCATGCATAGGCCGAGGTTTCCTAGCATGAAAACAGGGGGCATGGTGCATGGCTCTTACACCTATCCTATGGGTGCAAGTCCCTAACATACAAGGACTAGGGTAGCATGCATTCTACATTTAAATCATGCAAGCATGGATTACATATTATTGCCGGTTAATATACATCCATGGTGCCCTAGGAGAGGTTGGTATACGCCCAAATGCGTATAACGCCTCTCTACTGGGTTGGATTATCCCACTCACCGGTTATCTGGGTCGTCGCGTGACCGTCTGTCCAGATCTGCAAGACAGACATTCAATATGGTGAGAACAATACATAAATACTCTAAAATACCAAAAACATACAAAACCCACAACTAAACACCCAACACTCGGGCAAACGTGAATACGACCCGCACACACGTTAGCCCAAGCACTCCGGAAACCACCCGCACGGCCGGCAACCACCCGCACGGCCACCCGACCACCCGGGAGCACCGCCGCGCCTCAGCCCACGCACCCCGTGCACCGCCGGGCCCCTGTCCGCCGCCTGGACACGCCGCCGAGCCTCCCGGGTGCACCGCGCGCCCCCTGCGCCCCAGCGCAGCCGCCCGCGCACACCCCGCACGCCTTGCGCTGGCCCTCGAGCACCCCGCACGCCCCACGCGCAGCATCTCGCCCCGCGCACACTCCGCGCGCACCACTACTGCTTCGCCGAGCCCCCGCGCGCACCACACGCGCACCCTGCACGACTTCCCTGCACGCACTGCGCTCGGCCATCACCCCCAGCACCCGGTACCCGCGGCCCAGCGCCTGGTGCTCAGCGCCCAGCACCCGGGACCCTCACCTACGCCCATGCGCACGCCCGCGCAGCACGCACCCAGCACGCCTGGCAGCACGCGCCCAGCGTGCCTGCCAGCCTGCGCGCGCTGCTGCCCGCGCTGCCTGCCTGCGCGCGTCGCCGAGTGGCCCGAGCCTTGTTCGCGTACCCACCCGAGCACTGTCCGCCTGGCGCCCGAGCACCACCTACCCAGCACGCCTGCGCGCCCAGCCTGCCTTCCTGCCCCGAGCGCACGCCGCGAGCACGCCCGCCTGCGGTGCCCAGCGCCCAGCGCTCAGCACCCCTGCTCGCCCAGCACGCCCAGCACGCCTGCAGCACCACCCGCCCGCACGCCGCGCGCACGCGCATGCGCGCCCGGCACCTGGTGCCCCAGCCTGCTGCGCCCGCTGCCTACTCTCCCGGAACAACCGCCCAGCCTACCCGGACAGCCCAACTCCTAGACCGAGCCACCCAACCTCCACCACCCACCACCCCCAGCCTCCGACCACCTCCACAGCCCTCTGACGGCCACCCACCGCCGCCGACCGCCTCCCAACTCAAAATCTACCCTCCTAACATACATCTAAGCATGAAAAAGAGAGGAAAGGGGCTTACCAAGGGGAGGAAGGGAAGTCTGGATGCTCTCCGCGCACCGAAACCTTTCCCCAAGGGCTTCCAACGCCCGGATCTCACTCGGCCTTCGAAACAGCCCAAAACAGAGGAGAAGAGAGGGGGGACGGACGGGTAATCTCACCGGAATCGGGATTCGAAAGCACCGGGGTGTAGATCGGGTCTACACTTCCTATGCTTTAGGTTTTGGAGTTTGAGGGCTCTAGGGGACTCAAAAGCTTGAAATGGAGAGAGGGGAGAGAGAAAATCCAAATGGTAGGGATGATGAATAGTGCCCAAGATATTTTCTCACCCACCTTATATAGCAAGGTCACTTAAAAACCCAGATACGCCCCAAAACTGCGAAATTTCAGAAACGTTACCGAATTCGATGAAATTTTCGTGAGAGGCCTAAAATGGCACCAGGACACCAAATATGCAGTTAGATTTCCAATCGGAGTCCTCTAACTCAGGATGATAGCTAACAGTCCAAAAATTAGCGGTTCCGATCGAAAACCAAAAAAAATGAAAAACTGCCAGTACGCTCCAACGGTTACCAGTAGGTTAAATGTGACACAAATATAACACCATTGACTTTGATTCAGTGATTGCCCTCTCCCCAAAGGCAGACAAGCCTATGATGAGGGCAACATCCTCAGCTGTAAACGATAATTGTCTTCCACCAATCTTAAAAATATCTTCATCAAGACTGTAGTTACTAACAAGTGTGTCAAGTAACTCTAATTTGAATCCTATCTTGGGGATGTCCACCAAGATGTAGAATGGTGTCTTCTTCAAAAGATTGCAATGACATTCCCTCACGCCTATCTCATCCATCATCTTCCTATAATAATAAGAAAACAACGGTGCTGGACTAACAAAGATTTGGGAATGAAAGACAACTGGATTGTTCCTGTAAACATGGAATGATAGGACAAACATAAGTTACTGAGGTGAATAATAACATATGACAAACATAAGTTATTGAGTATTAACAATGTGCTCATCAATTATAAAAATGTACTTCTCAAATCTAACAGTGTACCCATACCATATAACAATGTACTAAGAATTAAATATCTCTTAAATGTCATACAACTATTTAGATTTATATCAAGGTGTATCCATCATAAAGATTAATAGTGCACCCACATTATATTAAAATGCACATAGCACATAACAACATACATTTCAATCAACCAATAAATAGAACACATAGAATTGTTTACCTCGACTTTCTTGCAGACAAACATTGGACTTCTTGACTGATTCTTTTGTAACTTTTTTCTTCGGAGGTGGTTTGGTTGATTCCATGGGAGCTTTGGGGGATGGCTTAGACAGGGCTTTTGTAGATGGCTTTTGAGTAAGGGATTTGGTGGAAGGCTTGGCAATAGCTTTTTTGGACGGCTTTGAAGCGGGGGATTTGGTGGAAGGCTTGGAAGGAGCTATTTTGGAAGGCTTTGATGCGAGGGATTTGGTGGAAGGCTTGGAAGGAGCTATTTTGGAAGGCTTTGATGCGAGGGATTTGGTGGAAGGCTTGGAAGGAGCTTGTGATCTAGTAGAAGTCATCAAAAGAAACTTTTATGGATGGCTTTTTAGCAGAGCATTTGGTGGAAGGCTTGGCAAGACCTTTTGTCAATGGCCTTTTAGCAGAGAGCATTTGGTGGAAGGCTTGGAAGGACCTTTTGTCAATGGCTTTTTAGCAGAGCATTTGGTGGAAGGCTTGGCAGGATCTTCTGTCGATGGTTTTTCAGTAGGGGATTCGGTAGATGGCTTTTTAGTAGGGGTTTCAGAGGATGGATTTTTAGTAGGGGTTTGAGATGATGGCTCTTTAGTAGGGGGTTCGGTGGATGGCTCTTCAGTAGAGGGTTCGGTGGATGGCCTGGGAGGAGCTTCTGTGGATGGGTTAGAAGGAGCTTCTGTGGGTGGGTTTTTAGTAGGGGATTTAGTATTGAACCTCGGACTTCTTCTTGATGTCAAACCCTCTATTCAAACCATTTTTAAAATCCTATACTGTTATATATGTGTCACTTTTACCCTGCTGGTAACCGCTGGAGTGTTCTGGCAGTTTTTCATTTTTTTTTCGGTTTTCGATCGGAACCGCTAATTTTTGGACTGTTAGCTATCGTCCTAAGTTAGAGAACTCCGATTGGAAATCTAACTACATATTTGGTGTCCTGGTGCCATTTTAGGCCTCTCACGAAAATTTCATCAATTTCGGCAACGTTTCCAGAATTTCACAGTTCCGGGGCGTATCCGGGTATTTTAAGTGACTCGCTATATAAATGAAATCTAAAATCTTGTTTGGCACTATTCATCATCCCTACCAAAAGCTTTCTCTCTCTCCCCTCTCTTCTTTTCTTCCATTTGAGCCCCTTAGAGCCCTCAAACCCAAAAACCTAAAGCATAGGAAGTGTAGATCGGGTCCCGATCTACACCCGGTGCTTTCAAATCCGAATTCTAGCGAGTTTTGCCTCTTCTCCCCCCCTCTTTTCTCCTCTGTTTTGGGCCATTTCGAGGGCCAAGAGAGATTCGGGCCTTGGAAGCCTTTTGGGAGAGGTTTCGGTGCGCGGAGAGCAACCGGACTTCCCTTCCTCCCCTTGGTAAGCCTTTTTTTTCCTCTCTTTTCTTGTATAGATGTATGTTAGGAGGTTGATTTGAGGTTGGGAGGTGGTCGGCGGCGGTGGGTGGCCGTCGAAGGGCTGTGGGGGTGGTCGAAGCCATTGGTGGCCGGTGGTGAGAGCTAGGCAGCCCGGGCAGGTTGGGTGGCTGTCCCGGGAGGGTTGGCAGCTGGGCGCAGCAGGCTGGGGCACCAGGTGGCCGGGCGCGCAAGTGCGTGCGCGCAGGCGTGCGCTCGGGTGGTGCTGCAGGCGTGCTGGGCGGGCTGGGTAGGGCTAGCTCGGGTAGGATGGCTGCGGGCTGTGCGAGCAGGGCAGGCCGGCTGGGCAGGCCATGCTCGTGCAGCTGGCAGGGGGCGCTCGGGCATCAGGCGGGCAGTGCCCAGGCGTGCAGGCGAGCGGTGCTTGGGCCACTCGGCGATGCGCGCAGGCAGGCAGCGCGGGCAGGCTGGCAGGCGCGCTGGGCGCGTGCTACCAGGCGCGCTGGGCGTGTGTTGCGCGGGCGTGCGCGTGGACGCTGGGTGAGGGTCTCGGGTGCTGGGCGCTGAGCGTCGGGTGCTGGGTCGCGGATACCGGGTGCTGGGCGAGGGTGCTGAGCGCTGGGCGCTGGGGCGTTGGGCACTGCAGAAGAGCATGCGCGCGGGGGCTGGGCAGAGGCACAGCCGTGCGCGCGGGACGGAGCTGGTGGTGCGCGCGGGGCGAGGTGCTGGGCGCGCGGGGCGTGCGGTGTGCTCGCGTGGTGCGCGCGGGGCGTGCGGGGTGCGCCCGGGCTGCTGCGGTGTGGCGCAGTGGGCGCGCGGCGCACCGGGTGGCTCGGCTGTGGGTCCACGTGTGCGGGCAGGGGCCCGACGGTGCGCCTGGGTGCGCGGGCTGAGGCGGCGGCGCGTCCGGGGGCGGGTGGCCGTGCGGGTAGTTGCCGTGGGTTCGGGAGTGAGTCGTGGTGCTCGGGCTAGCGTGCGTACGGGTCGTATGTCTGTTTGCCCGAGTGTTGGGTATTTATTTGTGTAGCTTGGTATATTTTGTAGTGTTATATATGTGTCACTTTTAGCCTGCTGGTAACCGTTAGAGCGTTCTGGCAGTTTTTCATTTTTTTCGGTTTTCGATCGGAACCGCTAATTTTTGGACTGTTAGCTATCGTCCTGAGCTAGAGGACTCCGATTGAAAATCTAACTGCATATTTGGTGTCCTTGTGCCATTTTAGACCTCTCACAAAAATTTCATCGAATTCCGGTAACGTTCCCGAAATTTCGCATTTCCGGGGCGTATCTGGGTTTTTAAGTCGCTCACTATATAAGGGTGGGATCTAATTTTCGAAACACTATTCATCATCCCTACCAATTTCATTTTCTCTCTCCCCTCTCTCCTTTTCTCACTTTTGAGCCCCTTAGAGCCCTCAAAGCTTAAAACCCAAAGCATAGGAAGTGTAGATCGGGTCCCGATCTACACCCCGGTGCTTTCAAATTCGAATTCCGGTGAGTTTTGCCCCTCCGTCCGCCCTCTCTTCTCCTCTGTTTTGGCCCATTTCGGAGGTGGGAGTAGATCCGGGCGTTGGAAGCCCTTTGGGAAAGGTTTCGGTGCGTGGAGAGCAACCGGACTTCGCTTCCTCCCCTTGGTAAGCCTCTTTTTCCTCTCTTTCATGCTTAGATGTATGTTAGGAGGTCGGATTTGGGGTTGGGAGGCGGTTGGCGGCGGTGGGCAACCATCGGAGGGCTGTGGGAGGTGGTCGGAGGCCTTGGGGTGGTCGGAGGTGGGTGGTGGTTGAGGTGCTCGGCAGGGTGGCTGGTGGCAGCAGCACAAGCAGCTGGCAGGGGCGCACGGGCGCGCGTGCGCGCGAACGTGCGCGCGGGTGGCGCTGGGCGCTGGCGGGCGCAGTCGGGCTCGCAGTCGCGCGCGGGTGCGTGAGCGCAGGTGCGCGGGTGCGCGCGGAGTGGTCGCGCGGGTGCGCGCGGGTGCTGGCGCGAGCGGGGGTGTGCGCGGGAGTGCGCGCGGGTGCGCGCGGGCGCGCGCGCGCTGGCTGGGCACCTGGGCACTGTGCCTGGGTGCTGGGCAGGGCGCCTGGGCATGCTCTTGGGCGCGGTGCTGGGGACCAGTGTGCGCGGTGCTGGGGACCAGTGCGCGCGCGTGCTGGGGCGTGCGTGCAGTGCGCGCGGGGGCGCGATGGGCTGGACGCGCGGTGGTGCGTGTGCGTGCGGCAGTGCGTCGGGGCGCGCGGGCTGAGGCGCGGCGGCGCATCCGAGGGCGGGTGGCCGTGCGGGTGGTAGCCGGAGTGCTCGGGCTAGCGTGCGTGCGGGTCGTATGCACGTTTGCCCGAGTGTTAGGTGTTTAGTTGTGGGTTTTGTATGTTTGGGTATTTTGGAGTGTTTATGTTTTGTTCTCACCATATTGAATGTCTGTCTTGCAGATCTGGACGGACGGTCGCGCGACGACCTAGATACCGGTGAGTGGGACAATCCAACCCAGTAGAGAGGGTCATACGCACTTGTGCGTATACCGACCTCTCCTGGGGCACCATGGATTATATTAACCTGTAATAATATGTATTGCATGTGAGCATGATTTTAAATACAGAATGCATGCTACCCTAGGCTTTTTTTGTTAGGGATTTGCACCCATAGGATAGGTGTGAGAGCCATGCACCATGTCCCCTGTTTTCATGCCAGGAAACCTCGGCCTATGCATGCGTCCTACTAGTTTATTTATTAAATTAAATGCTAGTGTATGTTAAACCGCATGCCTTAGATAATATTATAGGGAGGAGCCTTGCGAGGTCAACATTGAGACCCGTGTTAGGGTACTCCGTGTTCCTTGTTTGGTTGTCAGGATGTCCTGTATCGGGACCTCATGCTGCCCTCCCAAGGTTTCTAGTCCCAATAATATTATATGTAATGTTGTATGATTAGTATGATTATTAGCATGTTAGTGAATATTATAGGGGAGGGGCCTTGCGAGGACAGCGGTGAGACCCGGGTTAGGGTACTCCGTGTTCCTTGTTTGGTTGTCGGGGTATCCTATATCGGGAACTCACGCCGCCCTCCCGAGTTCTTCCCCCAATGATATTACAACCTTGCATTCATTGTTCATGTTCCCCGCATCATGGTTATGCACCCTGGAGGAACTCTGAAGAGTTCATGACATTAGAGATGTAGAGATGTGTAGTCGGCGGATCCGAGTGGATCATATGCGTATGGATAGGCTGTTCTGTCCCCCTCGTTGGATCCGGTAGAGACTACCCCAGCGTTAGAAAGGCCGTGCCTTCCAAGGGTTCCCATCAGTAGGCGCCTCCTGATGTGGTTTCGGCTGGGCTGAAGTTATGGGTGAAAACCAAGCGGCCTACGGAGTGGAGGAGAGACTATCGGTGGACCAAGGGTGACCAACAGCCTAGTCTGTCCCAAAATCCTATGTCACCCGTGGTAGGGTGAGGGTGTTGTGGGTTGGCGATGAGCGACCTACTGGATTTGTGAATGGATGATTGTCAGTCCCAATAACCTATGTCACCCATTGATGGTGAGGGTGAGGGTGTGGTGGTTCGGCGAGGTATGAACCACTGGATTATGTTGTTATGTATTAGAGGCTGGATAAATAATGGAATTGTGGTAAATATTGTCTGTGATGCATGGGTTGTGCTATTCACTGAGCGTGTGGCTCACCCCTCGCATATGTTTTTCCCCAGTGGTCACTGAGCCTGAGCTAGAGCCGGAGCAGCAGTTGGAGCTTTCCGAGGGATTCCTTCAGTAGCGGAGCAGCGCCACGTTCCGCGAGTGCCAGAGGTTATCAGCATCCCTTCTTGACTGTATGTATTTGATTTCCGTGCTTGGCACGCGTTTGTATATGTTCAGTTGTATTTGTGTATATTGGCTCTCACAGGACAGATGATTGAGTATTGAGTCTGTAGAATGGTTATTTACAGATTCAGTCTTTTGCTTCCGCATTTGGTGTATATATCATGTCAGCCTCTTTGTTGTCTGTGTGTGTCATTCTGGTTGTTTGTGTATGATATATTATTGACCTCCTGCGTAGATTCTGATATTATATATACACTTGCCGCGTCCTGGTTGGCCGCCCTGGGGCGTGACATGTAGTGTTTTTGGGTTTTTACTCACCAAGTTACTACTCTGTCTTGCAGATCTTGACGGATGGTCGCGCGACGACCCGGTTTCTGGTGAGTGGGACAATCCAACCCAGTAGTGAGGCGTTATACGCATTTGGGCGTATACCGACCTCTCCTGGGGCACCATGGATTTATATTAAGTGTATTTCATGCGAACATGATTTAAATGTAGAATGCATGCTACCCTAGACTTGTGTGTTAGGGACTTGCACCCTTAGGATACGTGTATGAGCCATGCATCATGTCCCCCTGTTCTCATGCTAGGAAGCCTTGGCCTATGCATGTGTCCTACTAGTTTATTTATTAAATTAAATGCTAGTATATGTTTAATTGCATGCTTTAGATAATGTTATAGGGAGGGGCCTTGCGAGGTCAACATTGAGACCCGGGTTAGGGTACTCCGTGTTCCTTGTTTGGTTGTCGGGATGTCCTGTATCGGGACCTCATGCTGCCCTCCCAAGGTTCTTGGCCCAATAATATTATATCTCTAGTTGATAATTGATGTTATACCCCTTGTATGATTATTAGCATCTTAGTGAATATTATAGGGGAGGGGCCTCGCGAGGACAGCGGTGAGACCCGGGCTAGGGTACTCCATGTTCCTTGTTTGGTTGTCGGGGTGTCCTATATCAGGAACTCACACTGCCCTCCCAAGTTTCTTTCCCCCAGTAATATTCCACCCTTGCTATTACTGTTCATGTTCCCCGCATCTTGGTTATGCGCCCTGGAGGAATTCTGAGGAATTCAGGACATTAGAGTCGTTGAGGTGTGTAGTCGGCGGATCCGAGTGGATCATGTGTGTATGGATAGGCTGTTCTGTCCCCTTCGTTGGATCCGGTAGAGGCTACCCCAGCGTTAGAAAGGCCGTCCCTTCCAAGGGTTCCCATCAGTAGGCGCCTCCTGATTTTGGTTTCGGACTGTGCTGAAGTTGTGGGTGAGGGCTCCCATCAGTAGGCACCTCCTGATTTGGTTTCGGACTGTGCTGAATGTGGGAGTAGACCAAGCGGCTTACGGAGTGGAGGAGAGACTATCGGTGGACCAAGGGTGACCAACAGCCTAGTTAGTCCCAAAATCCTATGTCACCCGTGGTAGGGTGAGGGTGAGGGTGTAGTGGGTTGGCGATTAGCGACCCGCTGGTTTTGTGATTGGATGATTATTAGTCCCAATATCCTATGTCACCCATTGAAGGGGGAGGGTGAGGGTGTGGTGGTTCGGCGATGTACGAACCACTGGATTGTGATATTATGCCACTTAGAGGCTGAATAAATAATTGAATTGTGGTCAATATTGTCTGTGATGCATGGGTTGTGCTGTTCACTGAGCGTGTGGCTCACCCCTCGCATATGTTTTCCCCAGTTGTCACTGAGCCGGAGCCGGAGGAGCAGTTGGAGCCGTCCGAGGGATTCCTTCAGTAGCGGAGCAGCGCTACGTTCCGCGAGTGCCAGAGGCTATCAGCATCCCTTCTTGACTGTATGTATTTTATTTCCGTGCTTGGCACGCGTTTGTATATATTCAGTTGTATTTGTGTATATTGGCTCTCACAGGACAGATGATTGAGTATCGAGTCTGTAGTATGTTTATTTACAGATTCAGTCTTTTGCTTCCGCATTTGGTGTATATATCATGTCAGCCTCTTTGTTGTCTGTGTGTCATTCGGGTTGCTTGTGTATGATATATTATTGACCTCCTGTATAGATTCTGATATTTTATATACACTTGCCGCGTCCCGGGGACGGCCGCCCTGGGGCGTGACATATACAGTGTGCAAAAACATAAATAATATAAATTTGAAGGTAACAAAATGTAAACACATAAAATGCAAATGGCAAACCAAAATAACATGTAAATCTTTGGAATTGGCGTTAAATTGATAAAGTAAATTTACTTCCACACATGCTATCATTAGTTTAACAATGTACTCAAAAGATTTACTAGTGTACTATTACGTTTAATAATGTACTGTGAAAACATTACAGCGTACTAATGACCCAACCACTTGTGCATAGCATAAGTAGCAAATCCACCCAAGGCTTGTGCATAGCAACGATATGTCTTCTTTGGAAAAGAATTGTAGATAGTATAATTTTATATCATGCATTTGCATAGCATAACCAGAAAATCAACCCAAGACATGTGCATCAGATATAATTGTTGTTTATCAAAGCACAAATTAGGTCATATACAAAGAAGATAACAGTGTACTCGTTTATATTTACAAAGTACCCATATTTGAAACCCATATCAGCAGATCCTCTAAAATATGAACAATCTTTATTTCAATCAGGTGATGAAAGGGTTGAGTTTGACGTACTCTATGCAATAAGTATAGACTGAGCCTGGGTGATGACCTCACGGCCGCGGAGGATCGCCGTGGGCTTCTCGATTCGTTGGTGTCGTCTTCGATGCACGGTTCCTTTGATGGAGGGAGGCCGATCGGATGATTTCGTGAGGATTTTTTGAGGGTTTCGTGAGGTTCAGTTAGGGTTTCAGGGAAAAAAACGAGGGGTTTCGAGGAGAGGGAGGGGCTTTGGGGGGAAATTTTGGGGAGAGAGGGAGATTAAGTGGGAGGGGTAGGGATGACATTTCACAAGGGGGTTAAAACGGATGGACCTACAAATAATAGATTCTGGGTTTTAGGATCTAAAAAAAACTAAAAAGACTCCAGAGACCTAAAAATAATGAGGGAGAGGCTGGGAGGACCTCTAATTAATTTCCCTAATATTTATTTATATATTTATTTATAAAAGAGGCGAATTATATTTGGGCATCAATCCAGCCTCAATTATGGGCATCAACGTATGCTCCAATTGAAATTGAATAGATATATATAAATGTAGATTTCAATTTTTTTTATATGGTCGATGTAATTTTTTTTATAATTGTTTATTTCAATTTTCACCAAAAAGTCAAAAAAATTATATGTTTGATTGGTTAAATATTAATAAAAAAAATCCATATTTGTATGTGGATGAAAACTTTTTTTGTTGTTGCGCCGAATTGATTTTTTATGCATGAAAACCTTTTTTTGTGTTGAATATTATCTCTATGAATTCTATTTGACAATTTTTAGGGATTTGATTTTTAAAAAAAATTAATATCACATATTTCACAATATAATGAATCACATACTCTATATAAAATAAATGCCCAATGTGAAACATTGCTATAAATGCCTTGCCGAAAAAAAAAAAAAAAAGCATTAGTATGAAGGGGATGTAATACATATATTACAAATGACCAAATCACATGAACCATTTTTTTAAAAAGAATTTCAGATTTGTTTTGATGTGATATACAGATAAAATCTTACCATCATTATAGGGATTTATAACTATCACATATCTTTCACATCTCCATATTCAAATAAATTCACCCCAAAAAAAAAAAGAAAAAAATGACAATCATGAATAACACCCGAAATATAAATCCCTAAATTTTAATCGGCTCTGAAAAAAATGATTTAAATATGGCTTGAATTGATCGTATCCCTTTTGAATTGGTCAAAACTAATTTAAGGTTTTGAATAAAATGTAGTTTTGTTGGATATGCATGATCTAGTTTTGAAGATTTTTGACAACCAACAAATACACTTCAGATCTATGGGGAAGTCGAACTGGTGAGAGAGATTGAGTTTTTGGGGGAGTCGTGGAAGGGTAAGAGATAGAGTTTGATGTGAGAGGGGTTTACTTATTGTTTAAATATGGGGTTAATATATAAGGGGCTTCTATGTTATGCCTGTGTCATTTGGAGCCATTTCGGTTAAGCCTTGGTCACATCTGGGTCATTCAGGGCCTTTTTCTTTTTCGATCGGAGTCGCTAAAATTTTAGCTTTTAGCTACCTGCGGGAGTTGGAGTACTCTAATTGAAAATCTAACTGCATATTATGGGTCCTGGTACTGTTTCGTACTACCCATAAAAATTTCATCGAATTCCAGTAACGTTTTGAAAAATATGCAGTTCTGAACCGTATCCGGGTTTTGAGAGTTCCTGGTTGGTCGAATAGTGTGAGATATTTTGAGAATGTGGTGACCTTTGGTAACCTTACCCCCACCTTGCTTAGTGATGAAGAAACCTTTGGTCTTTTGGTATGTGAGTGGGTGAGCCTAACCCTAACCTCACCACCTAGGCACTATTTGGGCATGAAAATGACTTTTTGCCCTCTCTCTCTCTCCCCCTCTCTCCCATTTCGTGGAACACCTTCTCTCCCTCTCTTGGTCTCTTTTTTTCTCCTCTTTGTGTGTGAAGAAGGAGGAGGAAGAAGCAATTGAAGGAAAAGATGAAGAAGAAGCACAAGAAAGAGTGAGAAAGGGTGAGTATGTGTTGTTGTGTTGTTTCTCTTCTCTCTATCCCCTTCTCATGCCCTTTGCACCCCTGTTTTCTGCCATGAAGGGCTTAAGGAGATGCTGATGAGGTGGTGGTAGTGGTGGTGGTGGTTGAGGTGGTCGTGGGTGTGTCAAGAACCCCGCATCTCCCCATTTCCCTCCCCCTGTTTTGGTAAGGCAGCACTCTGTATTTTAAAGATCTCAGTGAATCTAGTATTTAGAGGCACATTTCTAGGATTATGTCTTCATATGATATGATCATCTATGTGTCTAGTTGTTATATATGAAATTTGGGCTCATTATGATATCTGTGGTGTAAGTTAGAACCTGTTTTGTATGGCCTGTCCAGATTGGCATAGGAATTGACCTGTTTCTGAAAATAATTTATTTCGGGCTTGTAGAGGCCAAATTAGGTTCTAATGTCTTCATGGATTATGATCCCAGCATATCAGAGAATGTGCATGTTTTATTTCATAATTTTTGGAAGTGTATTGGGTGCTGTGGAGATCAATTAGTAGGGCTGGTTGCAGCAGGTTTGACAGTTTTGCTTGGTTGAGTGTCAAGGAGTTGTTTGCATGTGTCTTGGGTGATAATATGGAAGTATCAGGGGTTAGGGTCTTCATGAAGTAGGCTTATATGTGTGATAGGATGTCACGCACCGGGCGTCCCCGAGACGCGGCAAGTGTATATATAATATCAGAATCTACACAGGAGGTCAATAATATATCATACACAAACAACCAGAATGACACACAGACAACAAAGGGGCTGACATGATATATACACCAAATGCGGAAGCAAAAGATTGAATCTGTAAATAAACATACTACAGACTCGATACTCAATCATCTGTCCTGTGAGAGCCAACATACACAAATACAACTGAATATATACAAACGCGTGCCAAGCACGGAAATAAAATACATACAGTCAAGAAAGGATGCTGATAGCCTCTGGCACTCGCGGAACGTAGCGCTGCTCCGCTACTGAAGGAATCCCTCGGAAAGCTCCAACTGCTGCTCCGGCTCCAGCTCAGGCTCAGTGGCAACTGGGAAAAAACATATGCGAGGGGTGAGCCACACGCTCAGTGAACAGCACAACCCATGCATCGCAGACAATACTGACCACTATCCAGATCTTAATAATCCACAATCTCTTATTAACAACCACAAAATGGTAACAAATACTCAACTAGTGGGTCGCTCAATCGCCAACCCACTACACCCTCACCCTCACCCTTCAATGGGTGACATAGGATTTTGGGACTGATAATCATCCAATCACAACTCCAGTGGGTCGCTCATCGCCAACCCACTACACCCTCACCCTCACCCTTCCACGGGTGACATAGGATTTTGGGACTGACTAGGCTGTTGGTCACCCTTGGTCCACCGATAGTCTCTCCTCCACTCCGTAGGCCGCTGGGCTATCACCCCCACAACTTCAGCACAGTCTGTCACAAATATCGGGAGGCGCCTACTGATGGGAGCCCTTAGAAGGGACGGCCTTTCTAACGCTGGGGCAGCCTCTACCGGATCCAACGAAGGGAACAGAACAGCCTATCCATACGCATATGATCCACTCGGATCCGCCGACAACACATCTCTACAACTCTAGTGCCATGAACTCTTCAGAGTTCCTCCAGGGCGCATAACCAAGATGCGGGGAAACATGTACAATAAAAGCAAGGTTGTAATATCATTGGGGGAAAGAAGCTCGGGAGGGCAGCGTGAGTTCCCGATATAGGACACCCCGATAACCAAACAAGGAACACGGAGTACCCTAACCCGGGTCTCACCGCTGTCCTCGCAAGGCCCCTCCCCTATAATATTCACTAAATATGCTAATAATCATACCAGTTATATAACATTACTTATAATATTACTGGGACTAGAAACCTTGGGAGGGCAGCATGAGGTCCCGATACAGGACATCCCGACAACCAAACAAGGAACACGGAGTACCCTAACACGGGTCTCAATGTTGACCTCGCAAGGCTCCTCCCTATAATATTATCTAAGGCATGCGATTTAACATACACTAGCATTTAATTTAATAAATAAACTAGTAGGACGCATGCATAGGCCGAGGTTTCCTATCATGAAAACAGGGGGCATGGTGCATGGCTCTTACACCTATCCTAAGGGTGCAAGTCCCTAACATACAAGGACTAGGGTAGCATGCATTCTACATTTAAATCATGCAAGCATGGATTACATATTACTGCCGGTTAATATACATCCATGGTGCCCCAAGAGAGGTCGGTATACGCCCAAATGCGTATAACGCCTCTCTACTGGGTTGGATTGTCCCACTCACCGGTTATCTGGGTCGTCGCGCGACCGTCTGTCCAGATCTGCAAGACAGGCATTCAATATGGTGAGAACAATACATAAATACTCTAAAATACCAAAAACATACAAAACCCACAACTAAACACCCAACACTCGGGCAAACGTGCATACGACCCGCACGCACGCTAGCCCGAGCACTCCGGCAACCACCCGCACGGCCGGCAACCACCCGCACGGCCACCCGACCGCCCGGGTGCACCGCCGCGCCTCAGCCCACGCACCCCGCGCACCGCCGGGCCCCTGCCCGCCGCCTGGACACGCCGCCGAGCCTCCCGGGTGCACCGCGCGCCCCCTGCGCCCCAGCGCAGCCGCCCGCGCACACCCCGCACGCCTTGCGCTGGCCCGCGAGCACCCCGCACGCCCCGCGCGCAGCGTCTTGCCCTGCGCGCACCTCCAGCCCCCTATCCGCGCGCACCTACCAGCCTCTACCCGCGCGCACCACCCGCTCGCACCCACTGCACCGCGCGCACGCCTGCACGACCTCCCTGCACGCACTGCCCTCGTCCATCACCCCCAGCACCCGGTACCCGCGGCCCAGCGCCTGGTGCTCAGCGCCCAGCACCCGGGACCCTCACCCAGCGCCCACGCGCACGCCCGCGCAGCACGCACTCAGCGCGCCTGGCAGCACGCGCCCAGCGCGCCTGCCAGCCTGCGCGCGCTGCTGCCCGCGCTGCCTGCCTGTGCGCGTCGCCGAGTGGCCCGAGCCCTGTTCGCCTACCCACCCGAGCACTGGCCGCCTGGCGCCCGAGCACCACCTACACAGCACGCCCGCGCGCCCAGCCTGCCTGCCTGCCCTGAGCGCACGCCGCGCGCACGCCCGCCTGCGGTGCCCAGCGCCCAGCGCCCCAGCGCCCAGCGCTCAGCACCCCTGCTCGCCCAGCAGGCCTGCAGCACCACCCGCGCGCACGCCACGCGCACGCGCATGCGCGCCCGGCACCTGGTGCCCCAGCCTGCTGCGCCCGCTGCCTACTCTCCCGGAACAGCCGCCCACCCTACCCGGACAGCCCAACTCCTAGACCGAGCCACCCGACCTGCACCACCCGCCATCCCCGGCCTCCGACCACCTCCACAGCCCTCCGACGGCCACCCACCGCCGCCGACCACCTCCCAACCCCAAAATCAACCTCCTAACAAGCATCTAAGCATGAAAAAGAGAGGAAAGAGGCTTACCAAGGGGAGGAAGGGGAGTCCGGACGCTCTCCGCGCGCCGAAACCTTTCCCCAAGGGCTTCCAACGCCCGGATCTACTCCCACCTCCGAAATGGTTCAAATCAGGGAAGAAGAGAGGGGGGATGGAGGGGCAAAACTCGCCGGAAATGGGATTTGAAAGCACCGGGGTGTACACTTCCTACGCTTTAGGTTTTTGGGTTTGAGGGCTCTAGGGGGCTCAAAAGCTTGAAATGGAGAGAGGGGAGAGAGAAAATCCAAATGGTAGGGATGATGAATAGTGTTTTCGAAATTAGATCCCACCCTTATATAGTGAGCGACTTAAAAACCCAGATACGCCCCGAAACTGTGAAATTTCGGAAACGTTATCGGAATTCGACGAAATTTTTGTGAGAGGTCTAAAACGGCACCAGGACACCAAATATGCAGTTAGATTTCCAATCGGAGTCCTCTAACTCAGGAAGATAGCTAACAGTCCAAAAATTTGCCGTTCCGATCGAAAACCGAAAAAAATCGAAAAACTGCCAGAACGCTCCAACGGTTACCAGTAGGTTAAAAGTGACACAAATATAACATAAGAGGTTCCATATTTTAATTGTGGATCATTGGTTGTGTTTTGCAGATCTCGTAGACCGGACGCTCGATGATCCAGGTATCTGTGAGTGGTTTGATCCAATCCCCCCCTCGAGATGCGCTCGACGCGCGTAGTCGTGCGTCGCACATCGATGGGGCATCCTAGCTATACTACTTGTGTAGATAAGTAGTATGACCATGCTTAAACTATAATATTTTAGATATCTTGAATATGTTCGATATTCAATGCTTTGAATATTTTAATATATGCCGACTAAAATTATATTAATATATTTTTCATTTATATTTATATTTGAATATCATAATATTATGAGGATATAAAGGGATAATCAATGTTATAATATATTTTATACTCTATTTTGATTATTACATTTATGTTATAACGTATCTATGAAAAATTTCCTATTAAAACATATGAGCCATCGCTTATTTTGTTAAATAAACCCTCCATATGATGCATGCCGTTTCTTCAAACATGGTGCATGGCATATTAAAATTTTAAGCTTTACATATGATGCATGGCGTTAGTGTTCAACTATTTTACACATAATTTTTTATTAATTATTTCACATTTAGTGTTCAATGCAATTATAAAGAATGCCATTTATTGGCATACAATCCCTCATTTATTTCCGATGACAGTTAACGCCATTTATTATGTATATATATGTGTTTTAAAACCACTACTTTTATACACAAGCTAAAGCAAAACCATTAAAAAATAACAACGAAATTGCATATACATGACACAATAATTCGAATTGTCTAATGTGCGGATGTCAAAATATATGCACAAAATCAATGGCCATATGGTTTCAAGTAGGCCCTTCAACTTCCCCTTTACAAATTGCCACCCTCACATTGATCCCCTCTCCATTCAATCCCATTCAATCTGTCACGCCCCAGGGCGGCCGTCCCCGAGACGCGACAAGTGTATATATGATATCAGTCTAAACAGGAGTTCAATAACATACTCACACAACAGCTAAAATGACAACACAGACAAAAGCAGGGCTGACATGATATATACACAAATAGCGGAAGCTAAAAGACTGAATCTGTAATCCAAAAACATATTACAGACTCGATACATAATCAACTGTCCTGTGAGAGCCAATATATACAAAGACATCCAAATAATATACAAACGCGTGCCCAAGCACGGAATATAACACATACAATCAAAAGGGATGCTGATACTCGCGGGACGTGGCGCTACTCCGCTACTGATGAAGTCCCTCGGGGAGCTCCTCCTCTAGATCCGACTCAGATGACACTGGAGAAAAATATATGCGAGGGGTGAGCCACACGCTCAGTGAACAGCTCAACCATGCATCACAATTTATATTAACCACCAGATATTATTAACCACAAACTCCTTATCCAAGCCTCAAAGTGGCAAGAACTACACAAATCCAGTGGGTCGCTATCGCCAACCCACTACACCCTCACCCTCACCCCTCAATAGGTGACATAGGATATTGGGACTTACAAACCAGTGGGTCGCTACATCGCCAACCCACCACACCCTCACCCTCACCCCTCAATATGGTGACATAGGATATTGGGACTGACTAGGCTGATGGTCACCCTTGGTCCACCGATAGTCTCTCCCCACTCCATAGGCCGTTTGGCCACCCCCACATTCAGCTTAGTCCTTCCCAAATCATGAGGTGCCTACTGATGGGAGCCCCTGCACGGGACAGCCTTTCCAACGCTGGGGTAGTCTCTACACGGATCCAACGAAGGGAACAGAACAGCCTATCCATCGTATATGATCCGCTCGGATCCGCAGACAACACATCTCAACAACTCTAATGCCATGAATTCTTCAGAATTCCTCCAGTGCGCATAACCAAGATGCGGGGAACATATATAATAATAATTAACGAGGGTTATAATATTATTGGGAAAAGAAACCTTGGGAGGGCAGCGTGAGGTCCCGATATAGGACATCCCGACAACCAAACAAGGAACACGGAGTACCCTAGCCCGGGTCTCAATGTTGACCTCGCAAGGCCCCTCCCTATAATATTATACAAGGCATGCTAGAATTTAATTTAATAAATCAAACTAATAGGACGCATGCATAGGTCGAGGCTTTCCTAGCATGATAACAAGGTGACAGGATGCACGGCTCTTACACATATTCTAAGGGTGCAAGTCCCTAACATACAAAGTCTAGGGTAGCATGCATACTACATTTTTATCATGCTTGCATGGATTACACATTACAACAAGTTAATATAAATCCATGGTGCCCCAGGGGAGGACGGTACACGCCCAAGTGCATATAACGCCTCCCTACTGGGTTGGATTGTCCCACTCACCGATAGTCGGGTCGTCGCGCGACCATCCGTCAAGATCTGCAAAATAGGGTAATCAATTCGGTGAGTAAAATACCCAAATAAATCCAAAAAATACAATAAAATACACAACACTCGGGCAAACGTACATACGGCCCGTACGCACGCGAGCCCGAGCACCCCGGCTCACTCCCGAACCCCCAGGCAGCCGTATGCAAGGCCACCCGACCGAGGCGCACAACCGCGCCCCAGCCCGCGCGCCCAGTCGCACAGCCGAGCCCACCCGTACGCCTGGACACCCTGCCGAGCCCCCCCACCGGTGCACCGCGCGCTCACTGCGCCCCAGCGCAGCAACCCGCGCGCACATCTGCACGCCCAGCGCCCCATCGCAGCATCCCGCGCGCACCCCGCGCGCACCACCCGCTCGCATCACCCGCTCGCCCAGCCCCGGGTGCACCCACGCGCACTGCGCCCCAGCGCAATGCCCCGCACCCTCACCCGCCCGCACTGCGCCCCAGCGCAGCGCCCGCACACCTGCCCGCTCACACTCCCCACTCGCACCGACTGCTCGCCCTGCGCGCACTACGCCCCCTGCGCAGCACCCGCACACCACCCGCTCGTCCACGCGCCCCTGCGCAGCGCTCCGCGCGCACGCCGCGCACTGCGCCTAGCGCGCCCGACCGCACGCGCCCAGCGAGCCCGTCAGCACGCGCCCAGCGCGCCTTCCCGTAGCTCGCCCGCCTGCGCCTGCCTGCCTGCACCTGACCGCCTGCGCCTGCCTGCCTGTGTGCGCCGCTGCCTGCATGCGCCCGAACCGAGCTCCACCCGCGCGCACGCCCGCGCGCACGCCCACGCTGCCCTGCCAGCATGCCCGACAGCACCCAGCCCTGCACCTGCCTACGCTGCCCTGCCTGCTTGCCAGCCAACCCGGGACAGCCTACCACCACTCCAACGGCCTCCAACCGCCTCCAACCGCCACCAACGGCCACCCACAGCCACCCACAGCCACTCCCACTCAAAAACATCCTCCTAATAAGCATCTAAACAAGAAAAGGAAGGAAAGAAGGCTTACCCTAGGAGAGGAAAGGAAGGGAAGGGGACCGGGAGCTCTTCGTGCACCGAAACACCTCCCCAAAGATCTCCACCACCAAGACCTCCCCACCGCCTTAAAACCACTGAAATCAGAGGAGAAAAGAGGGTGTTAGAGGGGGTCAAACTCGTGGGAACTCGAATCCGAGACCACCGGTGGATAGATCGGGATGAGATCTAACCTTTCTCTTCTTTGTGCTTTTGATTTTAACCCCTCTAGCTAGGTCAAAACCAAGAAAAAGAGAGAGGGGGAGAGAGAAAATCAAATGGGGAAGATGATGAATAGTGGGGGAGATATTTTAGATTCACTTATATATAATCCCCTCACTTAGATTAGGTTAAGCTAGGTTAATTAGGGTTTAAGCTAGCATTAGAGGGGATTAAGTGAGATTTGACTTGGGTCAACCCAACCACACAAAAAAACAAAAGGGGTTGACCAAGTCTATGGGCCCACTTTGACCAAGTCAACTCTCCCAATGGCTTCTCGCTCGATCAAAACCTGGATACGCCCCGGAACTGTGAAATTCTGAAACGTCACTGGAATTCGACGAAATTTTCGTGAGTCGCTTGGAATGTCACCAGGACACATAATATGCAGTTAGATTTTCAATAGGAGCCCTCAACCTCAAGGTGATAGCTAAAAGCCCGAAATTTTAGCGGTTCCGATCGAAAAACGAAAAAAACAAAAAACTGCCAGAATGTCCCAATGGTGACCAGAAGGTTAAAAGTGACACATATATAACACAATCCTCTCATCATCTTCGAGAGATGCCGGTTGATGTTCTTCCACAAACCGCCACATTTATTCATGCGACATTGAATACTCATTCATTCTCATCTCCATTCATTTGATTAAATGGATCTATCATCTCTCTCTTTTTTCTTATCTCTCTCAAAAAAATTTCTAACACTGGGAAGGTGGGTTAATCTTTGGTACATATGACGTGCTTAATTTGGTTCATCTAATCCGTTTTATGTTGCAATTAAACTTAATATGTTATTTTTTCCCTTGGTTCATCTTTTTTAAAAATTTGCCATGTTTCTACTGCTAAAAGAAAAAATTCTTAAATAAGTAATTTGTTTTTCCTTTAACAGATTCATCTTCATGAGAATAATATGATGTCTGAATTTAATTAACTGTTTACCCAATTTAATAAATAAATTTTCCTATCAGATACAGGATATGTAGCCGTCTTCACATTTTTTATCTGGTGATCTTAAAATATTTTTTTTTTTTGAGAATTTATTATGATTGAATTCTATAGATATTAGGATCTATATAAAAGATACGATGATATCTATTTAAAGTTTAGTTAATTTTCCATGTGAATTTATCCATCTTCGTTTATTTTTTTCGTTTGCATAGTACATAGAAACTTTGATGTTATTCGTATCTAGAAATCACCAAATAATTAATTCAGTAGTTTTTAGGGATTTTAGGATATATGTGAGTGATGTGATGATGCCTATTTAAATTTTTTAATTTTTTATACTAAATTCAACTGTATTATCAATATTTCATATTTTCATTTGCATAGTTCGAAATTATTTTGATGTTAAAATTTTAAGTCTTCTATACCATCTGTTTAACTTTTATCTTTTTATAATCATAGTGAATTCATCTGTGTTATCCATATTTCTTATTTTCATTAGAATAGACCAAAAATATTTTGAAGTTAAAAATTTTAGTCTTCTATGCCATTTGTTTAACTTTTATCTTTAAATTTGAATGTTAAATCCATTTTATTATTGTTTACTTTTTTTGTTCAAATTACCCATAAAATTTTGGGTTTTAAATATCGGTATTATCACAAAATTACAATAATAAATATTGTTTGATACCAATATGTAAGGTTTAAAATTCTGATATGTCAAGGGATCAAATCCTAGGAGCAACATTCTTTTAAAAAAAATTATGATAAGATTTGAGTTCATGGAATTTAATTCTAAGATTTATCATATAAAGGACAAGGAATATTCCTTTCATGTATGTAAATTTTTGTATTCTTTTGATTTGAATTTATAACCCTCCCTTATCATTATAATATTCTGATACCCTTGCTTAATTATAAGATTAAAAAATTAATCTAATTAAAGTTGGCATATATAAAATAATCATATACATATATTTATATTATATTATTTTAATGTTTGGACAACTATATGCAACATTAAAATATCTTGAATATAATTTATTATAAATATATTATCATGATATTACATTTATCATATTTTAAGAATCCAATATGTGAGGGTTAAAATTAGAATAGGACAATATTACAGTTATCAATTTTTTTAATCCAATATATATAAGGGTTAAAATTAGAATGAGATTGGATTTCATTCTATTTAAAATATGAATACGATTTATTTCTTAGCTTTTTTTAATATCATTTTACACGTATATTTTCCTTATCAAAATAGAGAGATTTTTTTTTCTTATAGAGAGTTATATCTTGGGTATCATTGCTTTTATAAAAGGATCTGAGTATAATGATAATGTTTCAAGACAATGTAATACTCCGCTCGTGTATAGGAACATTTTTACTCCTTTGATTTTATAAGCATCCCCTTATTATGATAATAATATGATCCAGGTTTATTTTCAAGTCCAAAAATATTTTATTCTAATTCTAATTGATTTATATAAAATATTCTTATACATATAATTTATATAAATTAATTTTAATGCATTATCATGATTTTTTTATCGTACACTATTCAGAATGAAAAACTATTGTTTAATCCAATACTTTTTCTTTAAATAATTCATCTCTATGGAAAGTGTCCTCCACGTTAGTCAGGATCTATTATTAAATTAAATAGAAATTAAACACATTTAATGAATCACGCCATTCAACATTACATATCTACATCTAAACAATCACCTAGAAGAAGCTTCACTTTAATGGGGAATTCATTTATCTTGCCGTACTACACATACAAGCATGAGCTCTAGCCCTTCTACCGAACTTCCTTGTGAATTCCTTCATTAAAGATTCCATTGCATGCTGAAATACAAGTGATTTTTTGTTATATATGTGTCACGTTTAGCCTGCTGGTAACCGTTGGAGCGTTTTGGTAGTTTTTCATTTTTTTCGGTTTTCGATCGGAACCGCTAATTTTTGGACTGTTAGCTATCGTCCTGAGTTAGAGGACTCCGATTGGAAATCTAACTGCATATTTGGTGTCCTTGTGCCATTTTAGGGCTCTCACAAAATTTCATCGATTTCCGGTAACGTTTTCGAAATTTCACAGTTCCGGGGCGTATCCGGGTATTTTCAGTGATTTGTCTATATAAATGAAATCTAATATTTCATTGGCACTATTCATCATCCCTACCAAAGCTTTCTCTCTCTCCCCTCTCTCCTTTTCTCCCATTTGAGCCCCTTAGAGCCCTCAAACCCAAAAACCTAAAGCATAGGAAGTGTAGATCGGGTCCCGATCTACACCCCGGTGCTTTCAATCTGGATTCCAGCGAGTTTGGCCCCTTCATCCCCCCTCTTTTCTTCCCTGATTTGGCCATTTCGAAGGCCAAGAGAGATCCGGGCGTTGGAAGCCTCTTGGGAGAGGTTTCGGTGCGCAGAGAGCAACCGAACATCTCTTCCTCCCCTTGGTAAGCCCTTTTTCCCCTCTTTTCATGCTTAGATGTATGTTAGGAGGGTGGTTTTGTGGTTGGGTGGTGGTCGGCGGCTGTGGGTGGCTGTCTGTCACGCCCCGGGCGTCCCCGAGACCCGGCAAGTGTATATAAAATATCAGAATCTACACAGGAGGTCAATAATATATCATACACAAGTAATCATGACACACAGACAATAAAAGCAGGGCTGACATGATATATACACCAAATGCGGAAGCTAAGACTGAATCTGTAATCAAAACACACTACAGATTCCATACATAATCACATGTCCTGTGAGAGCCAATATACATACAAGGACATCCAAATACAACACAAACGCGTGCCCAAGCACGGAAAATAATACATACAAGCTCAAGGGATGCTGATAGTCTCTGCAACTCGCGGGACGTGGTGCCACTCCGCTATGATGAAGTCCCTCGGGGAGCTCTCCTCCAGATCCGACTCAGATGACACTGAAGAAAAAATATTGTGCGAGGGGTGAGCCACACGCTCAGTGAACGGCACAACCCATGCATCACAGATAATATTGACCACAACCAGATAATCCTTAACATCCACAATCACATTATCAAGCCACAATTTAAAACAAATCCTCAACCCAGTGGGTCGCTACCGCCAACCCACTACACCCTCACCCTCACCTTCAATAGGTGACCTAGGATGTTGGGACTTAACGGGCAGATAATCATCCATACACAATCCTGTGGGCCGTCGCATCGCCGGCCCACCATACCCTCACCCTCACCTCTCAACAGGTGACCCAGGCTCTTGCGACTAGCTAGGCTGTTGGTCACCCTTGGTCCACCGATAGTCTCTCCTCACTCCGTAGGTCGTTTGGCCACTCCCACGTTCAGCACAGTCCTTCACCAAATCAGGAGGCGCCTACTACTGGGAGCCCCTGCACGGGACAACCTGTCTAACGCTGAGGTAGTCTCTACACGGATCCAACGAAGGGAACAGAACAGCCTATCCATCGCATATGATCCACTCAGATCCGCAGACAACACATCATAACAACACTAATGCTCTGAATTCCTCAGAACCCACCAGGGCGCATATCTACGATGCGGGGAACATGCATAAAGTTATAACAGGGTGGAATATCGTTGGGGAAAGAAACTCGGGAGGGCAGCGTGAGTTCCCGTTATAGGACACCCCGACAACCAAACAAGGAACACGGTGTACCCTAACCCGGGTCTCACCACTGTCCTCGCAAGGCCCCTCCCCTATAATATTCACTATAACATGCATTTAAACATTTACTAGCATTTAATTAAATAAATTAACAAGGAGGGCACATGCATCGGTCGGGCTTCCTAGCATGGAACCAGGGGACATGCTGCATGGCTCATACACAAATCCTAAGGGTGCAAGTCCCTAAAATGCAAAGTCTAGGGTAACATGCATTCTACAATTAAATCATGCTCGCATGATATACATTTTACACATGCCAATATCTATCCATGGTGCCCCAGGAGAGGTCGGTATACGCCCAAGTGCGTATAACACCTCTCTACTGGGTTGGATTGTCCCACTCACCGAAGTCCGGGTCGTCGCGCGACCGTCCGTCTAGATCTGCAAGACAGGCATTTATACGGTGAGTAAAATCCACAAACATACAAAAATACCCAACAATACATTAAACTACTCCAAAAATACCCCATACTCGGGCAAACGTACATACGGCACGTACGCACGCTAGCCCGAGCACTCCGGCTCACTCCCGCACCACCGGCAACCTCCCGCACGGCCACCCGACCCTTCGGGTGCGCCGCCGCGCCTCAGCCCGCGCCCCCAGGCTCCGCCGGGCCCCTGCCCGCCGCCCCGGACCCGCAGCCGAGCCACCCGGTGCACCGCGCCCACTGTGCCCCGCCGCAGCAGCCCGCGCGCACCCCCGCGCTCCCCACGCACACCACGGGAGCACGCCGCACGCCCCGCGCGCACCCCGCGCGCACCGCCAGCTCCGCCCCGCGCGCACCGCGCGCACCGCCAGCTCCGCCCCGCGCGCATTCCGCGCGCACCCCCAGCTCTGCCCCGCGCGCACTCCGCGCGCACCACCAGCTCCCACACCGCGCGCACGCCTGCCTCTGCCCAGCGCCCCGCCCGCACGCCCCACAGCGGTGCCCAGCGCCCAGCGCCCAGCGCCCAGCACCCTCGGCCAGCACCCGGTACCCGCGACCCAGCGCCCAGCGCTCTGCGCCCAGCACCCGGGACCCGCACCCAGCGCCCACGCGCACGCACGCGCAACACGCGACCAGCGCGCCTGGCAGCACGTGCCCAGCGCGCCTGCCAGCCTGCCCGCGCTGCTGCCCGCGTTGCCTGCCTACGCGCGTCGCTGAGTGGCCCGAGCACCGCTCGCCTGCACGCCCGGGGCACTGCCCGCCTGATACCCGAGCGCCCCTGCCCTGCTCGCCTGCGCGCCCAGCCTGCCAGCCCGGCCTGCCAGCGCGCACAGCCACTCCCACAGCCAGCCTGCACCGCACACTTCCCTCTGCACCCCCCGAGCGCACGCACGCGCGCGCACCCGCGCGCACGCGCTCGCGCGCCCAGCAAACTGGTGCACCTGCTCCCAGCCTACCCGAGCTAGCCCTGCCAGCCTGCCCAGCGCGTACGCCCAGCCCTGCTGGCCTCCAGCGCCAGTCGAGCGCCCGCACGCCCAGCCCTGCTGGCCCCCAGCACCGCCCGAGCGCATGCCCGCGCGCACGCGCGCGCGCCCGCGCCAAGCACTACGCCTTCACCCCTCTGCGCTGCTGCCCTGCCCGAGACAGCAGCCTGCCAGCCCGAGCTCCCCTTCCACCCTCCTCCGACCACCCCTACAGCGTCCGACCGCCTCCCACAGCCCTCCGACGGCCACCCACCGCCGCCAACCTCCCCCCAACCCCATTTCCACCTTCCTAGCATACATCTAGGCAAGAAAGAGAGGAAAAAGAGGCTTACCAAGGGGAGGAAAGGAAATCTGGTTGCTCTCCGCGCACCGAAACCTCTCCGAAAAGTTTCCAACGCCCGGATCTACCTCCACCACCGAGATGGCTCAAATCAGGGGCGAAGAGAGGGCGGACGGACGGCCAAAACTCACCGGGATTGGGATTTGAAACCACCGGGGTGTGGATCGGGACCCGATCTACACTTCCTAGGTTTTGGGTTTTAAGCTTTGAGGGGTCTAGGGGGCTCAAAAGTGAGAAAAGGAGAGAGGGGAGAGAGAAAATCAAGTTGGTAGGGATGATGAATAGTGCTACTCGAAAATTAGATCTCATTTATATAGTGAGCGGCTTAAAAACCCAGATGCGCCCCGGGACTGCGAAATTGCAGGAACGTTTTCGGAATTCGTCGAAATTTTCGTGTGAGATCTAAAATGGCACCAGGACACCAAATATGCAGTTAGATTTACAATCGGAGTCCTCTAGCTCAGGCGATAGCTAACAGTCCATAAATTAGTGGTACCGATCGAAAACCGAAAAAAACGAAAAACTGCCATAACGCTTCAACGGTTACCAGCAGGCTAAAAGTGACACATATATAACATTCTTCCCCCTTAGGAAATTTTGTCCTCAAAATATGCAAAAACATCTAGGAGGAGAAATGATGCTGATACGCGTCACACCTGGCATCCTTGAGCTCTCAAGTGTCCTCGACACTGAAACGGTGCTGCC
>JAUJYN010000056.1:0-303698 GCA_030737835.1 Acorus gramineus | reverse complement strand
CTAGATCCACTCACCTTTGATCCAATGATACGCAAACCAATCCAGTAAATTCTATAGCAATCTAACAAGTCCTGAAGTAGCACGACTTAAATCACAAAGTGCACAAACAATACGGGACCTGATGGCATCGATTTTTCCAAAAACGGACGGCCTTCAATGGGGCCGTAGCCTTTAGAGGGGCCATCTATGAAGCAGGTCGACAGCCCCAATAAGGGCCGTCTAGAGGGGATGGTCGATGGCCCCGGTAAGGGCCGTGTCCAGAAGCAAAAGTCCATAGATTTTTTTTTTTTTTTTGAAAACTTAATACACCCTCTCATTCATACACATATATAAACGTTCAAAAAATGTTTGTAAATCAAATTCTATCCATATTTAATTGATAGAGATAAAAAGCTTATCCTATTGATAGGATTCACCAAAACAAAGATTGATATATAGGTGAAAGTGTTGTTTACATATGGAATTTAAAAAGGAATCAACACATCATATAGATCTAACCATATCATTGAAAATCCATATATGAGTCATGTAAAACAGTACAAACAACAATGAAGTAACCCAATGGTCGATCGTAGGTGAAGAAAATTGATTGGACAATCTTAGATTTATCAAAGTACTTATAAATCTCAAAACCCTAACTTAATTAATAAGAAAAACTCTATAGATATAATGTTAGTTCTTAAAGTATAGATAAACCGATACTACATATTAAAAAATCATGGAATATAAGAGAATAAAACCCTAGATCTTAAGAAAATAATAAGGATATCCATAAAAAACTTTGATTCTTCAACCTTTGATTCAAAAGTAAACACAAGGAGGCTTAACCACAAGAATAACAAGGAGAATAGATGGTGACATGGAGAGAAGACTTACCCCCAACTTCTACTTTTCGGATCCCTTCCCACACCCACCAAGAGAAAAGAAAAGAAAAATAGGGACTTTAGGTTATTAGGATTTGTATGTTCAAAGAGAGAGAAGGGGATGCCTAAATAACTATTCTCGCACGAGGGGACAAAGGAACATATCAAATCGTGGTGAATCAATCACCCAAAAACACATTAAGTATTACGAAAAATGAAAAACTTGAATTTGAAATCGCAGACAGGTTGACGGCTCCCTCTTTGGCCGTCAAAAAACCGACAGCTCCCCCGGGCCGTCCATAACCTTCTACCCGACACCCTATCATGATTTGGCCTATAACATAACTGATACACATCTGATTCACGATCCGAAAGATATGTTGGAAAGCTAACAGAACAAGGGTTCTAGTCATATATTAACTTCATAAATTAGAGGTATATAAGTCCTCCAAACTCGCATAAGAAAATGATCAAAGATATCAAAATGTAACTTTTTGAAAAGAGCAATTTAGAAAACCATGGTCGTTACATACTATGGGTTGGGTTTGGGTTGGAGTCGTCTGGTTGAAATTTAGGTTGGATCGAGTTAGGGTTGAACACTTTAAACTTTAGGTTGAGTTCGGGTTGGGGTTAACTTGAACCCAACCTGTCCGAGTTGCAGCCCTAATGAAGTTAAATAAGATAAATTTGGTGAATATCGAATAATATCCTTTAAATACATTTACAATAAATTTTTGATGTGATTATGAAAATGATATTATCTAGTTTAAATATATGTATTTTTTTCATTTTGCCCCTAACCTAAAACTAAAATCAATATAGATCTTCAATCATTATATAAAAAAATTAAAGATAATAACAAAAGCAAAAATAAAGTTAAAAATCACTTGTGGCTAGCAATATATATAAATATCCATTTTCAGTCTCTAACATTAAACCTTATGTTGTCTCTTACCAATGCAAGACTTCAGTAATTTCATAACTTAACTCTCATTTATAGCGTCATAAGTTAAATATGTTTCATCTTTACTTGTTATTTCTTAAGCATGATAGTCGATCGCTTGTGTGAATAAGCCATCAATGCTTGTTAACATAGTTCGACAACGTTTGGTTGTACGATTGCGCAGCTTTTGCGATTGTAGAAAGCTGGTTCTGCAATCGTGCAACTAAATAATTTTACAATCGCACTTTCCTGCAAACAAATTTCAGGTAAATAGTACCCAAAAGCTACGATTTAAGAAAGCTGGGGGCAGACAGCTTTCTGAAGAATCAATTTTAAACTCAGCAATCGTAGAAAATCAGTTTTGCAATCGTGTTACCACACGCTTTTGTTGTCACATGCCATATATATTTAATATACAACATTAATAATTGAAAACATATTAAAATATATAATACTTGCACTAATGGCATAAATATCTCGGTCATCATACATATAAAATAAGTAATTAATCGCATCTAGAATACATCAATCACTACCTACATAAAATCCTAATGCTATAACATGAGCCACATACAAATCTCTAGCAATCGAGGGTTAATAGATTCAGTTCATTTTGCAGTCTGTTTTGCAGCCTCATACACTATGATAACGTAGTATATACTGTCCTATCATAGTGTATGGGGTTCTATTATAATGTATTTATCATTTTTTCAACATAAAAAAAAATACTAATGTATCTTAATATATATTTTATTTCATATAATTACATGTATTTCAATGGGAGTATAAACTTTTTTTAAAAGTTATAGACTGTAATTAGGGCTATATAGGGGCTGGACGTATCATTTTCCCTAGCAATATGCTTAGTCTGGGGATTTGCAACCGTGCAAGCCCGTAGTAATGTATTATAGAACAACTTCATTTTGGTAACGATATCTTTAGATAAAGTGGTATCTCGTATCAATATATTTGATTTTACCATGATATTTAGGATCCTTAACCTAAGCAAGTGCAACTATGTTGTCACAATCAAGGGCTGCTGCTGCAATTTGAACAAGGGCCTAGAGAAGAAGTTTGTGTGGCTGACGCGCTAGCGCGGGAAGGAAGATGTTTACAAACGTGTATCTGTTCGTCCGAACTCTCACATCTGAAGATCGCTCACATTGTTCGCCAACTTGGGAGCTATCAATCTTGGGATGAATAGTTTCGATCAGCTTTTGATTTTCTTGTTCTCTTTTCAATTGGCTCTCCTGAGCCTTAACTCGTTTGGTGTAACTTCGTATTTCCTTTGACCAATCTGTCTTTATGGCCTTTGAATAATAATAAAAAACCTATGTTGTCACAAGATTCAAAGGATGTGTGACAACTCCAAGATGTTGAAAGAACCTCCTCAACAAAATAGCTTCCATCATCGTAGATAAGAGAATACACAATGGCTTCACCATCAAGTAAGAAGGAGTGTGTTGATGTGCACTTGCGCTCATCTAAATCACCATTCCAATCACCATCAAGTAAGCACAAATAAGAACACCGCTAAGAGGTAACGAAGCATATAGTTTTGAGTCCCTTTGAGGTAACTCATTATTTCCTTTATTGTCTTCCAATGAACAAGTCCAGAATTGGATTGATCGGCTAATAATCCAACCTGCATAGTATATATCTGGAGCACCGATACATTCAATTGATTTTACAGTCCTGTCTGCTACCCTATGTTATTATTATGGAGCCCGATAATGTGCATAGAGGATTGTTGACGCTATACAGAGTCGGATGGGAGTTGAGCTCCCCGCTGAGCTTGTGGAGATCGAGCTACCCTAGTCAGCTCGTGGGGTCTGGGGGCTTTTGAGGTGTCTTTTGTGTATTAACATTTTTATCTTTAATGAGATGTTATTATAAAAGAGCATCTTATATTTTTATTAGGTTCTAAGATTCTAAGATTTTTATTTTTGGCGTGGCCATTGTAAAAATTTGTTGTTGATAATTGATTGATCTTTGGTGTGTTTCGTGAACGTAGGCAAGGTTTGTAGAATCATGTAATTCTTTGTGTCTTTCCTTTAATTTATTTGTTTATTCTCTTGATCAATTGCATCCCATAATCGAGGTTTTATCATAGTGTATGTATTATTAATCAAAGAGAAAAAAATACATTATTGTATTTTAGTGTATACTTCATTTTGTATAATATAGTATGTACTTCAATGAGAGAATGTACAATTTAAAAAACAAATGGTGTAGACTACGGATGTGACTACACTAGGGGATGGATGATTAAATTTTTTAAGTTATTAATTATCGCAAGTGCACGGATAGTTACAGAAGTATAGATCTAGCAAATACGGGTTGAACCCACAAAGAATTGCTCAAATCAAATTATTAATCGATTTAACTAATCGAACTAGAAAGAAAGATTGATGAAGTTTTTTTTTATTTATTATTTTTTAAAAGTGAATATTATTATAAAAAGATAACTAGGGTTTTAGAATTCATCATGCAATACCAATTTAGGGATTATATTCAAATATGAAACTCCATCATATAACTCAATCAATATTGACGTTAATCAAATACTAATAGGAAAATAAATATTTAAAATCATATTAATTATTTCATAAAATTAGATTTAAAATCAAAACAATCATCTCAATATTCACACATTAGAAAGAGAATAAGATATCAAAAGAGTTAATCAAAGCATACCCTATCAAACCCTAAATGAGAGATCATTGAAGATGATTTTTTTTATTAAAAACCTTGATTTATGAAAACCCAATATAATAATCTATCTCCCTTCCTTTTATAAAATCTACCAACTCAATATTCAACATGTTAAGAAGAGCATAAAAAATCAGAGAACTCAATCAAAACATATTTTATCAAATCAAATACAAGAGATTTTTGAAGAAGGTAATAAGAAGTTCACATGAAATGTTTCAAAAGAGAATTGAAGGAGAGATTGATACTCAATAAAGCAAACAATATGAAGAATTCAGATTTAAATATAAAATCCTAAACTAGCATGGCATGGGCTACAGGGAGGGGACCCGCCTCCGGTGCCGCCATCGAGATGGAGGTGCCCGGCAACTTCGGCACACGCTTCGCGGTGTTCGGCCTTAACGTCGTCTCCGTGTTTTTAGGTCTCGACCTCCTCTATCATCTTCTTTCCTAGCCTGAGCTAGCTAGGTCAACACAGAGCTGAAAGGTTTAAAAGAAAAATAAAAAAGAGTGATGTCTTGGGCTTTTACTTTGTTTTGCACTCTACTCTCATTCCTTTTGGAGTTTATAATGCGAATTCAAAAATAGAATCGGATAGTAAATATCTTCTTTTTTTTAAAAAAAAAAAAAAACATTTCATCAACATGTGAATATATTAAAAAAAAACTATATTTTTTCTTCTTTATACGATTTAAGAAAAATTTATGTACTTTGTGAAGGAAGTATGAGAACCGCAGATGATACAGTTCCGTGGCGTTATCCAAATAAAATTTGTATGTACTGTTTCAACTAAAGGACCCAACGAATTGAAGGAATCTTGATCAAACCGTTTCGATCAACGTGTCTCCCATCCATTCAGTCCACGCACGAACTTACCTGCTATAGCCGGTTGTTCCGGTAACCCCCAGTATCTTTTTCTCGCGCATGGTGACCTTGGGCTTAGATTTTGTCCACATAGGACGGGCCACGTAAGATCCGACATGGCCCCACCTTGGCCCTCTCTGCGCCTCCATTTCTTCCACGTCAGCAACCCCCCTCGAAAAAAATCTTCTCCACCCACCCACACAGAGCCAGGATTTTGTTGGGGATATCTTTTTCTCTTCTCCTCTCTTTCTTTCTCGGGTTCCTTCAATTTTTTTGGTATCCGATCAGTCAAAGGAAACCCTGCTTTCGACGATTACGGGGAGATAAACATACATATCTTGAAAATTTGATGTTTTTAAGGTTCTTTGGGGGTAGATCGAGATCGGGAGTTAGTTTTCTCGCCGGTGGAGGGTTTCGGATTCGGAGGTGCTTCTTGTGTTCCCTTTTATTTTGATGATTTTTTGAGTTTGATTTTTTTCCCCTTTTAGTTTTTTTGGTTCTTTTTATATTGAATCGTTGTATCTAGTTTTTTTTGTTATTTGTTGTTGGAGTTATGATTTTTGATGTCTAAGTGTTATCTCTCTATATGTTTATTTTGATTCTCTGAAATCAGGCGAAGAAGACGAGTTTCACGGAAATCCCTCCTTTTCATGTGAAGTCCTTTAATTGGAAATCATTCTAGTTGTGCTCCCAACATAGATTAGTTTCGGTTAACAGATTAAGGGAGATCGAGGAAAGATTGATTTGAAGCAGAGGAGGGGGGATGTGCAGTTTGGTCGCATCGGGAACGTTGCAATCGAGTGCTTTCATCATCATCGGTCTCTTTGAATCGGGCTGATGGGGAGCGTCCAACCTCACACCAACAATACTACTCACAACAACAGTAGTATAATTGATGCTGGGAAATCTCAAGGGCGTGATGTGATCGTTGCTAATGGAATGGTTGGGGAGAGTGGTAATACTGGGCTGTCGGAGGAGGAATTGAAGAACAATGGAGGCACGAAGGAGAACGTGAGGGATGCGAGTGGGGCGATCATTGGGGTGCTCCAGACCGTCTCATATAACAGCAAGCAGCAGCAGGGGTCGGTGGTCAGTTGGGAGAGGTTCCTACCCCTCAGGTCACTCAAGGTTTTGTTGGTGGAGAATGACGACTCAACCCGCCATGTTGTTACTGCCTTGCTTCGAAATTGCAGCTATGAAGGTTAGGTGCCATCCCTTTTAGTTTGTTAAACTTTGGGTTCTGTTGTTTGTTAATGTCTCACATGTGCGCTCCTGTACTGTAATGTGAGAATGCATGCTTTAACTATACCTTGGCGAGTGCGCATCCCACTGTTTCTTCCGAATTTTCAGCATTGATATGAATGAAAACTTTTTTACTTCATTTCATCGCTATACCATTCTATTCTTTTCACCTACAGTGTATCTCTAGTGAATTTATTTTTCATCAATTTCTTAGTGTACATGCAAATAGAATTGATGCTGATGAAGTGCCGGAAAGCCAACTTTGGATCATATTTACAACAAGATGTTGGGGTGGGGTGGGGGACTGAGAGATACAATAGCCTTTATTCCTTTAGAAAGATGTAAAACTGTAACATGATAGTTGACCAACTACAATCATGCAGCCATCCTCATGCAACTTGGAGTTCAAGGTTGAGTCGGGTTTGCATGCCCAATAAGAGCTTTTTAGAGACTTATAATAGGATGTATTGTTGGAAGGAATTTGATCCGGTTATGTTGATCAGTAATTTGTTTGAAAATGTCATATGATGCACAAACAGTGATATGATACTTTACAGATTGTTGAGAAACAGTTGTATTAGATCTTCAAAAGATCTTCTAATTGAAATAAAACACAAGCCCGAAGTTGCGTCTTCTAGAAGCTAATTGCGTACTGGAAGTACGATACCTGGTTATAGATACGAGGATATGACACATGAAGGATCAAGTGCGAGGATCCTTCAAATTTTTCCAAAATTTGAACTGAATTGAAGGATTTTCTAGGAGCACCATATCGGATACGTGATCCTTTTATCACGTGTATGTCACCCTCGTATCATAGAATGAAAAATTGTGATGCTTAATTAATAAGGGTGATAATGATTGGGGATTGTCAAGTAACATTGTAATGATCATCTTCATGGGTTCGTACTCAGAGGGGGAGATCTGGATGGGTATGCACATTTATCAGTTCTTTACAACCTTTGAAGGTGAACTTTGAAATGAGTAACTAATGCGAGAGGGCAAAAATAAACATAAAAAAGGGGGTGGGGCCTCATCAGACTTGATGGAGAAAGGAAAGAATTAATAGCTGATCGCTCTATGAAATTAGGACCAATCACTCTCAAATATTGGGGTTTCCTGACATTTCAGAAATGGTTTACAGGAAACTATTATTTCATCCATTGTTTAATTTCTTATTGTACACCCGCTCTCTTTCTGAAGATTGCCAAACGACTTATCCCATATTACAACCTTCCAATTTTTATCAAAGGAGGAAGGGCAAGAGATCTAATCTTATTCCTATGTGGATAGATATTAGTTAGGTTTTTTTATTTTATTTTGAATAAGAATTGTAGGATTTTATCTGGACGATTGATTTTTAAGATGATAAATGGCCTAGATTAAATCATTTAATTTGTTTGTTATTTAATTTAAATTATTGTAGGATTCAATCTGGACCATAGATCTTTAGAATGATCAATGGACTAGATTAAATCACTTTCTCATTAAATAAAGTTGTAATCTCTACGGAGAGAGAGGTTTTAGAATGAATGAAAAGTTTCTTTTCGAGAGATCCTGCGATGGGATTTTTGTGAGGGTGTGAAACCCTAATTTTCTTGGGTGTGATGCCCTAGGGTGTGAAATCCTAACCTTCTTAGGTGTGATGCCTTAGAATCTATTTTTTTAATTTTATTTTCTCAAACCACATATCCCAACCCTTACCCTAACCCTAATCATCATCACATACCCCTCCATCGTATCCCGTCCTGCATCAATTTTGGTGTCAGAGCCAAGGTTCCTAGGGTGTGAAACCCTAGATCTAAGCCTCCAACAGCCCCTGCTGCTGCTGCCTGGACCTACAACAGCCCCTGCGGCTGCTGCCTGGGCCTCCATCAACCCGTGCTGCTGCTGCCTGGACATCCAACAGCCCCTGCTGCTGCTGCTGCCTGGACCTCCATCAACCCCTGCTGCTGCTGCCTGGACCTCCAACAGCCCCTGTTGCTGCTGCCCTGGACCTCCAACAGCCCCTGTTGCTGCTGCCCTGGACCTCCAACAGCCCCCGTTTTGCTGCCCTTGTTGCTGCCGTGTTGCTAACGTGCTGCCCTTGTGTTGCTGCCATCAATACTCTTCTCGTGTTGCTGCCCTATTGTTGCTGTGTGAGTCTCTCCTTTGCATCTAGATCGGCAATACCATCTAGAGTAAAAGAAGAAGAAAAAAAAAATGGTTGATTCTATGTTCGTTCTGAAAACCCTAATTTGCTTACCTAATGGGAAAGGTGCTTCCTTGATTATCGATGAAAGTCTCGAGAAGAATATGATTTCTCAAGCAGTTGTGGATATGTTATCTAAGACTGGGGAAATTATCGTAGAAAATCAAGCTGCTTTTGTTGAATGGTCTATGAAACCTTCGTATTTTGATGGAGCGTGGTGTGACATGTTTTCATCATCCAAACGTTCTATTATATTGGGTCAGCCATGGATAAAAGGTCGGAAATGTATATTTGATTATGAAGGGAGATCATGCACCATACGCCTTCAAGAACATTATCCTTAAAGGATTACCAGATGCGAGATCATCAACGTCAACAAAAGATGCACCTCTAGAGAGACAACATAAAAATGAAATTCAAGAGAAGGTTGATGTTTCATTAGTGGAAGATCAGATACTTATTTCACAACAACCGCCTCCTATGCCTGTTTCACAACAACCGCCTCCGATGCCTCTTTTACAACAACCGCCTCCGATGCCTGTTTTACAACAACCACCAACTTGCTATAGAGATCGGCGATCCAAAAGAAATATATATGGTGATAGAACAACAGGTGGACTTAATATCTCCCCGACAAATATTTGGTGAAAGGCCGCAATTGAAGATTTTACTTTTCCATCAGAATCCTTTCAGATACACACAACAAGAACCTCATGACCTTCGAGTTATATCATTCTCTAAAACTCGAGGACGAGTTTTCTCAAACAAGGGGAGAATTGATGGGGACATCAAGTCAATAGATGCATTTAAAGGTTATCAAAGGAGGAAGGGCAAGAGATCTAATCTTATTCCTCTGTGGATAGAGATTAGTTAGGTTTTTTTATTTTATTTTGAATAAGAATTGTAGGATTTTATCTGGACGATTAATTTTTAGGATGATCAATGGCCTAGATTAAATCATTTAATTTGTTTGTTATTTAATTTAAATTATTGTAGAATTCATTCTAGACCATAGATCTTTAGAATGATTAATGGACTAGATTAAATCACTTTCTTATTAAATAAAGTTGTAATCTCTACGTAGAGGGAGATTTTAGAATGAAAAAAAAAAAAGTTTATTTTTTAGAGATCCTGCAATGGGATTTTTGTGAGGGTGTGAAACCCTAATTTTCTTGGGTGTGAAGCCCTAGGGTGTGAAACCCTAACCTTCTTGGGTGTGATGTCCTAGAATTTATTTTTTTAATTTTATTTTCTCAAACTACATATCCCAACCCTAACACTAACCTTAATCATCATTACATACCCCTCCATCGTATCCCGTCCTGCATCAGTTGTCTTAAAGAGTCAATTAACCATCTTCTATGATCCCCAATAATTTGACTTCCCTTATCTTTTTTGAAAGAAATGTAGATTGTGATTCCTATTAATGATCAACTGAAGATACATAGTTCCAAGGGGGGTGAGAGGTGTAATAGAAACAAAAACATAAAAAAAAAATTCCACCACAGTGTGCATGTGCGACTACGGTTTAAGCCGTGGGGAAGAAGGTAGAAGAGCACTCTACCCATGGGCGCCCTTGGGTATACACCTGCCCCCATAGAACTCGATTTTCTTGACCACCACAATGTGATTACCTTAGTCTTTGATACACCTTTCGGAGAGCTTCTAAAGATTTTCGAACTAGAACACAACCCCCTTGAAAAGAACTTGATTTCATGTAAGCCATATTTTGACTTTCCTTTTTGTGCATGACGGATTAACAAGTTATCTCCCTCAAGTTTTTTTTTTTTTTTTATCAGTTGTATCCCAAATTTTGTGCACGTTTTTTATACCATTTATGAATTTATTTACCATCATTTTTGTTGTTACACCTCATCCTCTTCTGCATGTCACTTCTCTTGTAGTTCTGCAACTTGCACATATTTCATGAATTGTTGGTCAGAACCAGTGATCAGTGTGCAGTGCAAATTGATAGTCAGTGAAAGGTGTAAATTTATCTCTTCTGTTACAAATTGGCACAGACTGCTAGTATATTGACGACACACAGGTTAAGAAGAATGACGGATTTGTAGAGTTTGATATCTAGCTGAACATCAGTGTGAAGTTGGGTCTGCTGCTCTTGGAAAATAACATTTTTGAAAATATTAGTAAAAAGTTTATTAATACTGAGAGTTTATTTTTTAATGAAATGTGCGACGCCCCTGATTAAATCAAACCACAAATGTCTCTTGAAAAATGGAAAGAAGGGATATCCATTCAACGAATGAAGAAGCATAAAAAAGCAAAAATATATTAAACAAATAAAGAGGTTCTCAACAACTGAAAATAAGCAGACTCCTTGGTTGCACAGAGCACATAAGAAACATAAATGGGAAACAAAACTGAACAGGGAAATTCTTGTTTCCAGAAACTCATTGTAAGGAATTCTCATGGTAGCAGGAGCATGAAGAAATTATATCACTAATTTATTGTGGAGTAAAGGCAGTGTTGTAATTGGCAGGAATGGTCCACAACTCCACATCTCTCCTTGCATCTCTTACCTTTCAGAAGAATTGAAGGAAACAGGAAAGGTAAGAGATGATGTAGATCACAATATCCTCAGAAGTTGCACTCCACTTGAAAAGTTTATTTGTATGAATAAACTAGTGGCCTGAACTTAAAGAGCCCTTAAAATAAAGAAACACGCTTATGTTCTGCAAAAGACCCTCCAACCTTGTCCACATTCTTCCTGGACAGCTAGAACCATGCATCAATGTACTTTGTTAATTATGGGTGCGGATATGTTTCAATAGTGTTACTATGTCGCTTCTGAACATAACTTTGCTTTAATAGCCACCATGATTACTTTATGGTCTCTTTGAGGAACACCTGCACTGATTTCCATTACCCTAACAGGAGTGCCCATGAAGACTTATGGTATACATATTATTCCCTGACGAATCCAGATATATCTGTCGTTTGAGTTATGGTTTTTAAATGTTTTGTTTATATTTTATGTTTGCATTTTCATGTGCATAATGATTATTATTTTATGTGCATGAACTGCAATTTTATTTGAAGCCTGGGATCATACATATCTTTTCTGCCTTTTGTCTATCATCCATAACTAATAAGTGTCACACATATCAATTGATCTGTGTGGAGCACCCCCATTAGACTTCTATTTCTGATTCTTTTAGTTGCCTGACTTTCCTTTTCTCTTCTTTCGTTATTATCATTTTGTCCATCTAAAATCTAAGCCATATAGTATAATGTCACTGCTAATCCTGCAATTAGTAATTTCCCATCTGTTTTCTTCCACCTTTCCTTTTTTTTTTCTTATCATTTATGGAAGATCTTTAGATATTATATATGTTGTTTCAGGATCTTGGCTTCTTGTTGTCCATGGTCGTTTGCATTTATAGAGTGTCCTCTCCTTTTAGTGCCTTCTTCTTCCATTAGGGCACATCAAATTTTTTGAGGGGAACATTCGATATGGTATTGATTTTAGAAGCCTGGTATATTACCCTCATTTGTTTTGGACATGAGAGACAGGGTAGAAATAGAAGACAACTACAATTAAATCCAATTGGCAAATATCCACAAAATTTGTGAGAAATCCAGACTGAATCATATTTATTTAATTATAAAATTTGAAATTAATGCAGTAGGCTTGACGACCATCATCGGGGTTTTCCAAGCCGAGGGTTCGCATGCTGGGCTACAGAAACTCCCTGCCTAACAGCTGAACATCTGTGCTGCCCCTTGATGATGTCTACCTGGACCAATAAGGGCTGCATAATCTACATTTTAAATGGCCTGAGTCAATTGGCTTGGGCATCATCCAAAACATGAAATATGAAATATGAAATGATATGGAAAAATCATAATCATTACAGGATTAGAGAGAGCTATTTGGGGTTGGCGCTCTGTAGTGATGAATCATGAGGTTGGTTGGTCATGTCATGAGACGGTGAATCCGAGGAATGAACTATGTTGGTGGCAGATTCGATGATTTCAAAATTGTCATTTAGATTTTGTCTTTGCCAACAAAATATAAAACTCTTACCTATTCTTGGTAGAAAGTGGTAGTAAGAGGTCGATCTCACATGGAGACTATTGAAGTAAACGAGTAAAAATAAAAGATTATCAATTCTCAGCAAAAAGGTTTAAAAACAAAATATCAATGATTGATATAAGAAAACTATTATAAAAGCTAAAGTTGAAATTAATATATAAAAAATTCCACCAAGGATTGGAAATCCACCCCACGAGTATTGTGATGATTCTTTCTTTTGGATTTAATGGAAACAAAATATTTCAAAAGCAATTCACTACTATTGGATTTAAAAATAGAGTTTATAAAGCATCAACTGTATCTTATCTAAGTAGAACGACGGAAGATCTAAAAATACCCATAACTAAAAGAAATCTGAGTTGAAAAAACTATATAAACATGAAGAAGAAATCAGAAAACATCAATGCACAAAGAAAAGAATCAATCATTTAAACTCATGGGGTGGAATCCTCTCCTTGATGGAAGGATTTTCTAGCCTACCATGGTTGGTGAAATTCTAGAATAAAAATAAAAATATTTCATGAAAATAAAATAGACACTTTTATTGAAAACACAATAGAATATATGTCTCTAATAACAAAGAAAAAAAACTAACAACAAAAACTCAACAAAAAAAGAAAGAACAAAGACTAAAAATAAAATTCTTCTTGGCTAAATGAAGAGATGCCTGCCTCCCTCTCTACAATGCCCTTTTTATAGGGGTTTTGAGGGCTGAATTGGTTGTAAATGCTGATTTGATGGAGCTTTAATGCTGATTTGCAAAATATGCTGGAGATGTAATTGCAAAATCTGTTGAAGATCTTGTTGATTTGTTGGAGAAGTCAAGGCTGATTTAATTGAAGATTTTGTTGATTTGGTGAATCAGATTTAGAAGTTTTGATGAATTTTTAAATGCTCATTCCTTCTCCAAGTTATAACCTGCCAAATTTAGATCATGCCAAATTAAAATACTGCCTAATTTAGATTTATGAATTTTAAAATATGGTTCCACAGGAAAAAATATATATTAAATGTATATATATTGTTAATTTGTGCAAAATATGCTTTGAATATAAAGAACATAAAACTTCTCTAATAAGTATGTAGAAATGAATTAATTGCATAGGGAAATGTTCCAAAACATCTCTGAAAAGCATATGCAATATGTTCTTTTGAACAATCTAATAGACTACCTTGTCAACTACCTCTTTTCTTTTTTTTTGAAAATTGGTGCCCTGAGGTTTGATCCCCTAACATCATTTACGGAGAGTGCTAACCGGCTAACCCAAGCTCGGTTTTCAGCTCATCATCTACCTAACTTTTTGTTTAGGCCCCTCACTTACCATGATCAAGGTAAGCAAAAGATAGAAGGAAAAGAAAATTCCAGGATTAGTGAATTGATCTAGGGATCCACAACAACAAAGGTCATCCTCAATAAGGAGCTTGCCACAAAAAAAACCCTACCATGCTCACCCCCGCACAGTGGAGGTCCCAACATCTGACAAACTGTTCGACAGACTCCCAAATGATCTCAACTTGCATTGCAGCGCCGTGGAAAACTACTAGATTTCTGAAAACCCATGTTGCGCTAACCACAGCAGGGAGAAGGGATTGAGAAATCTTCGCTTTCACATTTCTGTCCATTCTCTTCCTCAGGCACGTTTTGGATGTGCCCTCATTTCTCAAGAGAAAAAGGCAGAACTATATGTCACTCAAGCTCTGAAGATGGGAATCTTCCAGACATGTACACATGCCAACCACAGTCATTGCACTTCATTATCTTTCAGACCTATTGATTGAGCTTCTTGGACCTATACATTCTGTCCTCTTTTTTTTCTTTGGTGACGAGAAAACCCCAAGTACACAGTATAGCCCACAAGCCGTGCACTAGATAAGGCTGGGGGATCCTTCACGTCTTCTTTATAATACAAGGAGCTTTTTTGGAGAATGTCAATGATATGCTTTCTTAACAGATGATTTTGAGATCGATGACTGGTCATCATTTTTCATGACCAAGATCATGCTGGTTCTATTTCTCCTATGTACTGACTGTCCGCTAAAATTTTCTCAACTTTTTGGGAAACCTCTCTTATTTCTAGGCATAATCTTGGTTTGTTATTTGGTACTGGGGTTGGGTGTCAGTGATCTGGATAGATGTTAGAGATTTGGATACTGAGCATCAGTTTTGTGTAAATCCATAATAATATTGTATATAGTAGTGTTGTACATAGTTCATATGCTTGTGCTGGATTGGATATAGTCTACTGAAAGTGTGTATAATGGGGTACACTTTCTTTGACTGGATATTACACTTTCTCAACTCTTCCTTTTCTAGGTAAAATATCCTATGGAAAATTCTGAATTTGATGGTTGTTGGCATCAAAGCACCCATTTTTGTACAATTAATAACTATTCATCATTTGCTTTGACCATCTTATAGCTGCATTATAATATTTTAGGAATCTCATGATAATTATATAATGACATTGCCTCGTTGTTTCGTGAGTTCAGTATATATTTGCAATATCAACTCCTGTGTAGTGGACCTTTTATGGAGTGGTATAGGGCGCGTCTATCCCCACCAAGCGTTTTTCTTACCCCACCAATAAAAAAAAAAAAAAAAAACGGTGTTTGTCTGTTCCCACCGATCCAGGTCGATCGAATTTGGTCGCCATTTCAGGTTTTGGGCGACCGTAATTGGTCGCAATTTCAGGCTTTGGACGACTGTAATTGGTCGAACAGGGTTCAGAACTATATCTACCTATTTTTTGTAAACAAATAAATTTTTGGATTTATCCATCATATTCTACATTTATTCTTTTATCCAAACAACAGCTAAGGGGCCGAAAAAAATATAAGTAGGTATATTTTCAATTAATTCAAAATTTTATAGAAAAATATCTTATTGATAAATATATATCATTTTAAGCTTCGTTTGAATTCGTAGTTAAGAGGATTCTTCGTTTGAAAACAAAAAAACATATCAGTTGATCCAAACACATTATATATTTGGCTTTTGAAAATTTGTCTGTCACTTATGTAAAAAAAAATTGTTCTTATATTCTACATTTAAGAATAATAATTGATTCTCCTTACATTACAACTCAGACTTGGAGTGGTATGAAGGATTCAAGGAAGATATATGTCATGGGATTATGTTTCCAAGAAAAAAAATTATAAACTTTATTACAAATTCTGTTCGACCAAGTTCGGTCACCCGAAACCTGAAATGATGACCAAGTCCGGTCGCCCAAAACCTAAAATGGCGATCAAGTCCGATCGTCCAAAACCTGAAGTGGCGACTAAATTTGGTCACTAAATTTGGTCGACCTGGCCGGATCGGTGGGAAAAGATAAAACACCGGTTTTTTTTTTCGATTGGTGGGGTAAGAAAAAAGCTTGGTGGGGATAGCCGCGCCCAGTGGTATATGATATCCAGGACCATTACAATTATAGAATCTCGACTTCATAATTAATATCAATATTCTATACAGGTGCTCATTTTTCATTTGAATATTTTCACAGTGCTTGCTGTGGCAAATGGTTTACAAGCATGGAAAATCCTTGAGGACTTCACCAATCATGTAGATCTTGTGTTGACTGAGGTAGTCATGCCTTGTTTGTCAGGCTTAGGCCTTCTTTGCAAGATAATGAGTCACAAGACATTCAAGAATATTCCTGTGATTAGTAAGTAATTTTCTTATGTTCTTTCATGGAATGTATGAGTTGTGATAGGGTATGTTTGATACTTTTAACTACTGCACCTAATGAGTTTTTGGTGCAGTGATGTCCTCTCATGATTCTATGGGTCTAGTCTTTAAATGCCTGACAAAAGGTGCAGTTGACTTTTTAGTAAAGCCTATTCGAAAGAATGAGCTTAAAAATCTTTGGCAGCATGTTTGGAGAAGATGCCACAGTGTAAGTCATAGAAAGTTTTCTTTTTTCAATATGGTTTCCTTCGAGATTTTAAAAATCTCTCTTCCCTCAATGCTATTACAAATCCAGGTATTAAGTCAATGTATTTATCTTAACTTTTCTTTTTAAGCAACACATGCAATAAATTAGCTGGAATTCCAATATTATTAGCCAATATATTGGAAATTTCTGCATGCAAGTTTAAAAAAGAAAAATCAACACAGCATGTCAAAGAAAATATTATGTTGGCTGACAGAAACCAACATATTATCTGGTATCCCAAAACCAACATATTAAGTCAATGCCCCAACTTTGAAAGGGACTTATATGAGATTCCCATGTTTGCAAGGATATAGATATTTTGAATCATTTGTAAAAAGGGTTGTTACACTCTTCTTTTTTACAGTCCAAAATACAGTCATATATACCTTGTTAGAAATCTAGTGAAACATATACCTCATTAAATATTTTCTTACACTTACTCAAAATTGGTTTATTTAACTCGAAATAGAGCGACTACACTTTTTATCAAATCATATACCTCATTAGATGGTGTTTATTATTTTTTTAAAAATAAATATATATATGATATGTGTTTTCGACACGGTAAAAATACGGAGTCTAACATTCTCCTTTTATCAATCATTTTTATCAACCAAAACCCAAACCATATATGTTTTCATTTTTTTAAGGGAAAATTAATTTGAGGTCCCTGGGGACACCTCTGTAATAACAATAAATCCCTTGACTTTTTCTTGTTTTCTTTAAGTCCCTAAAGTATTGGATGTATTATGTTTGGGTCCCTGGCCCTAACTGCCATCCCATTTTTGGTCTGTTCTCCCGGTTATGCCCTTCATTAAACCTTTGTTCTCTCTCCCTTTGAAACCCAAAGGTTTCCCCCAAAAACAACTCCCTCTTCCTTTCCTACAATCTCCCAAACCCTAATCTCCCATTCACACGAAGACCTCCTCCGATCCCCCCATTCTCGTCGTCCACGCTGTGAAATCCGGCTTCGAAGAGCATCGACGGCTCGGAAGGCATGTATGGGAGAGCTTTATATGCTTATATGCACACTGATCATTATCTCTTTTGTGGTGTCTGACTTCTACATCACTGTACTGAACCACTTGTCCCCTAGATAGCGGTTTAAAAAATTGTTAATTAGGTACTAAAATATGTGGATCTCCTTGTTTAAATTCAGGTTTTGAATTTTCAGTATAATCCAGCTTCCAATCCTCTTTTGTAGTTTTTTTGGGGTCACAAGTGATGTTGTCTTTTACATTTTGTGTTGGCAATAATTTATTATTCTTCCTCAGTCTAGTGGCAGTGGTAGTGAAAGTGGCATTCAAACTCGAAAGTCTCCTAAGTCAAAAAGCGCTGATGAATCTGACAATAATAGTGGCAGCAATGATGATGATGATGAGAGCATTGGATTGAATGTGCGGGATGGAAGTGATAATGGGAGCGGAACCCAGGTACAATGATTGGCACTTCATTTATATTTGTGACACTGCTTAGCTCCTAATGCTTGTCTTTTCCCTTTTATATATTAATACGATGGATTTGACTTAAATGAAAATATGAGATCTGCATGATCAACTAAGAACGTTTACTGAAGAATTAGATAAAGAATGAAGTTAATGAGTGGGGCACCCTTGTAAAATGTCAGAATCTCGAGCTTTAGAAGTAAAGATGTATTGATTTATAATCATTGGGCAATAGCAAGTGGATGTGGGGATGCATGCTTTTCAGGTTTTCAAGGACATACCTCACCTCTTTGGGTGCTTTTGGAGGTTAGGTGTTAAGAAATAACTCAGGTGGTGCGATCTGACCTCTTTGTGAAGAAAAATGTGTGATTGCCATTTGCCACTCAATAAAAGGGTAAATTTTAAACAATAACCATGTTACTTAAGACATTTCATATTTGATTCTTAATAGAGTAACTGTAGGAGGCCTTTATTCTCATAGTGAACCATTAAACTCAATCAAAACAATCAAACAATTGAATTCTAGATTTGGTTTAACTACCGCCTCACTGACTCAAGAAGGGAATTTCATCCCATCTTATTGTCCATATTGTTTAATCAATGGTTCTCCTACAATAACCCCACTTGGCCTGTGAAATTTCATGTGTAATGAGAAGCATTAAACAATAATTCTAATGAGAAGCATTGAATTTACTAATTGTAGGTCTTGCAGTTTTTATCAGACTTGCTTTAAATAATCATCTGGCATCCTGGGGAGTGATCAATTATCCAATTCCTCTTTATATCAAAGTGTGCTAAATCACTTCTTGGGGCATTCTGGGGAGTTGATCCAATATTTTGAGAAATGTTGATATCATAGGAACTAGAGGGGTTTCAGCAAACAAATGGGATCATATATCTTAAAGATAAAAGTCTTGGAACATGCCCACATGAATTCTACATGGTCAAAATGTAAAACAAAAATAAATTATGATTTTCAAACATTTAAGTATGTTTTGTCTAAATTATAGTATGTTGTTTTTCTACGTGGCATGATCTGTAAAGGGAAATAAATGTATATATTGTCATGACGAAAGGAAATTAAATACTAAGGAATGGGACAATTATTCCTAATTTTCAGAGTTCATGGACAAAAAGGGCTGTGGAAGTTGATAGTCCGCAAACTTTATCTGCCTGGGAGCAGTTCGATGATCCACCTGATAGCACTTGTGCCCTGGTCATCCACCCAAAGCATGAAATACTGTGCAAGGAAAGGGTTCCGAAGACTGCAGATGGGGAATGCCAAAAACCAAGAGAAAATCTTGGTAAAGACGAATTTTATCTTTATTGAATCAAGTGTTTTTAATAACTTATTTTTAGTACTTTCCAAATACAATATATGTTCAACCTGAAACTTCATTCTGTAGATTATCCCATGGGCAAAGATTTGGAAATAGGAGTGCCCAGAAATTTAGATGTGTCGGTTAGTTCACATACAAATGAAAAAATTCCCTTTGATGCAGAAGACGTGAATGACATAGTACCTGAAAGAGACTTCAACAAAAAAAATCAGTCATCAAAGGAGAAGCTGCTGAAATTTAACCACAAAAACTTATCGGTGATTTAAATGATGAAGTTGTCGATCCGAGTGGTGGAACTTCAACAAATGTGAGAAATCGGATGCCAAGAGACAATGAGGCTTCAATTGTCCTTACTAAGGTATTTGAAACGGAAAATAATTCTGTTTCTGATGCTAAAGAGCTACCCTCCCTTGAGCTCAGTCTGAAGAGGTTGAGATCCTTTGGAGAGAGTGCAACCGACGCTCCAGATGACCGAAATGTTTTGAAGCGCTCAGATTTGTCAGCATTCTCGAGGTGAGAGGAGAATATCTTGCAAAGATGTCTATTCTCTTACTTGCATGCAAACTCCAGCTACTGAGATAATTATTTATCTCTATTCATTTTGCAGATACAATACTGCCACCGCTACCACACAGACTCCCATGGGAAATGTAGGAAAATGCTCTCTTCCATGTGATGTTGGCTCAGATGCAATGAAAGCAGAACCTATATACAACAAGACACCTACTACAAACACTTCTCTTCTCAACCAGCCCACTGTTGGAACCAGTAAAAACCTTGACATTTGTTCCACTAATATGAATGGCTGCACGAAGACTGCAGCTCCCATTGATAAGATTTCATCTCCAAAAGCAAAACATATCAACTCCTGTTCGGCCTTTCAACCTGTGCAGCATTGGAGTTCTCCTGCTCAGAAAGTATCAAAAGAGAAACCTGATGAAGTTACTGTGTCAGTTATGCTGGGACACTCAAAAGAGGCCCCTCAGCAAGTCCAAGTGCAGCACCACCATCACCACTACCATCACCATCACCACCATGTACACAATGTACAACAACAGCAGCTGAAACCTGCAACAGATCAAGATGACGTCTCAATGAACAACGTGACATCAGCTGCTCCACATGGATCATCAAACATTTTCAGTGCCATGGAAGGAAATGCTGGTAATTACAGCGTCAATGGAAGTGTCTCAGGCAGTAACCATTTGAGCAATGGCCAGAATGGAAGCTGTACAGCCATAAATGCAGGATTGATGAATACTGAGAGTGATAATGGGGCGATTGCCAACAATGTGGCCAGTGCAAATAATGTCAATGCAAGTGGTAGTGGAACGGAGCAAGACCGCGTTGCACAAAGGGAGGCCGCCCTTAACAAATTTCGGTTGAAGAGGAAAGAGAGATGCTTTGGAAAAAAGGTAACTTCCATTTCCCTGCATGCTTTGTATTCTATTCCTCACCAAGATTCCCTTTCCAGAGGGGCATAAGTAGATTAAAACGTGAAAAATTTAAGTGAATCTTCTGTCAAATAGTCTAAAGTTTATATGATCTACATAGGTTAGACTTGCGGAATTCTATTACCCTTTACCTTTAATGTGATATGTTAATGGATAATTATACATTTTATCTTGCCTTCTCTTCTCGCAGGTCCGTTACCAGAGCAGGAAGAGACTTGCTGAGCAGCGGCCGCAAGTGCGTGGCCAATTCGTGCGGCAGAATGTATGTGATCAGGAAAGCCATGATGGGGATGGCTAACCTTGGCATAAATGGTACTGGTGTTCAAATGGGGAGCTGGTTAGCTTCACAAGTAAAAAAATTAAATGTTGTATGATCGAGAAAAGGAGTTCATATATGTGTACTAAGTAGGCCACTGTGAAAACCATATCCATGATTACGAGATACTTGGTACTCAAAAACCACACTTTTTATCTGTGTTTTCTATGATTACTACTGCAATGGAGGTGGGTAGACACCCTTTTAATAGGGCAGGGAACCTTCACCAGTATCAATAATAATGTATCTATTGTCTGTGGTTGTGTGTTTTCTTGTCATAGCTTCTTTCAACTGCTTTTTTTTTTGGTTCCAGCCATTGTCACAAGGTATTTTTAGTTCAATTTGAGATAGGACACTGCAGTTTAATTTTCATGTTCACTCTTACTTCCAAGTGGATGTGTGCCAAAGGTGTTATAAGTTAAACCCCCATGTGATAAATTAAATAGTAAATAATTGCCACTATTTTTGTTCGAAGTATGCTTTCCAATATAGAATAATGTGTGGTTTGATTATTTCATTATGTGTTTGCATGTAACTGAGTTAATTTTTTATGGGTTAACCGAGCGCATGGAGCTTGAGGTGGCGCAACGGGGATCGTCCTTTAGCCCTCGGGGGGGGGGGGGGGGGGGGGTTTGACAGTTGGCCAGTGGATATCTTAGGGCAGCGATACGCCCACTACTTTTTTTTTTTTGCCTGGGGCACCACCTTTTGTAGCCCACCACCTTTTAATTTTTTCACTTATCAAGTGCACCACCATATATAAACACCCTATGAGAAACACCCTTCTCACCACTCACCATATTTCATCCCATCGACCTCTCTCTTTCCTCTCGTTTTTTTCCGATCTAGCCTCTCGAACACCTCTTTGGCACCATCCCATACGTTGCACTCATGAGGACACCGACGATTGGCCGTCGTGAAGACGCTCCACATCTCTCCAGTCCGCTTTTGACGCTGTCAACTCTCTTTGATAGGATTCTGGGTTGATCGATCAATGTAATTTATCTAAACCAATCTGTCTTTCTTGTATTGCTGGGTATCTATTATCTGGATGACTGGATCTGGTTATTTTGTTTAAGATGATTTCATTTTTTTTATTGTGACCTATATGAGATTTTGTTAGAGGAGTTGTGTATTTTTTTAGGGTTCTTTTGAATTATGGGAATGATTTGCATTAACTTGTGAGTTAAGGCTTAAGATGAGTTTGGATGGTTTTTTTTATACATGTGTTTGTTTTCAAATTTATTGTTGATAGGAAAACTAATGGAGCTTGCATTTTTGTGTTATAAATGTTTTGTTTTGCTAAGATCTTAGGTTACTGAGCATGTTTAGATTGGATTTGTTAGATATTTAGAGGGATTTGTGGTGTGGGTAATATGATCTTATAGTGCCTTTAGTGATCAATCAGTCCAACATTGGGTAAGTATGATTGTTTTTTATCAATAAATGATGAATTTCAATAGCTTTATTAACACATCAATATTTCTTTCTTTTATAGCGTACCCATATATCACAATAATTGTAGTCACTCGTACAAGGGCGACATACAACAAGCGTTTGGCAAAGGCAAGTGTAAAACGTATTGGAGTATTGTTATGACAACACACATCTTCCTTCAGTGTCAGGTTGCCGAAGTCACCAACTAGAGAACGTTGTTCTAAGAGGTTGAACGACAATTGATATTTAAATGGAGCTAATATCTTCAACAAATCATTTTGTTTTTTTCTAAGATTTGTTGAAATGGATGTTTATGTAAGTAACAACAATGGTTCAATGAGTTATGTGTTAGATGGTTTTTTGTAGGAGCACTTGTTGAAATTATAATTATATTACAGCGTTTATATGGTTTTGAATGGTGGTGTTTTTATGGATTTGAATGTAAGTAAGGCTTTGAATGGTGGTTTTAATCAAACGTTATATGGCTTTCTTGACAAGAATGACTTTGAATATTTATCAATGTTTATTAGTGAATCATGTGAAGAGATATAAGTCTAAATAAGTATTTTTGTTGAATTTGTTACTTTTTTTTTCTTATATTTCAATAGAAAAATTAATTCATGTAGTCAAACACATTACTATAACTCATCTTAGAACCTATTGGTTTCGTTTTGGTCCCATCGCCAGGGACATTGTCTAAGAAATATAATTATATAGACACCTTATGCGTCTAATCCATTCCAGAACTTACGAGGTTTTTTTTTTTCCATCGACAGGTACTTTGTCGATGAAATATAACAACATAGACAATCCATGTGTCTAATCCATTCCAGAACCTACGAGTTATTTTTTATGTTCCCGTCGACAATTACATTGTCTATGAAATATAACTACGTAGACATGGAATGTGTTTAACCCATTCAAGAAATTATGAGTTTTTTTTCTTCTGTTCCCATCGACATCTACATTGTCTAGAAAATATAATTACGTGGACAACTTATGTGTCTAACCCATTCTTAAACCTACGGGTTTTTTTTATGTTCCCATCGACAGGTACATTGTCTAGAAAATATAATTACATAGACAATCTATGTGCCTAACCCATTTCAAAGCCAACGGTTTTTTTTTTGCATAAAGGTCAAATGAATTTTAGATTCATATACACCAACCTCACCATCCTTCACATATCATAACATAATTCTTTCTCTTCTCTCTGCTCTACTTCTATCATTCACCCCTCCCGTTCACTCCTGCCGTGAGGACGCCGACGATAAGCAATCGTGAAGTCGTTCCCTCCACCCCCACCCCCGTGAGGTCCTCCCCGTGCCATTCTTGAGGTCATGAATTCATTTCTCTCGAAATAAATTAATATATCTATTTTTTTAAAATATTTTTTTAATCAATTGTTAATTGTGATCTAATGAGTATTATTATTCTTATTGTAGATAAGTTAAGGTTTTGATAAAGAAAGTAATTAGGGCTTTGAAAGAGAGCTTGGGTTTTTTGATATATAAAGTTAGGTTTTTTTTTTTTATTTTTTCATAATGAAGTGTGTTGGTTGAATTTCAATACATTATTCAAAGTTAGGGATGTGCATGCATTTTGGTTTAATTTTCATTAATTTGTATGTTGGTAACATTGATTGGAAAAAAAATTCCCCTTAGAGAATATTATTGTTGGCATGTTGAACATACTTATGAGATGAATTAGTATACTGGCATTGATATAAAATTGTAAAATGGTTCAATACATATTGTTGAGAACTACATTTAAACAATAATGTAATATTAATTTATTCATGCTTCAATCAATCTAGTAAAGATAATTTAGAAAAAGTTAGGGTATCTTTTTAGAAAAATGAATTGTGTTGGATGAATTTGAATGATTTAGGATTGAAAGATAGCATTGTGAATGCATTTTAGTAACTCGTTGAATTAAATACTATGTATTAGTTAATTTTTCATTGTGAATCTCTTCTTCTTTTTTTTCCTTTAGAGAAGAGTATTATTGGCATGACGAGCCAGTACCTACACCTTGAGAGGTGGTTTCAGGGTACGTGGCGTGGTTTCAGATGATAAACCACAGTTCGAGACAGGACACAACTATCAAGGCTACGCAGAGAGTGGTTGGATACATGATACATTATTTACAAGATGAAACACCACTTCATGACCCAAAATCTGTGTGATGTATGTCAAAGCAAATGCACAATCGACATCGATGAATTAGTTGGTTCATGTTAAAATAATTTTTTCAATTTTTTTGTGTTATAGATTTGAGCCCATCTAATCCCACCAAACCCATTGCTGTCCCCCACCCAATAAAACTTTAAAACATCTAAAACTGATTTTTATGTTATGCATTTACCGACTCCTCCCCCCCCCCCCCCAACCAGCCTATCCCATCAACTCTTTTTATTAAATTTTCTCTCCCACCACTACCACAACAAGATAAATACAATTCCTTCCCTTCCATTGCTCTCTCTTCCCGCCATTTTAAAGGGAGTCGACCACGACGGCCCCGATCGAGAGGCTCACCGAGTGATTGCATATCTTCCGCATCCAACTCCACCGGCAACAGTGCATCCACCCGCACGACTCCTCAATGTAAACCCTTCTCCTGCGCGTCTCTCTCTTCCTAACATCGACCACGACGGCCCTGCTCGAGAGGCTTGTCGGATGATTGCACACTTTCCACATCCAACTCCACCGGTGATAGTGCTTCCACTCCTGCAACTCCTCAATGTAAAAATCAGTGCCCTAATTGAAGTGAAACCATATAGGTGAGGATCCATTCTTCATTTCATTTTTTTCCTTCAATATGGTGGTTGTCATGTTTGAGGCGCATTTGGTGATAATATTTGTGCTTATAGTTACAATGGTGGTGTTTGTATGTTTAGGGTTTATTATTGTCTTAGTGGTTATGGGACTGGAGAATGTTTCATTTGTTATTATGATGTTGTAGGACATTGTTTTGCTCCTGGTGATGATGGTAATATGAGTGTCTCAGTGGTGGTCATGGTGGTTGTGGGTGGTTGTTTTAGGGTTTGTTGGGATTCATATCCTTGTTGTGATGATTTAGATGATATTGGAAGTGGTTATGGTTCGCTAAATGGTGGCCATGATGGGGGTATTGGTGGCCAAGATCCTGATGGTGTTAATGGTGTTTTTGTCCCCGTTGTAATAGTCAAAACATATAATTATGTTATTATTTAGCAATGACATTAATATGCTCATTAAACTATATGTTGTAATAGGTATGGAAACCACTCGGTCACAATCAACATCAAATTTTTCAAACCACCTCAGTGTTTGAAGTATGGATAGTGAGGTTAGTATGATATTTTCTAAACTTTAATACATATATTGAAAAATAATTTTTGTTAATGGCATTCAATTGCTTGCAGAATTATCACCTAGCACCTTTTGATGAAGATGTTGAGGCATCCATCTCTTTTAATTTCGACGACATTCCTCCTTTGGTTGATAAACATTCCTCCTTTGGTTGATGCCATCCCAAATGAGGCAATAACCAACAATGATACCACCGAACATTTCTCTACATCTATGGTAATCTTAGCTCTTTAAAATGCCTATACAAATTAAGCACAATGTAACTTGAGTGATAGATTGATTTTTGTTGTTGTTTCAGGTTTTTGAAAATCGAACGGAACTGATTGATTGGGTCAAGAGGGTTGGTAGAAACATTGGGGTGATTGCAGTCATTGGCCGATCAGGACAAGCAACTCCTCGTAAATCAGCCCGGGTGGATCTCATATGTGAGAGAGGGGGTAAATATGATGCCAAACCTAGGAATAAAGATAGAGAGAAGAAAAGGTCTTTGAAGCGCCAAACAGGCACAAAGAAGTGTGAGTGTCCGTTCAAATTGCGCTCTATTGAACATTCGGGGAGATGGACATTGAGAGTATTGTGTGGTCAACACAATCATCCATTGATAATCAATTTGGAGGGTCACTCATTTGCTGGGAAGCTTCTCGAGGAGGAACACACCATTTTACAAGGAATGTCAATAAGTGGCGTGCGTCCTCGCGATATCCTAACCCACCTGAAGAATAGAGATCCCACCAATGTCAGCTCACTAAAAACCATATATAATGCACGGTCGAGGTTGCGACTTCAAGAGACTTGTGGTCGTACTCATATGCAACAACTGATGAAGTTAATTTATGAGCACGGGTATATTGAGAGACATCGAGCTGAGGCGGATGTTGAGGTTGTGTCTGACATATTTTTTAGGCATCCTACTTCTATTCAGCTTATCAAAGCATTTCCTTTAGTGTTTATGATGGATTGCACATATAAGACCAACCGATATAGAATGCCGTTGTTGGAGATAGTGGGAGTGACATCGACGGGAAAAACATTCGCGGCAGCTTTCATGTATTTGCATGGCGAGAAAGAAGATAACTACACATGGGCGATGGAGTGCTTCAATTCACTTTTTGATGGATCCCCCTCCCCAAAGGTTATCATCACCGATCATGAGTTGGGATTGATGAAAGCGGTGGCTACTGTGTTCCCTATGACTATAAACTTTCTTTGTCGTGTTCACATCTGGAAGAATATTGTGAAAAACTGTAGAAAAGCATTCTCCGATGTAGACACGTGGAATGCTTTTATGGGGTCATTTGCGGATGTGATGAGGTTAAATTCCAAGCGTACATTTTTTAAAAATTTGCAATTGCTTGATGATGGATATCACGCCTATCCAAATGTAATTTCATACCTTCATTATACATGGTTTGATAAGCATCGAGAAAGATTTGTCACTGCATGGATTGATAGACATATGCACCTCGGAAACACCTCCACAAATCGCGTCAAAAGCCATCATGCGAAGCTGAAGAGACAACTGCAAACATCTATGCACAACTTCGTCGGCTCTTGGCAGACGATTCACAATTTGTTGGAATTGCATATATCCGAGGTCAGAGCTTCTTTTGAGGAGAGTCTCACAAGGATCCCGCATAGGTTTCGAGGGCATCTCTATCAGGATCTCGTGGGCGTCGTCTCAATATATGCTCTTCATAAGCTCGAGATAGAGATAAGTGCAAGCGATGGGGTGGGTCCGGATAGTGATATATGCGATCATTCATTGCATACCACATGTGGATTACCGTGTGCTCATATGATTGCTGAATACAAGCGAGAAGGCTATCCCATACCTATTAGCGCAGTTCATCCATTTTGGCGGAAGTTGGGAATCACTCCATTTATTGAAAACTTCACCGATGAGATTGACATCGCACCAGAGATTGAGCTGTTACTAAAACGGTTCAATGATGGGAATGCCGTCCAACAGAAGGAGATAAAAAGAAGTCTCCAAAAATTAACTGACCCCTCCGCAACTCTACTTTTGGAGCCCACCGCATCCGTGAACACAAGGGGTAGAAAGAAAGGTGGGAAGAATAGATCAAAGGCCCTAGCAGAGAAATCAACGAAAAGATCTCCTAGTGGATTCGAATATGTGATGCAATCCGCGGAGAATTCAAACCATGTGGCACATGTTGGTCCCACACAAAGTTTATGGGCGCAAGATTACCAACGGGATAAGCGCGTAAAGATGGTCATGCAAAAGTCAAAGATTCTCCATAATCGATCGGTTGGTAGTGGAGCAGTTTACATGTCAGAATTTTCATCGTTTCTACCTCCATTTATAAATAACGTTTATGATGTTATTGGGGATGTCCATTGTGGATTTCGTGTTGTGGCTATGTTTTTGGGTATGTCCAATGAGGGTTGGAGAGAAGTGAGTAATGACCTCCTACTAGAGATCGAGGAGCACCCAGAAGAGTACCAATTACTTTTCTATGGTTTGGATCGTGTGGAGGAGGTTAAGAGGAGCCTAAGATGTCAATCTTCATATGCGCACAGGGAGAATTGGATGACGATGCCAGAGATGGGATTTGTAATCGCTTCATGTTATAAGGTAATCGTTGTACACATCTCAAAGAATCAGTGCCTTACCTTCTTCCCATTGAGAGATCCTCCACCACCTATTAGTGCCCATCGCATCCTTGGGCTGGGTTTCGTAAAAGGATGTCACTTTGTTGGGTTAGATTTCACTCCAGATGCTCCGTTGCCTCCTGCTGCACTATCTTGGACAAGGTACCGTCTTGATCAGGCAAGTGGTTGGGTTTCATCTTATATGAGTCGAATGGATCGATTTCGAAGTCTGGCTGGTACCAACATAGCCTTGGTTGACATCGTTGAACTTAATTAGATTTCTTCTAGTGTTTTTGTGTCGGTCTTTTTGGTATATTTTGCACATAACAGAAGCCACGTGTGAGATTTTTATTTTTTGTAAGTCTCACAAGGTCATATGGGTACCGATTTATTTTGTAAGGTCAAACGATGAAAATTTATAGAAGCGTGTACATGTTACTATAGTGTAGCATATAATGTTCATATCTTGTCAATGTGCTAAATGTAAAGTTCTATTGATGCAAAGTGTTGAATATATTTTTCATTTGTGTATATTGCGGTGTGAACTTCTTGTATGGCTAGGAGTTGTTCATATGCCATTCATTGTATAAGTGGTTCAACACATCTTATGTATCTAAAAAAAGTTGCGTGACACATCTTGGGTCACGTGTAATTGTTCGGTTTGACTCAAATTAAGTCATACTGCAGTGTCTACAATGACTTTGCGTGTGTCACCCAACACTTTTCTAACTACAATCTGTTAAAAGTGGCGCGACACACATTGGGTCACAGAGAATTGTTCGGTTTGACACAACGCAGTCATACTGAGGTGTTACTGTGACCCAGGGGGTTTCACCCAGCACTTTTCAATTGCAAAATTTTAAAAGTTTCAGCGACACACCTTGGGTCACGTGTAATTGTTCGGTTTGACACAAAGGCATATGGGTGTGTCTCAAATGACTTGAAGTGTGTCACCCAACACTTCAACTGTAATCTTTTAAAAGTGGCGTGACACACCTTCAGTCACGGAAAGTTGTTCAGGTTGACATAAACTCAGTCAAAGTGGATTGTGTAATGTGACTCCAGGTGTGTCACCTATCACTTTTCAATTGCAATATTTTAAAAGTAACGCGACACACCTTGGGTCACGTTGAATTATAAGGTGTGACACAAAACAGTCATGTGAGGGTGTCTAATATGACTTTGCGTCGTCAAACACTTTCCAACTGCAATAATTTAAAAATTGCGCAACACAGCCAGGGTCAATTGGAATTGTTTTGATTGACACAAATACAGTCATACTGAGGCGCCTAATGTGACCTAAGGTGTGTCACCCAACACAATTGCATTCCTTTAAAAGTGGCGTGACACACCTTGAGTCACGGTAATTTGTTTAGGTTGACACAAACACAGTCAAACTAGAGTGTGTGCTGTGACCAAAGGTGTATCACCTATCACTTTTCAATTACAGTATTTTAAAAGTGGCGTGACACACCTTATGTCATGTGGAATTATTATATTTGATACAAAGCAAGCCATACGAGGTTGTATACTATGACCTAAGGTGCGTCGTTGAACACTTTCCAACTACAATAATTTTAAAAATTGCTCGACACACCCCGGGTCACTTGGAATTGTTCTGTTTGACACAAATCCAGCTGGGGCATCTAATGTGACCTACGGTGTGTCACCCAACACAATTGCGATCCTTTAAAAGTGGCGCGACACACATTAAGTCATGGAAAGTTGTTCGGATTGACACAAACGTAGTCAAACTAAGGTGTGTTGGGTGACCCAAGGTGTGTCATCCAACACTATCCAATTGACAATAGTTTAATTATTTTTACCATTATAAATAATTGCTATACACAACAAATAAATGTCATTAATATCATAGTTAATAAATGACATTTACTTTTTCAAATCCACTACACCTGTTATATATGTGTCACTTTTTAGCCTTATGGTAGCCATTGGAGCATTCTGGCAGTTTTTCAACTTTTTCGTTTTTCGATCGGAACCGCTAAAATTTTGGACTGTTAGCTATCATCCTGAGTTTGAGAACTCCGATTGAGAATCTAACTGCACATTAGGTGTCCTGGTGCCATTTCAAACCACTCACAGAAATTTCATGGAATTCCGGTAACGTTTCAGAAATTCACAGTTCCGAATCGTATCCGGGTTTTGACCAAGCGAAAAGTCATTGGGAGACTTGACTTGGTCAATGTGGGCCCATGACTTGGTCAACTCTTTTGTCTTCTAGTGTGGTTGGGTTGACCCAAGTCTAAGTGCACCTAAATCTAGCCTAAACCAAGCCTAACCCTAATTAGGGCTAAGTTAAGTGGGTGTGTGTGTGTGTGTGTGGTGTGTGTGTGTGAGTGCTTTAAGTGGGCGCCCATGTATAGTTCCCCCTCCCCTATTCATCATCTTCTCCACCAAAATCTCTCTCTCCCTTCTCTTTAAAACCCCATTTAGACCTAGTAGAAGGTATTGAAAGAAGAAGCCCTAGAAGGAGAAAGGACAGGTAAGGACCCGATCTACCTTTGTATGGTTTCATTTTCGAGTTCCCTCTTGTGTGACCCCCTCTCATGGCCCCTTTTCTCCTCAGTTTTCAGCCATTTTTAGGGCTGAAGGAGGGCTTGGTGGTGGTGGCCTTGGAGGTGGTGTTTCGGTGCGCGAAGAGCACCCGATCTCCTTCCCTTCCCTTCCTCTCCTTTGGGTGAGCTTCCTTTCCTTCCATTCTTGTTTAGATGCATGTTTAGGAGGTGTTTTTGGGTGTGGAAGGTGAGCATGAGTGGTTGGGGGTGAGGGAGGGCTGAGGGAGGTTGTTGTGCCGGCTCGGGCAGTGCGGGCTCCTCGGCGCGTGCGCGCAGGCAGGCAGGCAGGCTGGCAGGCGCGCTGTCGGGCGAGCTGGCAGGGCACGCGCGCGTGCGCGCGGGCGTGCGCATGGGTGCGGCACAGGGGGCGCAGTACGCGGGGTGAGCGGGCGATGTGCGGTTGCTGCGCAGGGGGTGCAGTGAGCGCAAGGCGAGCGGGGAGTGCGTGCGGGCGCTGCGCTGGGGCGTAGTGCGCGCGGGTGCATCCGGGGCTGGACGCGCGGTGCGCACGGGCGCGCGTGTGCATGTGCCCGAGTGTGCGGTGTGTCTGGGCGCGCTGGCTGGGCGCGGCAGAGTGTCCGGGCATGCGGGCAGGGGGCTCGGCAGTGCGTCTAGGCTCGCGGGCTGGGGCGCGACTGTGCGCCCGGGGCGGGTGGCCGTGCGAATGGCTGCCCGGGGGTTCGGGAGTGAGTCGGGTGTTCGGACTTGCGTGCGTACGGGCCGTATGTACGCTTGTCCTAGTGTTGGGTATTTTTAGTGTATTTTTGGTATGTATTTGTGTATTTTACTCACCGTGTTAAATACCCTCTCTTGCAGATCTTGACGGACGGTCACTCGACGACCCGGGTATTGGTGAGTGGGACAATCCAACCCAGTTGGGAGGCGTATATGCTCTTAAGCGTGTATCGTCCTCCCCTGGGGCACCATAGTTTAATATTAACTTGTATAATATGTAATCTATGCAGGCATGATTGTTATATAGTATGCATGCCACCCTAGATCTTGTATGTTAGGGACTTACACCCTTAGGATATGTGTAAGAGTCATGCATCCTGATACCATATTTTCATGCTAGGAAGCCTTGACCTGTGCATGTTCCCATTTAGTTTAATTTATTTAAATCAAATGTAAGTTATTTAGTAATGAGCATGCTTAGTAAATATTATAACCATGCGGTTATAATACAGGCTTCCCCGCATCGTAGTTATGCGCCCTAGAGAATTTCGCTAGAATTCATGACATTTAAATTGTTAGGAAGATGTTGCCAACGGATCCGATTGGATCGTATACGTGTGAGTAGGCTGTTTCTGTTCCCTTCGTTGGATCCGTATAGAGACCGCCCCAGCGTTAGAAAGGCCACCCTGACAGAGGGCTCCCATCAGTAGGCACCTCTTGATTTTGGTTTCGGACTGTGCTGTATGTGGGAGTAGACCAGGCGGGCTATGGAGTTGAGGAGAGACTATCGGTGGACCAACGGTGATTAACAGCCTAGTCAGTCCCAATAGCCGTGTCACCTATTTAGAGGGTGAGGGTGAGGGTGTGGTGGGTCGGCGATGTTGCGACCCACTGGATTGTGTATTTCCTGCCACTTAGAGGCTTTGAATTATTTGTGGTTAATATGAATTGTGATGCATGGGTTGTGCTATTCACTGAGCGTGTGGCTCACCCCTCGCATATATTTTCTCCAGTGATATCTGAGTCGGATCTGAAGGAGGAGCTCCCTGAGGCACATCAGCAGTAGCGGAGCAGCGTCACGTTCTGCGAGTGAGAGGCCATCAGCATCCCCCCTTTTTGATTGTATGTATTATATTTCCGTGCTTGGGCACCCGTTTGTATTATATTGGATGTCATTGTATATATTGACTCTCACAGAATAATTGATTATGTATCGAGTCTGTAATATGTTTTTGATTTACAGACTCAGTCTTTTAGCTTCCGCTATTTGTGTATATATCATGTCAGCCCTGCTTTTGTCTGTGTTGTCATTTTTGGTGTTGTTTAGAGTATGTTATTGACCTCCTGTATAGACTGCTGATATCATATATAAACTTGCCGCGTCCCGGGGACGGCCGCCCTGGGTGTTATATATGTGTCACTTTTTGGCCTATTGGTAACCATTGGAGCATTTTAGCAGTTTTTAAAATTTTTGCATTTTTCGATCGGAACCGCATAATTTTGGACTGTTAGCTATCGTCCGAGTTAGAGGACTCTGATTGAAAATCTAACTGCATATTATGTGTCCTGGTGCCGTTTTAAGCCACTCATGAAAATTTCATCGAATTCCGGCAACGTTTCTGAAATTTCGCAGTTCCGGGGCGTATCTGGGTTTTTAAGTCGCTCACTATATAAAGGTGGGATCTAATTTCAAAATCACTATTCATCATCCCTACCAACCTTCCCCTCTCTCCTCTTTCTCATTTTTCTTCCATTTGAGGCCCTTAGACCCCTCAAAACCAAAAACCCAAAACCTAAGAAGTGTAGATCGGGTCCCGATCTACACCCCGGTGCCTTCAAATCCCGTTTCCGGCGATCCTAGCCTCCCCATCCTCCCCCCTTTCTCCTCTGTTTTGGGCCGTTTCGAAGGCCGTGGTAGATCGGGGCGTAGGAGGGCCTTTGAGAAAGGTTTCGGTGCGCGGAGAGCACCCGGTCACCTCTTCCTCCCCCTTGGTAAGCTTTCTTTCCCTCTTTTTCATGCTTAGATGCTTGATAGGAGGGGGTTTTTGTGTTTGGGGGGTGGTCGGCGGCTGTGGGGGGTCGTCGGAGGTGGTTGGGGGCGGTCGGAGGCCGTCGGAGGCCATTGGGTGGTGGTGGAGGTGCTCGGGCAGTGGGGGTTGCTGTTCGGGCAGCAGGCAGCAGCGGCAGCAGCTCAGGCAGCGCACAGGCTGGGCGCGCGCGGGCGTGCGCGCGTGCGTGCGTGCGGGCGTGCGCTCGGTGCGTGGACCTGGTCAAGCAGCTGTGCGCGGGCCGGTGCGAGGTGCTAGTCGTGCTGGGCGTGCGCGGTGCTGTGCGCGAGGTGCTGATCTAGCAGCTGTGCGTGAGGAGCTGGTGGGCGTGCTGTGCGCGGGTCTGGTGCGAGGAGCTGGTCGAGCAGCTGTGCTGGGCGTGCGGGCGCGGGTGCACCCGGGAGGAGCTGGTCGAGTGGCTGGTGCGGGGAGAATGTGCGAGCGGGCGATGCGCGCGGAGTGCGTGCTGGGTGTGCTGGGGGTAATGGCCGAGAGGGCGGTGGGTGCAGGGAGGTCGTGCAGGGTGCGCGCGGGGTGCGCGCGTGCGAGGCGCTACGCGCGGGGGTGTGCGGGGTGCTCGCGGGGGCGCGAGGCGTTCGGGGCGCGCGCGGGCTGCTGCGGCTGGGCGCAGTGGACGCGCGGTGCCCCGGGTGGTGCGGCGGCGTGTCTAGACGGCGGGCAGGGGCCCAGCGGTGCGCGGGGTGCGCGGGCTGAGGTGCGGCGGTGCACCCGGGCGGTCGGGTGGCCGTGCGGGTGGTTGCCGGCCGTGCGGGTGGTTGTCGGGGTGCTCGGGCTAGCGTGCGTACGGGTCGTATGCACGTTTGCCCGAGTGTTGGGTATTTATTTGTGTGTTTTGTGTATTTTGGGATAATTGTGGATTATACTCACCCAGTTGATACCTTGTCTTGCAGATCTCGACGGACGGTCGCGCGTCGACCCGATTTCTGGTGAGTGGGACAACCCAACCCAGCTTGGGAGGCGCTACATGCCTTGGGGCGTGGACCGTCCTCCCCTGGGGCACATAGTTAGTATTAACTGTTGTTTTGAAATCCATGTAAGCATGATGTGTGTGTGTGTAGAATGCATGCCACCCTAGACTTGTATGTTAGGGACTTGCACCCTTAGGTTTTGTGCATGAGCCGTGTATCATGTCACCCCGTTATCATGCTAGGAAAGCCCCGACCTGTGCATGCGTCCTATTAGTTTGATTTATTTAATTAAATGCAAGCTTTAATATTGATAGCATGTTTAGGGAATATAAGGGGGCCTTGCGAGGTTAACATTGAGACCCGGGTTAGGGTACTCCGTGTTCCTCGTTTGGTTGTCGGATGTCCTACATCGGGACCTCAGGTTACCCTCCCAAGGTCTCTTTTCCCCATTTATGTCTTATTTATTTTCCCCGCATCCTGGTTATGCGCGCTGGTGGAATTCTGAGGAATTCAAGACATTAGAGTTGTAGAGATGTGCTGTCAGCGGATCCGAGTGGATCATATGCAATGGATAGGCTGTTCTGTTTCCTTCCGTTGGATCCGTGTAGAGACTACCCCGGCGTTGGAAAGGTTGTCCCGTGCAGGGGCTTCCATCAGTAGGCGCCTCCTGATCTGGTAGAAGGACTGCGCCGAACGTGGGAGTGGCCAAACGACCTACGGAGTGGGGAGAGACTATCAGTGGACCGAGGGTGACCAACAGCCTAGTCAGTCCCAAGAGCCTAGGTCACCTGTTGAGAGGTGAGGGTGAGGGTATGGTGGGCCGGCGATGCGACGACCCACAGGATTGTGTATGGATGATTATCCGCCCATTAAGTCCCAATATCCTTGGTCACCCATTGGGGGTGAGGGTGAGGGTATGGCGGTTCGGCGATGTGACGAACCCCGGATTTGTGTGGTTTATGCCGCTTTGGGGCTTGTGATTTGATTAAATATGGTTAATATGAACTGTATGCATGGGTTGTGCTATTCACTGAGCGTGTGGCTCACCCCTCGCATCAAATCTTTTTCAGTGAGCACTGAGGAGGACTTGGCGGAGGAGCACCCCGAGCGACTACACCAGTAGCGGAGTAGTGCCACGTCCCTCGAGTTTTGAGGCCATCAGCACCCTTCTCTTGTTGTATGTATATACTCTGTGCTTGGGCACCTAGTTGGATTATGTATGGATTTTATTTGTGTATATATAGACATGTTGGCTCTCATAGGACTTATGATTATGTATCGAGTCTGTAGTGTGTTTTGATTACAGATTCAGTCTTTTAGCTTCCGCATTTGGTGTATATATTATGTCAGCCCTGTTTCTATCTGTGTTGTCATTTTAGTTGTTGTATGAGTATATTATTGATTCCTGTTTACTGATATCATATATACACTTGCCGCGTCCCGGGGACGGCCGCCCTAGGGCGTGACACTGGGGCGTGACAACACCATTCTTTTTCGCAAATGAAAACTTACTATTGACATAACGGTCTTCGATATTCAACATTCACACATCCTAATTACATATCCAACATATCAACATTAATACCTTTTGACAACTACACATTGTTCAAAAGCCAAAATATAATACATTTTTGACAACTACAAATTGTTCAAAAACCAAAATATGGATCAATTGACAACTACACATTGTTCAAAAGCCAAAATATAATACATTTTTTACAACAACACATTGTTGAAAAACCAAAATACACGACAATCATTTTAACTCAAGCTCGACGATCGTGTCGCTGCTTTGCCTTGCGCTGACTAGAGGCTGCATCAGGAAGCGGTGTGCCATTCTTGAAGTAGTGGTAGACATTTGATATGACTCTATGCGCATCAAGAAGAGTGATACTCTGATCCATATAGAGTTCAAGGTAGCTCATAATGTATGGACCATCGGAAGGGGTGGCCGTTTGTGCTAACTTTCTGTTCTGAGGGTTTTGAATGATCCTGTGGCTCACTCTTTCAAGCCACTCCAAGTACTCTGGAGTCATGTCCCATGGTCTAGACACTGTGTTTCCTCTTGTGGCTACACTTAAAACAGAGTCTACCCATTGTTCTAGTTGTTCAACGCTACCACTATAATCAACCCTGTACCCAGTGACGTTTCGATTTCGTCTTACAATGCCCCGTGGATGGATTGCTCTTTTTGGAATCGTTTGAACGTGGCCTAGCTGTCGGAGAACTCTATCTGGCATGTATGGCTCAAAAATACGATTGATGCACAAACAACCTTTGAAAAAAGCATATTCTTGAAGGGGTCTCTTGTCTCGTACAGAGTGATATGGATCGAAATCAACCTTCACAAAATATCAAGTCATGTGATCGTCTCACAAAATTTATTTAATTACGTGATGAGGTTCATATCACATAATACCTTATCAACGGTAGCCATGTCAAGTAGCTCGCGAATAACATTGAGAGAATTCTTTTGTAACCCCGGTATATTGCGAGTATGTATCCATCGATGCGCTCGAGGGGTCTGGTCATCATAGGATGGATCAGGGGATGGTCTCAAGAATGGGAAGTGTTCATACGCCCACGCCTACAAAATTGAAATTTATCAAATGTTTAACATGGATTCAAAAGAACAATTGCTCGATCAGTTAAGCTCAATCAAAGTTGACAAATACCTCCAAAAGAGTTAGATAACCACATATTTGTTTCGCATTCGCACGAGATGCAATTCCTAATTGTCGATAGAGTCGTGCGAGTGCAGCCGCCCCCCACCCGTAGCTCTGGATCTCGTCAATGTTAACCATCATATTTAGGTACGTTACATTCATCGTGGTGCTAGACTTAACGCTAAACAAAGTGCACCCCAAGAGGAACAATAAATACCCCCTAACAACAAAATCCAATTGCTTGTCTGACGATCCAATAGATTTAGAAGCCAACATGTCCCTTAACCATACCAATCTTATAGCATTTCCACCGTTGACACTCAACTCATCGCTTGATTCACGAACTGGCACATTAAGACAATCTTTCATCAATTTGGTGGCTTCGGCAATGGTTAGGTTAGGTAAATCACATATGGCCTTCCCCATCACTGGAATGCCTACAATTTGGGTCACGTCATCTAAGGTGATTGTCATTTCTCCAAAGGGAAGGTGAAATGTATTTGTTATATATGTGTCACTTTTAACCTTCTGGTAACCGTTGGACCATTCTGGCAGTTTTTCAGTTTTTTTCGTTTTTCGGTCGGAACCGCTAAAATTTTGGGCTGTTAGCTATCGCCCTGAGATAGAAGGCTCCGATTGAAAATCTAACTGCATATTATGTGTCCTGGTGCCATTCCAAGCCGCTCACAAAAATTTCATCGAATTCTGGTACGTTTCAGAATTTCACAGTTCCGGGGCGTATCCGGGTTTTGACCAAGCGAGAAGTCATTGGGAGAGTTGACTCGGTCAAAGTGGGCCCGTGACTTGGTCAACCCTTTTTGTTTTTTTGTGTGGTTGGGTTGACCCAAGTCAAACCCACTTAAAATCCCCCCTAACCTCTCTTAGCCCTAATTAAGTTTGGTTAACCCTAATTAAGTGGGGTTTGACCTACTTAAGTGAGCTAAAAAGTTTACCTGGAACTATTCATCATCTTCCTCATTTTGCTTTCTCTCTCCCCCTCTCTCTTTTTCAAGCCTTTGAGCCCCTTGGAGTGCTTAAAGCTTAAAACCCAAATCATAGAAAGGGTAGATCGGGTCCCGATCTACACCTCGGTGGTTTCAAATCCGGATTCGAGCGTGTCTTGCCCTCTCTCCCGCCCTCTCTTCTCCTCAGATCCGAGCCATTTCGGAGGTGGGAAGAGGTCTCGGTGGTGGAGACCCTTGGAGTGGCGTTTCGGTGCGCGGAGAGCAACCGAACATCCCTTCCTTTCCTTTGGTAAGCTCTTTTCCTCTTCTTTTTGGCTTAGATGCTTGTTAGGAGGGTGGTTTTAGGGTTGGGTGGTGGTCGGCGGCTGTGGATGGCTGTCGGAGGTGGTTGGGGGCGGTCGGAGGCCATGGGTGGCCGGTGGTGGGTGGTGGAGGTGCTGGGACAGGGTGGTGGTCTGTCCCGGGCAGGTTGGCAGCAGGCAGGCGCAGCAGGCAGCGCTCAGGCGTGCAGTGGCAGGGCGCGCGCACGTGCGCGCGGGCATGCACTCAGGTGGCGCTGGGCATGGGCGTGCTGGGCCCGCTGGGTAGGCTGGCAGCGCTGGCATGTAGGAGGCAGGCAGGCGGGCAGTGCTCAGGCAGGAGGCGAGCGGTACTCGGGCCACTCGGCGATGCGCGCAGGAAGGCAGCGCGAGCAGGCTGGCAGGCGCGCTGGGCGCGTGCTACCAGGCGCGCGTTGCCGAGCGTGCGCATGGGCACTGGGTGAGGGTCCCGGGTGCTGGGCGCTGGGTCGCGGATGCTGGGCGCTGGGTGTGATGGGCGAGGGTGCTAGGCGCTGAGCACTGTGCAGGAGTATGCGCGCGGGGCGCTGGGCAGAGGCGCAAGCGTGCGCGCGGTGAGGTGAGCAGCGGATGCGCGCGGGCAGGTGCGCGTGCGGGGCGCTGCGCTGGGGCGCAGTGCGCACGGGTGCATCGGTGCGAGGCTGGTCGAGCGGATGGTGCGAGCCGGTGGTGCGCGCGGGGTGTGCGCGGAGCGAGGCGAGGGCAGTGGAGGTGCGCGCGGGCCAGCGCGGGGCGTGCGGTGTACACGCGGGCTGCTGGGATGGGGCGCAGTGGGCGAGCGGTGCACCCGGGTGGCTCGGCAGTGTGTCTAGGCGTGTGAGCAGGGGCCCGGCGGTGCGCCTGGATGCGCAGGCTGAGGTGCGGCGGTGCATCCGGGGGCGGGTGGCCGTGCGGGTGGTTGCCGGGGGTTTGGGAGTGAGTCGGAGTGCTCGGGCTCACGTGCGTACAGGCCGTATGTACGCTTGTCCGAGTGTTGGGTATTTTAGAATATTTTGTCTATTTTGTGGTATTCTTGTGTATTTTACTCACCTAGTTGGTTACCCTGTCTTGCAGATCTTGACGGACGGTCGCGCGATGACCTGGTTACCGGTAAGTGGGACAATCCAACCCAGTAGGGAGGCGTTATACGCACTTGGGCGTGTACCGTCCTCCCCTGGGGCACCATGGATTTATATTAACTGTTGAAATGTGTAATCCATGCGATCATGATTAAAATGTAGTATGCATGCTACCCTAGACTTGTATGTTAGGGACTTGCACCCTTAGGATATGTGTAAGAGCCATGCACCCTGTTCCCGTGCTAGGAAGCCTCGGCCTATGCATGCGTCCTATTAGTTTGATTATTAAATTAAATGTTAGCATGCCTTGTATAATATTATAGGGAGGGGCCTTGCGAGGTCAACATTGAGACCCGGGTTAGGGTACTCCGTGTTCCTTGTTTGGTTGTCGGGATGTCCTGTATCGGGACCTCATGCTGCCCTCCCAAGGTTTCTTGTCCCAATAATATTATAACTCTTGTTAATAATTAATATGATATCCCTTGTTAATAATTGTTATTATGCATGTTCCCCGCATCTTGGTTATGCGCCCTGGAGGAATTCTGAAGAATTCATGACATCAGAGTTGTTAGGATTTGTTGTCTGCGGATCCGAGTGGATCATATGCGATGGATAGGCTGATCTGTTCCCTTCGTTGGATCCCTTAGAGACTACCCCGGCGTTGGAAAGGCTGTCCCGTGCAAGGGCTCCCATCAGTAGACACCTTCTGATCTTGGACTTGGACTATGCCGAATGTGGGGGTGGCCAAACGGCCTACGGAGTGGGGAGAGACTATCGGTGGACCAAGGGCGACCATCAGCCTAGTCAGTCCCAATATCCTATGTCACCATATTGAGGGGTGAGGGTGAGGGTGTGGTGGGCCGGCGATGTGGCGACCCACTGGGTTGTGTAAGGATGATTATCAGCCTGCTAAGTCCCAATATCCTATGTCACCTATTGAGGGGTGAGGGTGAGGGTGCAGTGGGTTGGCGATAGCGACCCACTGGTTTGTGAAGTCCCAACATCCTTTGTCACCTATTGAGGGGTGAGGGTGAGGGTGTAGTGGGTTAGCGGTAGCGACCCACTGGATTTGTGCAGTTCCCGCCATTTTGTGGCTTGTAATATGATGATTGTGGATTATAGCATCTGGTTGTGGTTAATATTAGCTGTGATGCATGGGTTGTGCTGTTCACTGAGCGTGTGGCTCACCCCTCGCATAATATTTTTCTCCAGAGTCATTTGAGTCGTATCCAGAGGAGGAGCTCCCCGAGGGACTTCATCAGTAGCGGAGTAGCGCCACGTCCCGCGAGTTTCAGAGGCTATCAGCATCCCTTGTGATTGTATGTATTTATTCCGTGCTTGGGCACGTGTTTGTATATTATTTGGATGTCTTTGTAAATATATTGGCTCTCACAGGACAGTTGATTATGTATCGAGTCTGTAATATGTTTTTGAGTTACAGATTCAGTCTTTAGCTTCCACTTTTGGTGTATATGTTATGTCAGCCCTGCTTTTGTTGTCTGTGTCTCATTTTAGTTGTTGTGTGAGTATGTTATTGAACTCCTGTTATATTGATATCATATATACACTTGCCGCGTCCCAGGGTCGGCCGGCCCTGGGGCTTGACAGTATTAGTCTCAGGGTGCCATCTCTCCACCATTGCTGTAATTAGTGGAACATTCAGCGTTTTGAAGCAATATGTTGTCAAAGGCCATAGTCCATTGAGCTTCACTCTATCGTAGAAAGTAACAGATTCATTCTCCAGATTCCAGGTGTCGAGTGTTTTGACCGGTTGGCGACACCGCAATGATCGATCACCCTACACAACATAAGAAATTGATAATGATTAGTCATTTAACTAGTTATATAACATTGTTTTTGGTCAATAATGATGTATACCTTGCCATTCCACACACGGTAAGCAATATGATGTCTGTAATCCACTAGTAGTTCATTGGTTTTAGGCCCCCCAGGAAAAGGACCATGCACACTGTCCTCTTCTATGTCTGAGTCTACAACTGTTGGCGAATGTCTCTCTACCACCTCCTCCGCCCCTTCCTCGGACTGGCTTGATGGATCGTCCACTATGTCCACCTCGACATATGGAACCACTGAGGTTGACGGAGCCTCTTTTACTAATCTCTGGGATCTACGTCTGCGGTTGGAGGCTGTTTGAGGAATGCGTTTCTTGGGAGCCATACTGCAAACAAGAAATATTTAACTAGTCAGAACTGGTTTGAGGCTGTTCGCTCTATGCTGGGGTAGAAAAGTGGTGTTTCAATGTGTTCACCACCATATGTTGATATTTTTCTAGCATCTCAACAAAAAAAAAAAAAAAAATTAAATATGCAAAAGAGAAGTTTAGGAATCCCATCCAACCCCAAGCATATGGTCATCCAGAGTCGAATGGATATGACATGGGAAGTGAGCATCTCTTTTTTTTAAAAACTAAAAAGAGGTTGAAGAAGAAGATTGATTTAGTATATGGTGTTGGGAGTGTGGGATTAATATCTCAAATTGTATATTATGGGGTTTTACCCCCATCATATACAGTTTTAAACCATCTTATGTTCTTGTGTAACAACTACATTTGGTTACTTCATTTTCCAACTTTTCCCCTTCAATTTTCTTATAATGAGAACACTTGGTATTTAAACAATCTTATGGACAGTAAGCCATATATTATTATTAATTATCAATTATTTGTTCATTGTTTTTCTTTTTCTATTGTGTGAATCTATTCTACAGGGTCATTCCAAAAGCCCTTACGCCTCTGCAGATGTGTATGACATATGTGCATCGTTTCATACCTTTCTCTTTTGATCAGTTGCTTTATGTTCTTAATTTGTTTAGTTCCTTTTTCTTGAGTGTCTTTTACAGGGTCATTTAATGCATGAAGCATTAAAAACACACCATAACCTTCATCAATACAATCTATTTAGTTCTTTGTTTGTGGCATTTAAATTAATAGGCTCTACTTCTTGCACTTGCATAGAGTCTGAAAATTTCATTGCGTCTAGAGTTCTAAGTTCTCAACTCTTGGTGCTTAGAAAAGACGGACTTGATTATACATTCACTGGTCTGTTTATGACAATTGGTAATTACTTTCACTGCAAATTTCTAAAGCTTTATCAACTATATATATTATGCTACTCTATCTTCTTATATGCCCAATTTAAAAATGGCTTTTCTTGACTAACAGGACTTTCAAAATTAACCTCCTAGGAAATAGGTAGATACATTCTTTATAGCTGTGTTATCTGTGAAACTTTTGTGTAGCTATCTTCAAATCAAAGACATGAGTGAAAAGGAAGGACAACAAAGTGTCATAAAATGCAATTTTGTACCAAATCTTAGTTTCTTTTGTACAATCTCATGTCATTTATATTAGAATTATGACATTTCCCCATTGGCTCATGTTCCTTGCCTCTGCTAAGAAGTTTGATAAAATAAATTTTTGAGAGAGACAAATAGATATCCAGCCTTGAATTTAGAGATTGTAATTAATATCTTTAGGACATAACTGTGCTCATCATTATTGACATTATGGGACTGAGATGTCTCTAGAAAATTATGTTCAGTTTCATTTGCAGCACATAAATCACATGATTGTAGTAATAAAAATTCATTTAAGATATCTCTATAAAATTATGTTCAGCCTCATTTGTAGCCCACACTTTTGTCTTCAAGTATGTCATATCTTGTTGCCTTATCATATTGAACCCTAAATACAAACAAATTCAAACATAACCCTAGGTATCTATGAAAAACCCAAAACCTTATTTTTATGGAATAACTAAGATTTCAATCAAAATATTGAACCCTAAACACAAACAATTCAATGTAAACCTTAGGTTTCTATGAAAAAAACCTTTTTTTTTTTTTTGGAATGACAAGGCATTCAATCCACACTTCAGTTTCCCTACACCCAAAAACAAGATATGAACAATATCATTAATGTTCTAATGATTCAAGAAGAAGAAGTGATAGTTTACCTGTAATATGATTTGCGGGGATGGCGGCGATACGGCTCCTTGAATGGCCGGCGGTGCACAGGGATGAAAGAGGAACAACGATGGCTTGGACTGTGAGAAGAGAGGAGAGGGATGGAGAGAATGGGCTCGGAGAGGGGAGGAGAGAGAGGGAGAGGAGAGGGAGATTTGTTTTTTCGGGTGAAATGGGTGGAGGTGTGGGATAAGAATGGTTGTGGGTTGATTTTTATATGGTGGTGGGATTGGGTTTATCATTAAGTTGGAGTTGTGGGGAGAGTTGGTTGGGGGGGACAGTATTTGAGTTGGTGGTGATAGACCAGCTCTATAGATTTCAGTGCCCACAAACAATTAGTGTTGAATCATTTTTTATGTGTTTTGTGGTTTTAACTTATATTATGTGTATTGAAACAGAAGTTTAAATGAAACTGTTTATGTTGCAACACATGATTGTATTATGATTTGGTTGTGTTTGTAGAACCTCATAATACTTTAGGGGTGAATATGTTACTTAATGTCAATGTGTTTTGGGGAATGTGAATGTCTTATTGAATGTGAATGTTGAATGTGTTTATAAATATTTTATTGGATAAGTAATTCTTGTTGAATTTGTGAATTTTTTCCTTATGTTTCATGAGGAAACTTAATTCACACAAGAATAGAAAAACAAACTGTCTAACAATACACATATACTCGACACACGATGTATCTAACCTTTAGAAAAAATATTAAAACTTTAATACATTTATGTGTTCGACAGTAACAGTCTCCAATTACTACAACCATTGACATTGGTGTAGTTAAACACACAACTATAACTCATTCCAGAACCTACAGGGTTTTTTCTGTTTCCATCGACATGGATATTGTCTAGAAAATATAATTATGTAGGCACTCCATGTGTCTAACTCATTCGAAAACCTACAGGTTTTTTTTTCTGTTTCCATCGACAGGATCATTATCTAGGAAATATAATTATGTAAACATCTTATGTGTCTAACGCATTCTAAAACCTACAGGATTTTTTTTCTATGTTTATCAACATAGGAATTGTCTAATAAATATAATTATGTGACACCCTATGTGTCTAACTCATTCCAGAACCTAAGGTTTTTTTTTTTGTTTTCATCAACATGGCCATTGTCTAAGAAATATAATTATATAGACATCCTATGTTTCTAACTCATTCCAGAACCTACATGATTTTTTTTTCGTGTTCATCGACATTGGAATTGTCTAAGAAATATAATTATGTAAACACCCTATGTGTTTAACTCATTCCAGAACCTACATGTTTTTTTTTTCCTTCTATTTTCATCGACAACGACATTGTCTAGGAAATAAAATTACGTAGACATCCCATGTGTCTAACTTATACCAATTACTTAGGGTGGTGGGATTGACTTAGCCAATTACTTAGGGTGGTGAGAAGGGGAGGGTGGTGCCCTTAATGCATTTTTGAGAGTTATGCACGGACAGCAATATTGTAAATAAAGGGTGGTGCTTAATATAAATGGGGTGGTGGGAATATCCGCCCTCGATATCTTATCCACTCCCACATTGTTCGCTCGTCCCCTTGGCCTCAAGCTTATGTTATGTCTTCATTTGCTTTTCCTTTTCTCTGTATCCTCTCACCCTTATTTAGATATGTACTAACTCTTTTCAGAAATGAAATAGGTTGGTAGCGTGAGTCTACATTTTTTCAACAAAAAAAAAACATCTTTGCATTGCATTTAAAATTTTCATTGCTCACATGGAGCCATATGCATAATGCGATTTGATTGATTTGTGTTGTTTTACATGTCCAAATTCAATTTAAGAAGATAACCAAGGAAGTTACCAAGTATTTGGGAGATGCAGCAACATGAGAAATCTGCATTTAAGGAAAATCTATGTTGTTTCAAGAATGGCTGATCGAGTGGACACCGACGAGGTTAATGGTATGGATTATGGAATGTGAGGATCTGTCCCTTTTGCACCTAGGTCCACCCCTAGCGAGGGTTTAACACTTTATTGATATTTTTTACAAATGAAGCTTTTGTTTTGGAACTATTGAGATCTTGTTGTATAATATTACACACTTAGTTATTTTATCAATGATAATAGTAATAATAAGGGAAAAATCCAAATAAACCCCTATATAAACATATGAAAATCCATACAACCCTATGCATTTCTTCAAAATCCAAATAGCCCCCTTGCAAACACAAGCAAAATGCAATCCACCTCTTCTGTGAGTTTCTTAACCCAAGGTTAACCAGACTTCAACCCAATGTGAGAAGTTACCATTATACCATCCCTCACTTTTGTCACATGAGAAATCCTAAAATCATCACCTTCATTCGTTCTGTCCTCACTCGACACCTCTTCTCACCCTCATCGTCACCACCCCTCTTCGAACCTCCTCTAATCAATGACTCTCACCCTCATCGTCGCCACCCCTCTTTGGACCTCCTCCTCTAATCCCTGACTCTCTCCTCACCGTATTCTCATCGTCGCTGGCTCCTCTGCTTCTCCTCACCGTATTCCCATCACTGTTGGCTCCCTTTGTTTCTCCTCACCGTATTCTCATCACAATGAAGCTCTCCGTCATTATCTTAGGTAAAAGAATCACATTTTCAGTAAAAGTTCTAGTTGTGGGACACTAAGTATGTAGTTTGTGCAATGAATTGTTATCTATATGGTCTTCAAGATTATTTGTATGCAGGTCCAGCTTATCAATGTATGAATCCATATTCCAGCATGAAGTATGCGAATTAACGTATTGTAATGAGCCAAGCATTTCCAGATTTTTTAGCAGATCTAGCATTTTTCAATGTATGCAGAACTAATGTGGTTGAAGTATCACTATTTTTCATTATAAATCCAGCATTTCCACAATTTTTGTATGGCCCATTTTTTGTATGCAGTTTGTTATCTATATGCATGTTCAGTTTTCTGATATGAAATCCAGGTCTAGTGTGCGTGTGATGCAACGTGCGAATATGCTCTTCTGCTAATTCGATTGAAGACACGAATTCGCAGGCTCCAGCAACGCTGTTGATTCTTCAAGCAGAATACCAGGGACGTTGGGCTTTAAAGATTTGGTGATTTCTTCTGAAATACCAGATAATTGGAAATTCTTTGTATTTGATAATCCTTCTAGGATAACAAAATACAGTAGAGAAGATAAACAAATTTTAACAATCAGTAATTTGAATTCATAATATGATTTACAAGTCTATTTATAGGGCAGAGAATCCTTAACAGATTAGAATCTTAACTACTTATCTAAATATGTTAAATAGAATTTTAACAGATTTTCTAAATCTGAAAATCACAAAGAAATTCATATCTAATCCTAACTAATAAATCACAAACAAACTTCATATCTATCCTGACTAATATTCAAATTCGAATTCAAAAAATTATTTGAAATTCAAATCTAAATATAGTAACTAAAACAAATAAAATAAATCCTAACAAGCTCTAAAACTACCAAAAATAGTAAAAAAATAAAAATTGTAAATCATCTATAATTGCCCATTTGATGGTCCTCAATATCAATCGAATGGTCCATGATCGTGTTGCATCATTCTCCCCAGGTTTAAGAGAATTCGTCATCGAATTCAAATCCTCATCGGTAAAACTATCACCATGAACTTCATATATGGATTTCTTACGAACAACGAATCTTTTAGAATGCCGCATCACATCCATCCAATCAGACCAATGCTCACGAATCTAGCTTTTAAGTAATAACCTCCTGAGAAGGGGTGGTGGATGAGGAAAAATGAAGGATGGAAATAATGAATCAACAAAATGATGGTAGAGTGGGTTAAATGTTTTATGTGATAGCTTTTTCGATGGTGAAGAGGTATGAGTGACTTGAAAGGGGTCTAGCGAGAAAGATTTGGATGAAACTCCAGTCACGTAAAATATGTGGGTATTAATGATTTTGGTGGTGGAAAAACTATGATGAGAGGTAGAAGAGAAATGTCACGCCCCAGGGCGGTCGTCCCCGGGACGCGGCAAGTGTATATATGATATCAACAGTCTAAACAGGAGATCAATAATATACTCTAAACAACAACTAAAATGACAACACAGACGAAAGCAAGGCTGACATGATATATACACAGATAGCGGAAGCTAAAAGACTGAGTCTGTAATTCAAAAACATACTACAGACTCGATACATAATCAACTGTCCTGTGAGAGCCAATATACACACATACATCCAAATAATATACAACGGTGCCCAAGCATGGAAAATATAATACATACAATCAAAGAAAGGATGCTGATGGCCTCTAACACTCACGGGACGTGGCGCTGCTCCGCTACTGATGAAGTCTCTCGGGGAGCTCCTCCTTCAAGTCTGACTCAGTGATAACTGGAGAAAAATTATGCGAGGGGTGAGCCACACGCTCAGTGAATAGCACAACCCATGCATCACAATTTATATTAACCACAAATAATCATTTAAAAGCCTCAAAGTGGCAGGAATTACACAATCCAGTGGGTCGCTACATTGCCGACCCACCACACCCTCACCCTCACCCCTCAATATAGTGACATAGGATATTGGGACTGACTAGGTTGTTAATCACCCTTAACTACACAAACCAGTGGGTCGCTACATCGCCGACCCACCACACCCTCACCCTCACCCCTCAATATGGTGACATAGGATATTGGGACTGACTAGGCTGTTAATCACCCTTGGTCCACCGATAGTCTCTCCTCCACTCCGTAGGCCGCTTGACCACTCCCACATTCAGCACAGTCCGAATCCAAAATCAGGAGGTACCTACTGATGGGAGCCCTCTCACGGGACGGCCTTTCTAACGCTGGGACAGTCTCTACACGGATCCAATGAAGGGAACAGAAACAGTCTATCCATACGCATATGATCCACTCGGATCCATCGACAACGCATCTCAACAACTCTAATGTCATGAATTCTTCAGAATTCCTCCAGGGCGCATAACCAAGATGCGGGGAACATATATAATATTATTGGGAAAAAAAACCTTGGGAGGGCACCATGAGGTCCCGATATAGGACATCCCGACAACCAAACAAGGAACACAGAGTACCCTAGCCCGGGTCTCAATGTTGACCTCGCAAGGCCCCTTAATATTCCCTAAGGCATGCTAAAATACTATAAGTTCGCATTTAATTTAATAAATCAAACTAGTAGGACACATGGATAGGTTGAGGCTTCCTAGCATGAGAACAGGGTGACAGGATGCATGGCTCTTACACATATCCTAAGGGTGCAAGTCCTTAACATACAAAGTCTAGCGTGCATGCATACTACATATTAATCATGCTTGCATGGATTACATATTACACAAGTTAATATTAACCATGGTGCCCCAGGGGAGGACGGTATACGCCCAAGTGCATATAGCGCCTCCCAACTGGGTTGGATTGTACCACTCACCGATAACTGGGTCGTCGCGCGACCGTCCATCAAGATCTGCAAGACAGAGTAATTAACTCAGTGAGTAAAATACACAATTATACCAAAAAAATACATTAAAATACACAACACTCGGACAAGCGTACATACGGCCTGTACGCCCGCGAGTCCGAGCACCCCGACTCACTCCCGAACCCCCGGGCAGCCGTACGCACGGCCACCCTCCCCGGGCGCACAGCCGAGCCCCAGTCAGCGCGCCCAGCGCACTGCCGAGCCCCCTGCTCGCACGCCCGAACACTCTGTCGAGCCCCCCGGGTGCACCGCGCGCTCACTGCGCCCCAGCGCAGCAACCCGCGCGCACACCCGCACGCCCTACGCCCCAACGCCTCACCCTGCGCGCACCCCGCGCGCACCACCGGCTCGCCTCACGGCACGCCTGCGCCTCTGCGCAGCGCTCCGCGTGCACGCCCCCGCACGGCGCCCTGCGCACAGCATCCGCACGCGGCCCCGCGCGCACGGCACGCACTGCACCTCTGCGCAGCGCTCCGCGCGCACGCCCTCGCACGGCGCCCAGCGCGCAGCACCTGCACACCCTGCTCAACCCGAGCGCACGCCCACGCGCACGGGCGCGTGCCCTGCCTGCATGCCTGACAGCGCCCTGCCCTGCGCCTGCCAGCGCTGCCAGCCTACCCGAGACACCTTACCACCTCCCCGACGGCCACCCATGGCCTCCAACAGCCACCAACAGCCAAAATCACCCTCCTAACATGCATCTAAACAGGAAAGGAAGGAAAGAAACCTCACCCAAGGAAGGAAAGGAAGGAAGGGAAGATCGGTTGCTCTTCGCGCACCGAAACACCACCTCAAGGACCACCACCACCAAGATCTCCTTCAGCCCTCAAAGATACTTAAATCAGAGGGAAAAGGGGGCATTAGAGGGGGTCACACACGTGGGAACTCGAATCCGAGACCACCGGAAGATAGATCAGGACAAGACCTAACCTTTCTCTTCTTAGGGTTTTTGGTTTCAACCACCTTAGCTAGGTCAAAATGAGGTTTTAAGGAGAGGGAAGAGAGAGAAATTTTGGTGGAGAAGATGATGAATAGTGGGGGGAGATATTTTTAGCTTCACTTATAAGTCAACCCACACTTAGATTAGGTTAAACTAGGATTAGGGAGGATTAAGATTAGGTTTAAGTGTGGTTTGACCCTAGTCAGCCCAACCACACTAAAATCCAAACCAATTTGACCAAGTCATGGGCCCCACCTTGACCAAGTCAAGTCTCCCAATGACTTCTCGCTCGGTCAAAACCCGGATACGCTTCGGAACTGTAAAATTCTGAAACGTTACCGGAATTTGATGAAATTTTTGTGAGTGGCTTGGAATGGCACCAGGACACATAATATGCAGTTAGATTTTCAATCGGAGTCCTCAAACTCAGGACGATAGCTAACAGTCCAAAATTTTAGCGGTTCCGATCGAAAAACGAAAAAAACCAAAAAACTGTCAGAATGTCCCAATGGTTACCAGAAGGCAAAAAGTGACACATATATAACAGAAAGACAGGAAGTGATCATTGTTACCAAATATTTGAGGGGAACTCTTGGACTCCATCTCCTCCGTCTCTTCATCGAAGACAGGTGGAAGGTTTGTTTCCTCGATCTCTGCATAAAAGATATGTGGAAGTCTTGCATCTTCAATCTCTTCATCAAAGATAGGTGGAAAGTTCTCCTCTTCAATCTCTTCATCTTCATCGAAGATAGGTTTTGCCTATTCAATCTCATCTTCATCTTCATTGAAGATAGATGGACATATCGTCTCTTCGAACGAATTATCGAAATAACTATCAATAGAATCATCTGCTTTAGATCGTGTGGTTGGAGATTGTGGGGCTGGCGATCGAGGTCGTGGAGTTGGAGATCGCTCATGACGTTGCATAAACGCCATCATCACTTCCATCTGTTGTGCAAGTGCTTCAAATTTTTCGTCCATGCACCTGTAAACTGCTACAATGGCTTGTTGGTGCTCCTCACGGTCGTAGGCATCATTAAGAGGATGTTTTCTCGGCGGCATGTTCTCTCTCTCTCTCTCTCTCTTGATAAATGGGATGGATCACTGATTACCTCGACGAATCGACGAGGCTATGATACCAACTGATGCAGCGTACAAATACGCTCTTCTGCTAATTCAATCGAAGACACGAATTCGCAGGCTCCAGCGACGCTGTTGATTCTTCAAGCAGAATACCAGGGACGTTGGGCTTCAAAGATCTGTTGATTTCTTCTGAAATACTAGATAATTAGAAATTCTATGTATTTGATAATCCTCCTAGGATAACAAAATACAGTAGAGAAGATAAACAAATTTTAATAATCAATAATTTGAATTCATAATATGATTTACAAATCTATTTATAGGGTTGAGAATCCTTAACAGATAAGGACGATCTTAACTTCTTATCTAAATCTGTTAAATAGAATTTTAACAGATTTTCTAAATCTGAATATCACAAAGAAATTCATATCTAATCCTAACTAATAAATCACAAACAAACTTCATATCTATCCTAACTAATATTCAAATTCGAATTCAAATAATTATTTAGAGTTCAAATCTAAATATAGTAACTAAAACAAATAAAATAAATCCTAACAAACTCTAAAACTGCCAAAAATAAAAAAAAATAATAAAAATTATAAATCATCTATAATTGTCCATTTGATGGTCCTCAATATCAATCGAACGGTCCATGATCGTGCTGCATCAGCATGTTTAGTTTCCAGGACTTGTATGCAATGCTGTATATACATACAGTTTCATATCAAGCATTCCAATTTCAGTTTCACCATATTGAGAATTCTATTTTCATATCAAGCATTCCAGTTTTAGTTATATACTTTCAATTTCAGATCCAGATTCAAATAATTGATAAGAGAGAGTACACAAAAGGCGTTTAGAGACAATAGTACATTAAATAATAAACCTTCATAGGAAACAGTACATTAAATGATAAATCTTAATAGACAAATACTACATTGAATGATAATAAATCACTTGAAACTTTGAAAAAACAGAACACAAATTACAACAAACTAAACATATAATAATAATGCTCAACCTATTCTTTAGCATATTCAACTTCTTCTCAAATGATAGCTCCAATTCCATCAGTTGATATTTAAGATCAAATGTAGAATGAGTTGATATTTAAGATCAAATGTAGAATGAGTTGGTTCATCAATCCAAAATCTATAATTTTGAGGAGTCTGTGATACACAAAAAGCCATAAGTATAATGAATTCTTACACATTCAACATTTAATTAATACCATTCAAATAAATTTAACAGTCACTTACCATATTGAATGGACAACAATAAAATCTTTGACATTTATTATGTTCTTGATAGGAAGTGAGGACCAAACATTTGTTGGTTCATGCATTTTATCAAACACATCAAATGTACGAAATGAAATGCCTCACCATATGAGACTCCGGCATGAAATGAAATGAAATGCCTCCTTCACGGCAGATTCTGACGAGCTCCTTCATTGGGACGACCACACACGGCATCAAAGTGATGTGGTTGATGACAGCGAGCCTCACCTTCCGACCGTTCGACCTCCCCTTGTTGAGGGCCTCCTTGAACTTGCTCATGACCTCGGCCGAAGATCTGACAGGGAAGGGGAAGTGGACTTCGATGACGTGGGGCTCTCGCCCGGTGAAGGTACGTGTGGATGGACTTCTTGACGTACGCGCAATGAAGCATGACGCCGGCGTTGCCATGGTCGAATCGGTCCTCGGAGAATCCCCAAGAGGACTGTTGGAGGACGATCGCGGCAGCGGTGGTGGTGTTATCGACGATGGAGACCTCTTCGACGTCGTCGGTGTAGGTCCTTGATTGCGTGTCTGGACCGCGGGACGAGGGCGGTCGAAGTAGAATTGGTCAGGCTGGCGGAGGGAGACACTGCCAGGCGAACTAGGTGGAGAGGATCGACGGCGGGCAGGAGCTGAAGCAGCCGTTGTTGATCCGGCCCACCGACGGTTCGTGGTGAGGCACTTCATTTCATGCATTTAAATTAATTAAATGAAAAAAAAAAAAAAAACAACAAAGGAGGGGTAAAAATGTAATTCATGGGAGTATTTATATTTTTTCAAGTTTACATGGACTTATTTGAATTATTTGATTTTATCTAAGTTAGGTTAATGGAATATTCTAAGAATATTGGGATTCAATTAACTCAGGGGACTGTTTTGGATTTTGCTTGAGTATACTGGGGGGGTTATTTGGATTTTTTTCTAATAATGTATGATATGTTAGTTTTATTTATTATCATCATATTAATTATAAACAATAAGAATTGATTTAAGAAGTATAAAACGGACAGGTGGATTCATATTTCACATTTTGGAGACGAACAAGTCCAATAGATCAAATCTGATGCTGTTTTTCATGGAAAATGTTAGACTTAATTATTTGTACAATTCAAAACTCAAATCTACATGTTTTTAATTTTAGATATTGTAAACATTATCTGATAAAATATATAGTTTGATAAAAAGTATATATCCTTTATTTCGAGTTGAATGAACACATTTTTAATATGCATAAGAAATTTTTTAACGAGATATGCACATTGTTGAATGATGTGTAACGAGTTATCTATCTATTATACTAATAAAAAATATTTAAGTTATCATGTTTGTTTATTTGTATGTAAAATTTTCATTTTTTTAATTTTACCCTTGGCTATTTATGATCTTTGATTTTATATTAAAGGGTAAGAATAGAAAAAACACATATTTTTAATATTTTAAAAGATAATATGAGATATTCATTAAATCTATCTTTTTAATATTTATATATCTATATTAATGATGTATTGAATGAATGGTGATAATTGTGCTGCATCATCATATATTTTTTTTTATTAAATTAAATTGAGATAATCATCTAATATAGGTGATAAATAGTTAATTTCTGGTCAAATGTGAGTTTAAATATTTGATCTCACTTTTCATCATGCAATAGTTATTTTAAAAAAAATCTCTTTCATAATTATAAGTATATGTTGAAAAGCTCTTTCCATCGAGCTATTGATCATCCCAATCAGAATTATACTTAAAAAGTTATGAATTTTTAAAGAATTTTGAGAATAATTTAATTCTTGGTTTTTTTTTTGTATATATACCCTAAAAAATCACATTATTCAAAATGGTTTAAATTATACATGAATGTCATTTTTTTTGGGGGGATGTTGTTCAAATACCCTATGACTAAGGGTCTAATTTTTTATCTACCCCGGACTTTTTTTTATTTTTTATTTACCCTGAAATCTGGTCTTATTTTTTTTTGCTCCTAAATCTGTGTCACTTCATTTTTTATACCTAAACCACCCCCATCTGTAAATTAGTATTACATTTTTGTATTTGATCGTTACATTTTTGTAATAAGTTATTACATTTATGTAATTTACATGTTCTTAGTTTAGTTCTATGTGTGATATTACATATTTGTTGTGTAAATTATAGTTTTTGTAATTTTTATTATAATTGTTATAAGAATAATAGAAGATATTACATTTCTATTATGTAAATAGTAGATTATGTCATTGGGCATCACATTGGTAGTTTTTGTTGTAGTTGTTATGTAAATGTTAATTTCAGTAATTGTTAAGTACATGGATCAAGAAGTAATTTTATTAAAATATTATAATTGTTTATAAATTTTCTGTTCAGATTCATGCTATCACTAATTTTGTTGATATTCCTAAATAAAAATTTATTTAAGTGTTTGATTGTTGTATTTTCGATATAGCTTGAAAAAACCGTTCTTTGTTATGAAGTATATTGAATGTCTAGTTCGATAATCTTGTTTCATTTTACCAAAGAGGACATGAAGATGATTAAGGAGGAGATAACAATTAATTATTAAGATTTGAAGAAAATGTCATAATTCAAACAATTGATGTATCTATTTTAACAAAACTTTGAGATTGTATCTATAACAATTTTGTGTACACTGAATACATTTACATATGATAATGTAATAACATTGAGAATGTATATATGACCATTTTATATATAAACATCTTTGCGTACTTTAATATTTTTGTAGATAACTATTATATATTTGTAACTATGTGTATAATTTTTATATGTATCACATTATATTTATGTATTTATGTAACTTTGTCTATAAGGAATAGTCCGGGTATTATGAAAATTCAGGGGAAAAAAAATATGATCAGATTTCAGGGTAAATAAAAAATAAAAAAAAGTTCAGTGGCAGAAAAAAAAATTGACCCTTAGTCAAGGCGGTATTTGAACAATCCCCCCCCCATTTTTTTTTTTTTATCTATTAGAGCCATATTGTTGGTTTGAAAGTTTCAAATGGGGTATTTTTATAATATAGGATTAATTAAGGGGTATATATGCAAAAAAATTCATTTTCAATGGTAACATGTCTTTTCCGTGTAATTTCGTAATAAATTTTAGGGAAAAATCAATCTAGTATGAAAATCAAAACAAATCCCTGTAAATTGGTAAATCCTCTCAGGTCCCTATCTTATTAGATAATATCTATTTTAGTCCCTATAACTAACCAGTTGTGTGGTTAACCCTAACCATGCATGATAATTACTATTATAAAATTTTAAAATTTATTTTCTTTGTTAGAAAAAATCGATATAACTCCTTGAAAACTGATGAAAATCGAAAAAACTCCCTGTGAAATTTAAAAATTGTCTTAACTCCCTGAAATCTTCTAAAAATCATAAAAAAATCCATGTGATTACCTAAAAATATATACTGATTTATTTAAATTTTATTAAATAAATTATAGTTTTGTAGTAATTTTATTGTTAGTAATTTTGAGTTAAGAATGTATTATAGAATTTTAATTTGGTTTTTAAATTGTTTTCTCTATTGATTTTGTAATGGAGTTAATGAAATTGTAATTTTTTTTTTGTTCAGTCTCTGTTTTGAGATTTGAGGAAGAAAAAATGTTGAAAAATGACTCAATTTTGTAGATCAATTGAGATTTGATGGATTTTTTTTATTATTACAGATGAGGATGATATTTCAAGACATGAGGATGTTGAAAAATGGCGGGGGTATTTTTATCTTACAAAAGAACTAAATATGATTTTATAAAGTTTGTAGAGACTGAATCCAATTTTAGTAAGTTTTTGAGGACTTATTTCAATATACTTTTGGTCGGAGGACTAAATTCGTTAACCATATATACTTTATGGGGATTTAGGACGATTTTCTGATTCTTGAGGGACTTTTTGTGATTTCAAGAAGATTTTAGGGAGTTAAAGAAGATTTTTTCCTAAATTTTATTAAAGACTTATTTAATCACTATTTTATCATATCATTTATGTATATATTACATGATATATTATATTGCATATAAATAAATTGAAAAAAATTGAAGATATTTATAGTGGACAGTTTTTCTAAAATACATTTTTTTTATTTACACACATACAATACATGAGGAAGACTAATATAAAACTATATAAAACTTTATTTTGAACTGTAAAATAAATTAAGTGTAACAACACCCTTTTCATTCAAGATGATTTTACTATTTTATAAAAAATAAAAACAAGTAGTTTGAGTTTTGGTCGGTAAATAACTCTCAAACACTTTTCTTACCATTTATCTCATCCACTAACAACTTCTGCCCTACCAAGTTACCAACGTCCTGGCCGACTAAAAAAACTAGGTTTTCATTATTTTTTTTTGGGCGCGGCTATCCCCACCAAGCTTTTTTCTTACCCCACCAATCGAAAAAAAAACCCGGTGTTTTATCTTTTCCCACCGATCCGGCCAGGTCGACCAAATTTAGTCGCCACTTCAGGTTTTGGACGACCGGACTTGATCGCCATTTCAGGTTTTGGGCGACCGGACTTGGTCATCATTTCAGGTTTCGGGCGACCGAACTTGGTCGAACAGAATTTGTAATAAAATTTATAATTTTTTTTCTTGGAAACATAATCCCATGACGTATATCTTCCTTGAATCCTTCATACCACTCCAAGTCTGAGTTGTAATATAAAGAGAATCAATTATTATTCTTAAATGTAGAATATAAGAACAATTTTTTTTTACATAAGTGACAGACAAATTTTCAAAAGCCAAATATATAATGTGTTTGGATCAACTGATATGTTTTTTTTGTTTTCAAACGAAGAATCCTCTTAACTACGAATTCAAACGAAGCTTAAAAATGATATATATTTTATCTAATAAGATATTTTTCTATAAAATTTTGAATTAATTGAAAATATACCTACTTATATTTTTTTCAGTCTCTTAGCTGTTGTTTGGATAAAAGAATAAATGTAGAATATGATGGATAAATCTAAAAATTTATTTGTTTACAAAAAATAGGTAGATATAGTTCTGAATCATGTTCGATCAATTACAGTCGTCCAAAGCCTGAAATTACGATCAATTACGATCGCCTAAAAACTGAAATGGTGATTAAATTCGATCGATCTGGATCGGTGGAAACAGACAAACACCGATTATTATTATTATTATTATTATTATTTTTTTTTTTTTTTTTTGGTGGGGTAAGAAAAACGCTGGATGGTGTGCCCTTTTTTTTTTCCAACTCACTCGGTCACTCTCTCCGTGCCTCCGGTCGGTCTTTCGCCAACTCTACCTCCAACAACAATAACAGGTGATTTGCAGGATCCTCTATCGTCTTTGAAGGTCGTCTTCAAATCTCTCTCTCTCTCTCTCTCTCGCCTCCTCGTCTTCCTCTTCGGGCAGCCATCGATTGCTTGTATCTTCCCCCAACACCCGTCTCTACCAAGAGCGATGAAGGTCGACGACAACAAGAAGAAGAACCTGTTGGAGGAAGCCATAGGCGGCGGTGGGGGAAGGGTGATATTGGTTGAGGACATGGTCGAGACCAGCGGCTCGTTCGTCCTCCACCACCTCCTCAAGAGCTCCTTCTCGTCTGACTCACCACCGAGCGTCGTCATCTTCGTCGCCCTCTCCCGCCCCTTCTCCCACTACCACCGCATCTCCAAGAAACTCGTCAGTCCCTCTCTCTCTCTCTCTCTCTCTCTCTCAATTCATTCCCCCCCATCCCGCAAGTTGAATTGCGTTAGTTTCTTCGCCTGATTAGATTTTTCATCACCCTTTATGTTCATAAGCTGGTGTTCTTATGGAGAAGGTGAAGCCATTGTCTTTCATATCAGTTTTGTTCAGAATTGATGAGGAAAAGTGAGGTCTTGTGCTCAATTAGAATTTCGATTGATTAGCGTTTGGAAACAACTTTTGAATGTTATTTCTGTTGCAGGAACCATACATTCATACTTAACCCAATTGTGCTTTTAAATGTGTTCAAGTGGTGTCGACTTTTGTCTTTTCAAAAAACAGTTGTATCAACTTGCGAAGAAAAAAAAACATTTTTTTTAGTTGCAAAAGGTGAAAAATGAGAGCCTTTGTCAGGAATCCAACGTAATTATGCTTCCTGGGCTTTTAATTTGAAAAGCCGCTTTAATTGAAAAGCTCCTTTTCAACCTAGTTTTCAAATGCTAGAGATTGTGGCAGAAAATGGGGATGTTCTCTTTCTTGCATTAATACCGATGATACTCATTTGGGCAGTGAGTCAAAAAATGCTAGAGATTGTGGCAGAAAATGGGGATGTTCTCTTTCTTGCATTAATACTGATGATACTCATTTGGGCAGTGAGTCAAAAAAAAAAAAAAAAAAATGAAAAAGAAAATCTATGCACTAAACTCGGAGTAGTACATGCTATGGTTGACAAGTTTGGAAGATACTGAAATAATATATGAGTTCAATACGAGTCATTTGATGGATTTCATTCCATGTTATTGTGCTTTTGTTACTACTAGTATGTCTATAACCAGTTGATGACATCCTGTATATCAACACCATATTCATATTTGTGTTTAATGTAAGTTTTACTCGTTTTTTAATTTGCTCTCATCTAAATTGACATGCCATATGCATTTTTTGAGGGATGGTTACCCTGTGCACATTTGTGATGGCATATGCATATTGCATTGACGAAATTTTGCACTGTGAGATATACATTACAAAGATGTAATGTTGCTGACATGTAATGTAATTTGTTGTCTTCTGAATAAAGAGAAAATATGCTATGAATATATTTTAGACTTTTAAAATGGTATATGTGATGACCTTCTACTACATATTTTTCACCTAATATAGATATTGTTCTTATTTCTCAGGGTTGTAACTTATTAATTCAAAAGGAAAATAACAGACTCTTTTTCCTTGACATGCTTAAGCTGCAATGTCCAGGTGAGAAGATTGAGTTCCATGGTCTCCATTTTGCCTTTTGTGTTTCCTTGATAACTTTCTAATGTTTGTCCATAGTTAATAACTTTTCCCCATGATAAAATTAGGAATTTTATCATAGATATCACTAATGATGACTGCAATTAACTGTGTGTATATTTTTCTGTGGTAACAGGGGATGCAAGAAATAATGACAACAATGTCCTTGTTGAATTATTTGGAAAAATTCAAAATGCTGTAGAAATCAGTTCCTCACTGGAGTACAACAAGAGCGACATTACTATTATGATTGATGATCTCTCTCTTTTGGAAATAGCTACTCACGGTTCTGTTGATGAGATCTTGAATTTTTTGCATTATTGTCATACATTGACATCTGGACTGGTAAGGATCCAAGCTTCTTTTTTTTTTTTTTGTCCTTTGTTGGCTTTTGCTAAATCTCCTTCAGTCCAATGAATTGATTAGTTCTTTACATCTATATCAGGGTTGCTCACTAGTTATACTAAATCATGAAGATATATATTCAGATGTGTTGGATCGTAGACTCCTATCACAAGTGGAATACCTAGCTGATGTTGTGATAAAAGCAGAACCATTGGCTACTGGCTTATCTGCTGATGTGCATGGACAGGTACGAAGAACTTTTATATGGGTCTATGGGGTCATTTCCTTATTCTTCATACGAAACTATAGGACAAGTGAAATTTCATAGAGACGATTTCTCTTCCAAATATACAAATGATACTATTCTTGAAAAGGACTTAAGTCAGTGCAAAGGCAGGTTTCATGTGCCGGCATTTCCTAATAGTTGTTGGGGTAATTATTCGGAGAACTATTATTATCTAGTCATCTAGAGTAGCAAGTTTTTCTTTTTTCTTTTGCATTCCATTACGTTGCATTGCTTTGCTTTTTACATTGATATAAAGAGTTCATTTTCAAGGAATTTGGAATATGTGTTCCTTAAATGTTATTGAGTGCTCTGCTGATCCTAATACTGTTATTTGTATTGAAACTTTGCTCTTTCCTCATAGAATATTATGTTAATTTGTAAGTTAACACAATGTTAATGCATTCATGGATATGTATTGGCTCAAGTTGGCATACTAAAATATGAAAGGTCTTGTTTGCTTTTTTATGTGATTAACCAATTCATATTGATTTTAATTTATATGATTATCTAATGTAATGTAATCCATTAAAAGGCCCACTAAAAAGATCTTCTGTTAGCTTGCAAACATGTCTTGTGTTTTTTGGATCATAGTTTATGCGCTCATGTAGTCATTAGTCAATTGCATTGATGCATGATTTTTGGCCACGTAAGCGTTTTTTTCTAACATTCACATGCATTCCATCACTTCCCTTGGCTGTTAGCCGTCCTAGGTTCTGTGTGGGTTGACATTGTGGATTATGATAATCCTGGACTATTTAAATGAAAACATCTTTTTATCAATGTGATCATTGAATTAAGAGCGCTGTTACACGCAGTCCATGCGTGCAGTCCCATGAATAGTCCATATACCTCTATAGCAAGTCAGCAAGGTATATGCCTCCTTACCAGTGTTTGGATATATGGGTTCTATGCAGCAGCATGTGCCGCTGCATATGCGGTTCGCTCAGTAGACCGAACCACATTAAGGTATGCGGGCCGCACATGGATATGTGCCCGCTTAAGCAGGCACACAGACTACACAATAAAAAAAGAAAAAAAAAAAACCAGTACCCACCCTACCCGTTCTTTGAGAGAGATCAGCTGGCCCTAAAAAAAGTCCTCGTCTTTTATTTGCTTTTTCTTCGATTATCAGGTCTGCATCATGCCTTCATCAATGGATTCTTGTTCTTCTTCATCGATGGTTTCATTTTCTTCCTCGGATTTTCTTCTACCTCAAGTTTTCTTCATCTTCTTCCTCAGATTGTCTTTGTCTTCTCTGCTTCATCATTGGCTTCTTCAGTTCTTTCTCTGCTTCATCGACTCATCAACAACCTCCCCCAATTTATCTCTCTCTCTCTGTGCTTTCTCTTTGTAGATATTCATTGAATGCTGTGTATGAACCTAAAAACATTGATTGAATGTACTTTTATTGTTGTGTAATGTTTTATTTATCCATATTGTTTTTATCCAAGAAGAAAAGACAATAGAAAAATTGTTTTGATGAGGTGGGGCATCACATGACACGTAGTAGCTTTGAAAAATGGTGAGAGGGAGTGGGACAACGTACTTTGTTGCTTACATAACATCTGATCATGTTCTTTCTGTTGTTGCATAGAAATGTTGTACTATTTATCTTATTATATATTATTTTGGAAATCATCATCATAGTATCATACATTTTCTATTAAAAAATTACATAACTGCATATACTCTCGCATACCGCAAATACTTTGTGTGGTACCCCATGCAATTCGCATTTGCAAACACTGCTCCTTGAGGTATTTACCTCGTTACATTTTTCTTTTTTTTACATTTTCTAAAAATGGGCCTATTCAATTCAAAATGGAGCGATATACATTTTTTATTAAAGCATATCCCATTAGATGAGGTTTAGCATTTTTATAAGTTTAAAACATGTGTGGAGTGCCCATGGGAAGCGGGTTGTCCCTAATATTATTCTTGAATTAATTATGGTTTAGATCTCCAAACGTTTAAAACAATCTTTGTATCTTTAGACATGGAAGGAAATTCAACATTGTGGAACTACAAACTTCTTGTTAACTTGCTCTTTATACGTAGAAGTATGGCTTAACAATTTCTAATCATAATTAATGATCAAGCTGAATGATCTTCAGCTAGGCTACAACACACGGACCACTGGGCTCCACCAACGGATGTATATATAGATTCTCATTTTTTAATCTCAATCGAAGATCATGTTTTGTTAGACGTGCAATAGATTTCAAAGTTGTGTTATATATATTAGTGCGTGGCAGAATGACATATCTCATTTGTAATGGATTCTGAACAACTGAACTCACAAAATCACAGCTTTATCGAGGAACAAATTTGAATTAGTATACCCATAGTATAGTCTTGGCTTGAGGCATGGAAAACCCCTATCATTTACCAATCCAGGAATTCAACAGTAATCCATTGGGTCCTACATCTGGTTAAGGGTACTAGTCGTAAAAAGTTTGGACCGTGATCGAACGTGCTTAAGGATGATCCATAAAACCAACTTAGATCAAATTATGCTTGTTGATTATACTAATGATTATCCATTTGGTGATTGTTATGAGAAATCTGAATTTGCCCATCTGTCTATTGCGCTTTCTACACCACTTAAGTGATCTACAAAATTATTCGCTTGTACTCTTACTCTTCTTATGGCAATATATTTTTCTGTTGCAGTTGACAGTATGGAACAAGGGAAATTTTGGGGAAAACAGGCATTCAAGGAACACTGTCAGTAATTTCCACTTTAAAGTGAAGGAAAATGGTGTTGATTACTTTTATCCTGGGAGTCTGACTTAAAACTTGGAATATCAGCATCCGAGTGAACGTTGAGGAGTCGTCTGCTTGTTGCAGGTGTATGTCCTCTTTACAGGTACATTGCTAACATGAATGACAAAGGAATGACAGTAGTTTCATTTGTATTTTACTAGTGATGGCATATTTGCTTTGCAAGATCATTTATATTGTGAATTAACATAAGTAGTTATTTTGAGTAAATTTATTTATAAAATCAAACAAATGTTATTCATTGGTGCAACCCATAGATTAAAGTGTAGTCACCGTGCACGTGTACTACTCACCAGGGGGATGCTGGCCATTAGGGTCTCTTGTGAACCCTGGACATCATCATCTCTTCAACTGTGTATACTCTCTGAAACTTTTATTCTAACTAACTTATTCAAATATCTCTTTTGAAGTTTTCTTTAGTTTCTCTACTCAAAATTTTAAAATTATTTGGAGGAAATTCTAGGGAACTCTTGAAATTGTGTTTGAAGATATTTGAAGGTTTTGAGGGTATATACTCCCCCTGGAGGTTTTATCATTCTTGAAGTTGAAGAATTTTTAGAGATTTTTTTTTATTCCTTGGAGACTACTTAGAGAAGGTTCTTGAGGAGCTCCTCAATAGTTTGAATTATCTCATTTTTTGTGTTTTAAAGTTTAATTTTAATTTTAATTTTAACCTTCAGCTTGTTTAATTTTTCCCTTTTCACGTATCAAAGACACATTTGTATTCTTTTTCAATAGAAAATGATACAGCTTTTAATGTTTCTGCATCAGTTCTTTCCAAGAGAGTTATAAATAAATAAAAAATTAGGTGAATTTTTAGTCAGAGAATTAAGCCGTCCATCCATGTCAAATATCTAGACATTGTTTCCTTGAATGTTTCTCTGAATATATTAATTATCTTTTAATTAATATCAAATCAAATATTTGTTTCAAAAAACAGATTAAAGAATCTCTAAATAATAATCTAAATAAATTTTAATAAATTTCAAAGATAATAACTAATTTGTTCAAAATAATTAGATTAAATTTTATTTTTATTTTTTTTCGGATTGCTTTTTTTTTTTTTTGGGAGACGTGGTAGTTCATTTATAACTAGTGAAATTGAGGTATAAATGGGTCGAATGGTGGGAAAATAGAAGACAGAAAAACATAACAGAAGAGAGCAAATCGAGCAGAGAAAGAATAAACATCAACCGACTAAGGACCCAAAGCTGGGTACAAATAAACAAAACGCAAAAATAGACGACTCCCTGCTGCACGAGATTTGCCACAGCAGACAAACGCCATGCCCTCCAAGCCCCGCCTGCTCCGGTCACGCCTCAATCCGAAATAATTTTTGATAAATATATGAAAAACTAAATTTGGATACATCTCAAATATGCTCAATATATTATGACACATTATTCCATATAATTAAATTTAGATAAGTATTTTGTTACAAATCAAATTATGTTTGCCCCATCAATTATGTCAGTTATGAATTAGGGCATGCTTATCTTCACACACCATTTGCCTAATAACACTAACCAAAAAAATAAAAAATACATATATAAATTTAATTTGAACATCACTAATCTTACAAATCATTCGATGGTTGACCTGTCAGCCTTCCTGTATAACAATCGACAGCTGGTCTGTTAATCTTTATTTAATAAATTCGACTGTCACTTTGTCAACCTTTCTTTACAACTTTCGACAGTCTCCCTGTCAACCTTCTTTTACAAACTTCGATAGCAACTTTGTCAATCTTCTTTTACAACTTTTGATAGTTAGTATGTCAACCTGGGAGGGATTGTTCGACTTTCGCAGTGTCGAACTGAATATTTTTTCAAAAGAAAATTTGAGACACATTCGACGACATTCAACATTCAATATACATCAAAATATCAACAAATTTACATTACATTCAACACTCACATTATAATCATCACATGACTACTAATAAAAATACTTGAACCAGAAGCAACAACTAATTCTTTCAACCTCTTTGCATTTGCATGCAAAGCTATTGTAAAAAATCAAAACCAATTAATCCAATCCGTATGCTCTAATCTAAAACCAAAACCCCACGTTAAATAGACATTTTTTTTTAAAACTCCAGCTATCTCAAAATCCTCAGTACCTGAGTTTTTCTAAAATCTTACAACTAAACAACCATACCCATTAACCCAATCCTCACAAAGCTATAAACAATTGATGATTTTACTTTACATTTAATGTTGAATGTGGTCAAATGTGTTTTAGGTTTTCTTTTGAAAAAATATTTGATTCGACACTGTTAAGGTCAAAAGTTGTAAATGAAAGTTGACAGATATTCTGTCGAAGGTTGTAAAAGAAGGTTGACAGAGCTGTTGTCGAAGTTTGTAAAGAAAGATTGATAGGGAGACTGTCGAAGGTTGTAAAGGAAGGTTGACAGGGTGATTGTAGAATTTGTTAATTAAAGGTTGTCAGACTTAACTATCGATTGTTCTAAAAGAAGGTTGACAGGTCGACCGTCGAATGGTTGGTGAGATTAGTGATGTTCAAATTAAATTTATAAATGGTTTTTTTATTTTTTTGGTTGGTGTTATTAGAGAAATAATTGGTGGGAGTAGACGCGCCCTACGAATTATGGTCACAACTACTTTTTTCTTTTTTCTTTTTTTGGTATACAAAGGCCCTGAACAGGGTCATAGTCGTGAGTACAACAACACACTACTATTACTAGGTGAAGCATATGTGCATTACACATGAATATTTTATTTATAATATAATTAACAAATGGTAAGATATTTAATTTCTTTTGAACTATTATCTCCCATTTTTACTTTTTTCTATTTGAATCATTTATATATATTTGTACATTCTTAGTGTTAGATTATGATCTTTGAAATTTAAATTATTCATTAATTATAATTGTAGTATATGTATATGAGGTGTTACTTTAAAAATTATATGCACATAAAGAGAAATTTAATTCTTATCCACCGAGTCATCCACAAAATATGTAAAATATTAAAAATAAAATCAATGGCTTTAGGTAAACATGAAAGGCTTTTTAAGATAGAGAACAAGCCGTGAAAAAAGAAAATCTATATAAAATCAATGGATATACTTAAGGAATATGAAGCAAGAATATGAAGTGAATTCCACCAAAAAAATAAATATTAGTAATTTTTAAAATAGACATATACCATAGTCGAACGGATTTATAAATTCAATAATGATTTTTGGACTCCAATTGCTAGACCTTATCAAAAGCCCCATGAGGTGACAAATTTGAAATATCCATATTAGCCCCCTCTCTAACTAATCGTCCAAGCTTTCCATAACCGCCCCATTAATTCCGAGGTGGTTATGATTTGAGATATTCTTTCCATTGTTGAAGATATCTATTCAATTGGACGACAAAAAATTCACGATTTACCATAAAAGTTACTGAATGATCGGTTGATACGAAAAACAAATATCAATTTCATTCTTTGATTCAGATTTGGTCGGTGTGGAAGAGAAGAATTAATGATTATTTTTTTTGTGCGAACTGATTGTGGTGCAAAAAACGGTGATCCATTCAGGTTAGACTTTTTCGGAACCCAAAAAATAACACGATTTTAAAATTTTTAGATTCAGATGGATCGGTGGATCTGAAAACAAACATCGAATTTTTTTTTTGTTTTAGTTTGATCGATGGAGAAGAGAAGAATTTTGATTCATTTATTTTCTTTGTTTTGTGGTGCAAACAATGGTGATCCATTCATGTTATGCCTTTTTCGATCTGAATAAAACATGTTGTTCTGATTTTTCGTCCTTCCTTTGAGTCATCATATACATTTATTGAATCTGAATTTAATTTTAATTTAGATACATGGTTAGTATCTGGATTTATATGCATTTGATTTATATAGATTTTTCGTCCTTCCTTGTGTCCTAAGCATGATCTGTACAATTGTTTCTGTTTATGTGTTTACGTATAATTATGCATATTTAGTCATTCAGAATATTTTTTAGCTTTGTTTGACCATCATTCAACTCATTTATATTCAAGTTTCAATTATTGAATGTGTATTTGTTAATTCAAAATCCAGATACACTTGTATCTGAATTTCATATCCAGCTCAATTTGAAGTTTGATATTTTTATTTCTATGGATTGTTTAATATGTATCTGGTTAATATTTAATTGCTTATTGTTAGTATATTTGAAGACCTTTTATGAATCATCTGTGCACTGCTCATTAGCATGTAGACCATAATTTTTCATTTGAATTTCAGATACATTACTGTATCTTAATTTGATAACATGTGGTAACTGTTCTAATTTTTCACCAGGCAGTGATGATGATTTTATGGAGGACACATGCGAAGATTCAATTCATTTGGATAACATCAATAATTCATGTTCTGTGGAAACCAGTTTGTCGAAGGAATTGTTTACAACCCAAGGAATAAGAAGGCAAAAATACCTCAAGGTTCTAATGTTTAGAAGGTTGTAGAGGGCTTTTTTTATTTGCTTCATTGTACAACACATTTGATGTTATAATGTGTTCTGTCAATGTGTTTTTCACTATTTCAATGTGTTTGTGCTCTTCATTTTACACCGTTATAATGTTATCAGATTTACATGGTTTATTTTTTATACACCCACTACAATTTTCAGATACACATCACATTTTAGATACACGTCACATTTTTAGATTTAAATCACTTTTTCTTTTGCAATTTATACAGGTTTTCAGATACACACATCAAATTCATATACATTACAAATTTAGGTAATAACCATTAATTACTATGTAACAACTATGAATTTTAGGCAATAATTAAACTGCTTTTGTAGTGTGTCTAATATTCCAAATTTTTGATAATTTGGCATCGTTGGAATCCTTATTTTGTTGGCTTTCCAACACTTTTTACGGATCATAAATCGGATAAGTATCGATTAAGTTATAGCCGTTTTTATGTCTTGTGCGCAGCTGGCCTGGGAAAATAAAAACTGTCCAGAGGTGGCTACTTGAAAGTAGCCATCCTGTCCAGAGGTGGCTACTTGAAAGTAGCCGTCTCTCCTCTGACGGCTCATTTTAAGTAGCCATCAGAAACCTGCGCACAGAAGTGCAGAAATTAAGGGGTTTGATAGAATTGTCGAGGTCTTTTGGGTGATTTTTGAAAGGAAATCCTTTGAGGATTAAGGTGGGTCCCTCTACTTCATTTTTTTTTTATGATAATGAATATTTTTAATTGTTGTTAATCACCAATGATGGGTTCATCCTGAGGTGATTCGGATTCACATGGTTTTATGGGTTTTCCTTCTTTTAATTTCGTGGTTCTATGTGATATTGATTTATTTTGGATCTTGATGTTATGTTTATCCATTGATGACGTTTTTAAGATGTTTTTACAAGATTATACACTGTTTTGGATTTTTTATACATGGATCATGGTTAGAGTTATTTTTTTAAAGATAGAAAGCATGTTTAGGGTTTCTAATGCCTTGTTTTGAGTACCACCTTGCATGAACCCGAACCTCATATGTTTTCATCGCTGTTTTGATGAGTTTTATCATAGATCCTTGTTATTTATTTGTATACATATTAGATCGGTGGTTTTCAAGATTTTTCGGATGGATTATGTAAGCTTTTGATGCACAATTCATGGCTTTGCATGGATCTAGGGTTAGGAAAACATGATCTTCATATTGGATTTATTTATATCATCGATCTTGCTATTGTTATGATGTTTTCTGGTTTACGTATTCAGATTTATGATTCGAGTTTTGTTGATTAAATTGATATTTGAATAGAAATCATGCCTAGCTCTACACAAACTCCACATGTATGATAAAAACATGTCTTAGGACACATTATCATCATTTAATGTACTATTATATAATATGGTAATACTACTTTGAGGTATGAAACTATATGGTGTTAATATTACCATTTTCAAATTGTTTTATAGAGATTTTATCGTTTTTTGATATTTTGATTTATTTTTAAATCGATCATTTAGGGGACCAAACTTAAATGTTTTCAACGTGGTTTATCTGTATTTCTTTATGAGAGAGAGTAGGTACGGATTTTTGGATGTTTGGGTGGGAAGTCGGGGTCATTAAGGGCATATTTGCTATTTTGGGTCTGTCGGGGGGTGGCTACTTGAAAGTAGCCATCGGAGACCAGGCGGCTAGGTTTGAGTAGCCGTCGGAAGCCTGGTTGCTAAGTTTGAGTAGCCGGCTGAGTCCAGTCTTTTTGGTGATCTATGATTTTATTTAATCATTATGTTCCGTTTCTGATCTGGTTCATTGGTATGAATACCCTCAGGAGCAGTAGTGTTATATTTGTGTCACTTTTAACCTGCTGGTAACCGTTGGAGCGTCCTGGCAGTTTTTAAAATTTTTAGGGTTTTCGATCGGAACCGCTAATTTTCAGACAGTTAGCTATCGTCTGAGCTAGAGGACTCCGATTGGAAATCTGACTGCATATTTGGTGTCCTGGTGCCATTTTAGACCTCTCACGAAAATTTCATCGAATTTCGGCATCGTTTGCAAAAATTTCACAGTTCCGGGGCGTATCCGGGTTTTTAAGTCGCGCTCTACTTAAAAGGGAATTTAAAATCGAGTGGCACTATTCATCATCCCCGACCTTGCTCTCTCTCTCTCCTCTCCTCCGTTTTTCTTCCGTTTGAGCCCCCTACACCCCTCAAAATCAAAAACCTAAAGCACGGGAAGTGTAGATCGGGTCCCGATCTACGCTCCGGTGTCTTCAAATCCGAATTCCGACGATCCTAGCCTCCCCGACCTCCCCTCTCTCTCCTCTGTTTCGAGCCAAATCGAGGGCCGTGATAGATCGGGGCGTGAGAAGGCTTTTGGGAAGGGTTTCGGCGCGTGGAGATCCACCGGACGCCTCTTCCTCCCCTCGGTAAGCCTCCTTTCCCTCTTATTTCTTGTCTAGATGATTGCTAGGGGGGGGGTTTTGTGGTTGGTAGGTGGTCGGTGGCAGTGGGGGTCGTCGGAGGGTGGTCGAAGGTGGTTGGAGGTGGTCGGAGGTCGTGGGAGGGGCGGTGGTGGCGCTCGAGCAGTGGCTGGGCTGTCCCGGGCAGCAGGCAGCAGCGGCAGCGGCCCAGACAGCGCGCGGGCTGGGCGCGTGCGGGGATGTGCGCAGGTCTGGCGCGAGGTGCTGGTCGTGCTGGGCGCGCGGGACGGGCTGGCAGTGCTGGCAGCGAGCGCAGGGGGGGCCGGCTTGGCGTGCGCGCGAGCGTGCGCGCGCGGGCGTGCGCTCGGAGGTGCGTGCGAGGTGTGCGCGAGGCGCAGCGGGGCAGGCGAGGTGCGTGCGAGGTGCGCGCGAGGCGCAGCGGGGCAGGCGAGGTGCGTGCGAGGTGCGCGCGAGGTGCTAGGCGTGCGCGAGGTGGTGGCCGAGGTGCTAGGCGTGCGCGGCGGAGCGGCGGAGGTGCGCGCGGGGTGTGCACGGGGCGAGGAGGCGCGCGCGAGGCGTGCGCGGGGCGCGGCAAGGCAGGGATGGTGTGCGCGGGGGCGAGGCGCCGCGCGCGGGGGCGTGCGGGGTGCTCGCGGGCCAGCGCACGGCGTGCGGGGCGCGTGCGGGCTGCCGCGGCTGGGCTCGGTGGACGCGCGGAGCCCCGGGCGGTGCGCGGAGTGCGCGGGCTGAGGCGCGGCGGCGCGTCCGGGCGGTCGGGTGGCCGTGCGGGTGGTGGCCGGCCGTGCGGGTGGTTGTCGGAGTGCTCGGGCTAGCGTGCGTGCGGGTCGTATGCACGTTTGCCCGAGTGTTGTGAGTTTAATTGTGGGTTTATGTATTTAATAATATTTGTGGATTTATACTTACAAAATAATACCCTGTCTTGCAGATCTTGACGGGCGGTCGCACGACGACCCCGATTCTGGTGAGTGGGACAATCCAACCCAGTAGAGAGGTGTTATACGCACTTGGGCGTATACCGACCTCTCCTGGGGCGACATGGATAAATATTACCTGCAATAATATGTAATCCATGCTCGTGTGAATTATGTGTAGAATGCATGCTACCCTAGTCCTTGCATGTTAGGGACTTGCACCCATAGGATATGCGTATGAGCCATGCAGCATGTCCCCTGGTTTTCATGCTAGGAAACCCCGGCCTATGCATGCGTCCTACTAGTTTAATTATTAAATTAAATGCTGGTATCTGTTAGATCGCATGCCTTAGGATAATATTATAGGGAGGAGCCTTGCGAGGTCAACGCTGAGACCCGTGTTAGGGTACTCCGTGTTCCTTGTTTGGTTGTCGGGATGTCCTGTATCGGGACCTCGGGCTGCCCTCCCAAGGTTCTAGTCCCAATAATATTATATGTAATGATTGTATGATTGGTATAATTATTAGTATAGTTGGTAGATATTATAGGGGAGGGGCCTTGCAAGGACAGCGGTGAGACCCGGGTTAGGGTACTCCGTGTTCCTTGTTTGGTTGTCGGGGTATCCTGTAACGGGAACTCACGCCGCCCTTCCGAGTTTCTTTCCCCCAATGATATTCCAGCCTTACTGATTTTTGTACATGTTCCCGCATCTTGATGATGCACCTGGTTGAATTCAGAGGAATTCATGACATTTGAGTTGTAATGATATGTAGTTGGCGGATCCGAGTGGATCATATGCGTATGGATAGGCTGTTCTGTTCCCTGCGTTGGATTCGGTAGAGGCTACCCCCAGCGTTAGACAGTGCCTTCCTGACAGAGGGCTCCCATTAGTAGGCACCTCCTGATTTAGTTTCGGACTGTGCTGAATGTGGGAGTAGACCAGGCGGCCTACGGAGTGGAGGGAGAGACTATCGGTGGACCAAGGGTGACCAACAGCCTAGTCAGTCCCAAAATCCTATGTCACCCGTTGAGGGTGAGGGTGAGGGTGTAGTGGGTTGGCGATGAGCGACCTACTGGATTTGTGAATAGATGATTATCAGTCCCAAAATCCTATGTCACCCATGGATGGGTGAGGGTGAGGGTGTGGTGGTTCGGCGAAGTACGAACCACTGGTTTATGTTGTTATGTATTGATGGCTGGATAATATAATGGAATATTGGTAAATATTGTCTGTGATGCGTGGGTTGTGCTGTTCACTGAGCGTGTGGCTCACCCCTCGCACATGTTTTTCCCCAGTTGCCACTGAGCCTGAGCTGGAGCCGGAGCAGCAGTTGGAGCTTTCCGAGGGATTTCTTCAGTAGCGGAGCAGCGCCACGTTCCGCGAGTGCCAGAGGTTATCAGCATCCCTTCTTGACTGTATGTATTTGATTTCCGTGCTTGGCACGTGTTTGTATATGTTCAGTTGTATTTGTGTATATTGGCTCTCACAGGACAGATGATTGAGTATCGAGTCTGTAGAATGTTTATTCACAGATTCAGTCTTTTGCTTCCGCATTTGGTGTATATATCATGTCAGCCCCTTTTGTTGCATGTGTGTCATTCTAGTTGTCTGTGTATGATATATATTATTGACCTCCTGTGTAGGTTTCTGATATGATATATACACTTGCCGCGTCCCTGGGTTGGCCGTCCTGGGGCGTGACAAAAAGTTGGTATCAGAGCCTGGTCCTGTCAGAGCCAATGGTCTTTCTTTCGTAGAGATGAGTCCTAGGATTTCGATATGAGTATTCTGATCCTAGTGTCTGGTTTTCTTAGGGTGCTGATATGCCTCCTCGCAGAGGACGGCGCGGACGAGGTTTAAATATTTGGATTTCCGATTTGATATTTGGATTTAATTTTGATCATGCATGGATCATATTGCCTGGTGGCGCAGCCTAGGTTGCTCAGTCTAGGTGTTATGCCGTGTCATTGGGAGCCTTATTTTTTTTTATCGGAGTCGCTAAAATTTTGGCTTTTAGCCACCTGCAGGAGTTGGAGCGCTCTGATTAAAAATTTCGCTACATAATTTTTCTCCTAGAAGTTATGTATTTCCGATTTGAAATTTGGATTTAATTTTGTTAAAATCCAAGATGAAGAGGTTTAAATATGATTTTATTATGAGATGCTCATTTTTGAGTTAGCTTTCGTACAAAAGTGGAATTAGATCAACTGGATTCATGTAGTAAAAGTTATGGGTATTTTCCAAGTATACCCCGGGGATGAAAAATTCTGGCAGCAGCCCTGTTCAATGTTTAGCCCTCATTTCGGAATAGATGGAGGGATTATTTGATCTTGGCATAAACATGAAAGTTGTAGATAATCTTCTTGTCTTTCCAGTGGACTTTGAATTGTGCAATTTGGAGCTATATTGAGGAAGTTATGGCTGTTCTAGTGAAGCATGTACAGAATTTCTAGTCAGGGACGAATTGGTCATTTGGATCCCTCTTTTGGATATTTATTTGCCCAAAAAAATATCTCTCTCTCTCTCCCTCCCACTCCCCACGTGGGATTCTTTGGGTCTCTCTTTCTCTCTTTTCACTCCCCCCATGTGTTTTGTGTTATTCCCTCAAAGAGAAGAGAAGGAGAAGGTGAAGGAGGAAGAGAAAGGTTGTGTAGGTGTTGTTGTTGTTATTGTTTCCCCTCTCTCAAGCACCTTTTCATGACCATTCCCCCCCCCCTGATTTGCAGCCAAAGAGGGCTGGTGAGAGGCTGAAGAGGAGGCGTGGTGGTGGTGGTGGTTGAGGTGGCCGTGGGCGCGTCGAGAGCCCCGCATCTCCCCCTTTCCCTTTCCCTCTTTTGATCTCGTCGGATGGGATGCGCGAGGTCCCGGGTTGTATGGGGAATGGTTCGATCCAATCCCCCCCCCCCCTCTCAGGATGCGCTCGACGCGCGTAGTCGCGCGTCACGCATCGATGGGGCCCCCTAGCTATACTACTTGTGTAGATAAGTAGTATGGCCATGCTTAAGCTATAATATGTAGATATCTTGCATGCTAGGCTTATATACATGTATTGTATTCATGTATGAATGATTGTGTTGCATGAGCCCCTCTAGTATGGGCATGTATGTTGTAAATGTGTATGGATGTATAGAATATGGCATGTCTTAGGTAGTATTGTAATACTACTCCCACCATATTAATGGGAATATACAATATGATTAAGTTTGGGTTAATAACGGGCACTTGCCTAATATTCCCTTGCGATAAGACTTGAGGGCGTGCTGTTGCGCCCATGCTAATGGGGCAAAGCTATGACCAGCTGCATGAGATGATGATCTCTCTCGCCCTCTCCCTCTGAATGAACTGAGTAAGTAGATGCGATTTCCTACTCGACTCAGGTTCGTTTGGAATATTGGCATGCACCCGTTAGTGCGCGAGATCGCGCTTGACCCTTTCTTTTAAGTTGGCGATATCCAACGCATGCTTAAGTTAGGCCTTGTGATTAATGACCATGTATGCATGTTGTATGATTTATTATGATGTAAATCCATGTTAGGGAGTGTCCCTATAATTATTAGATGATTGTGCATATGGTTCATGCACATAGCTGGATATATTTATATGCGCATGTTAAAAACTGATAGGCCTATTTAAAATAGGCATGGGTATGACTCGCTGTCGGGTTGTACCTTATTAGTTAGAGCGCTAGTGATGTAATCGCCCCGTGCATCCGAGCGATGCACTCATTTGGAATTCAAGAGAATTCATTAGCTTATGGGATTATTTCAATGTGAGAGCAGAGGCAACCCCTTTGTGTCTGAGCGACGCAACGGTGTGGGAGTACAGTAGTATTCGATATATCGATAAGTGATTATCGAGAGCAGTTGTTTTTCCATTGGGTTCGCTTTGCGAACATGGATCCCAATGTCGTCCGTGATGAAGAGGCCCGGGTTGTAACTGTCGTGACAGAGGTCTCCCATCCGTAGGTACCTGATAAGCGTATTATTTGCACATTTAATCCCCTTAATTTAGTTTTCTATTTCCTAATTTTATGTGTAATAATGACTAATATTCAGAATTTATTTGTTATTGCAGGTAATTGAGATAAATGATGATTATCAATGCAAAATATTCTATAAAGCATTTAAAGATATGAAGGAGAATCAAGAGGATTCTTGAAGATCCAAAATTATGCTAGATAAAGATTTGGTGAAGAGAGAATCAAAAATCAAAATCCAATCAAATATTCTTCAAATCAATGTTAAAACCGTCCCACTATTTTGACCATAACTTTTGCCTCAAATATCGTATTTTGGCCCAAAATATGGCGTTGAAAAGATATTTTCAAGATCTACAAATCAATGTTTCATGAATATTTTGCAATTCCACCTTATTAGGGGTAAAAAATTCATCCGAAGATTCTGCAGAAAATTAATGACGGGAATGAAAGATTTTAACGGCTAAAATTGTCAAATATTCATATGAGGATGGTTGATAACCAATCTTAACGATCCAATTCATTGCAAATCAATGGTCAAGATTCAAGGCTGGAGGGTATGAAAGGAACACATATGAAGCCAAGAAAAGGAAATCAAAGAAGGAGGCAAAGGGACAACCAAAGGAGAAGAAAGATTCAAGAGTTTTGCTTTGTTTTTTTTTTTCTTTTCATCTCATATCTTTGGATGTTTGTATATATTTAGATCTGAATTTTAATATTACTTTAGTATTTTTATTTTCAAGAATTTTTCAATAATATGATGTCTTTTATTTTTTATTTTTTATTTAGTTTGATCATGTTTTCTAGTAGCTAAATCTTCAACTAGGGTTGAAGATGAAACCATGCAATGCTAGTTTAGGATTTTATATTTAGATCTGAATTCTCCATATTGTTTGCTTTATTGAATATCAATCTCTCCTTCAATTCTCTTTTGAAACCTTTCATGTGAATTTCTTATTACCTTCTTCAAAAATCTCTTGTATTTGATTTGATAAAATATGCTTTGATTAGGTTCTCTGATATTTTATGCTCTTCTTAACAAGTTGAATATTGAGTTGGTAGATTTTATAAAGGGAAGGGAGATAGATCATTTTATGAAATAATTAATATGATTTTAAATATTTAATTTCCGATTGGTATTTGACTAACGTCAATATTGATTGAGTTATATGGTGGAGTTTCACATTTGAATATAACCCCTAAATTGGTATTGCATGGTGGATTCTAAAACCCTAGTTATCTTTTTATATTAATATCTATTTTAAAAAAAATAAAATAAAAAAATAAACCTTCATCAATCTTCCTGTCTAATTCGATTAGTTAAATCAATTAATAATTTAATTTGAACAATTCTCTGTGGGATCGACCCGTATTTGCTAGATCTATACTTCTGTAATGATCCGTGCACTTGCGGTAAATAATAACAACTTTAATAATCAATCAGTACCACCGATGCGTTCGGAAGGTACTGATCGTGGGAGTATACCAGGTAGAGGCTACGCGGGGGAAAGGGCTACCGGTGGACCAAGGGTGTAGAGCAGTCTAAGTCTCTTCCAAAAGTCCCAAGAGTCTCCCTCCGGGAGTGAGGGTGAGGATGAGGTGAAGACACGTCGCCTCGTGACCCATTCATTGTTTGTCCGTTCTCATAGTTGTTAGGTCCGGTCTCGTATCGATGTTCAAAGACATCGTGGGTCAGTTATACCAATGTAGATGATCCAGTAGTGTTGTGTAGACCAGTAATCCCAGGTCTCCTCGACCAACGGTATGGTCTCTCCCCAAAAGTCCAAAGAGTCTCCCTCCGGGAGTGAGGGTGAGGGTGAGGTTGGTCGCGCTGCCGCGTGACCCTGTTATCCATGGGTTTCCACCCATGTTTTCCTTGAAAGGAAAGTGCTTATGTATTGAACTGTTGTATGGTGATTGGTTTCCAGCCACTCACTGAGCTTGTAGCTCACCCCTCGCATACTGTTTTTTTTCACGGGCAATGTTGGGCGTGGAGTTGGAGCTTCCCTGTGGCGTGGTCTTATGGGCGTGGAGCGTTCTTCCGGCGGGTGGCGAGTGCGAGGCTGTCAGCAGTCCTAGAGTCATGTATGTATTGTAAATCGTGCATGTGGCACATGTTGTATTTTCTTTGGTCTAGACTTGGCTCTCACAGGACAGTGATTGTGTATTCGAGTCTCTAATAATGTTTTTGGTTTACAGACATTGTTTATATATTATGCTTCCGCTTTTCAGTCAGTTATCATTATCCTTGCTTTGCCACCTTGTGTGTTGTTGTTGGAGTCTTTATTGACCTCAGGTATTGATAGCTGATATTTTATTATTGCCACGTCTCGGGGACGGCCGCCCTAGGGCGTGACAAAAGTTGGTATCAGAGCCTGGTCCTGTCAGAGCCTAAGTCTAGTCGTATAGATGATGAGTCGTAGGATTGTCATCTGAGTACTCTTGTTTTAGAAGTTATCTTAGGTTGCTGACATGCCTCCTCTCACGCCCCAGGGCCGGCCGTCCCCGGGACGCGGCAAGTGTATATATGATATCAGTAGACAGGAGTTCAATAACATACTCACACAACAGCAAATATGACAACACAGATAAAGCAGGGCTGACATAATATATACACCAAATGCGGAAGCTAAAAAGACTGAATTTGTAATCAAAATATACTACAGACTCGATATATAATCATATGTCCTGTGGGAGCCAACATGTCCATTTATACACAAATAAAATCCATACATAATCCAAACTAGGTGCCCAAGCATAGAATATATACATACAACAAAGAGAAGGGTGCTGATGGCCTCAAAACTCGAGGGACGTGGCGCTACTCCGCTACTGGTGTAGTCGCTCGGGAAGCTCCTCCTTCAAGTCCTCCTCAGTGATCACTGAAAAAGATTTGATGCGAGCGGTGAGCCACACGCTCAGTGAATAGCACAACCCATGCATACAGTTCATATTAACCACATTTAAATCAAGTCAATAGCCCCAAAGCGGCATAAACAACACAAATCTGGGGGTTCGTCACATCGCCGAACCCCATACCCTCACCCTCACCCTCACCCTCAATAGGTGACCAAGGATGTTGGGACTTAATGGGCGGATAATCATCCATACACAATCCTGTGGGTCGTCGCATCGCCGGCCCACCATACCCTCACCCTCACCTCTCAATAGGTGACCTAGGCTCTTGGGACTGACTAGGCTGTTTGTCACCCTTGGTCCACCGATAGTCTCTCCTCACTCCGTAGGTCGTTTGGCCACTCCCACGTTCGGTGCAGTCCTTCTACCAAATCAGGAGGCGCCTACTGGTGGGAGCCCCTGCACGGGACAACCTTTCCAACGCCGAGGTAGTCTCTACACGGATCCGACGAAGGGAACAGAACAGCCTATCCATCGCATATGATCCACTCGGATCAGCGCCCGCACGCCCATCACCCGCACGCCTTGCTGGCCTCCAGCTCCCCCCGAGCGCACGCCCGCGCGCATGCTCGAGTGCACGCACGCGCGCGCCCTGCCAGCTGCTGCGCCTGTGCTGCCTGTGCTGCCTGAGACCACCAGCCCACACGCCAGCACTGCCAACCCATCCAGCGCGCCCAGCACGCCCCCTGCATCACCCGAGCGCACGCCCGCGCGCACGCGCTCGCGCGCCCGGCTACCTGATGCCTGCCTGCTGCGCCCGCTGCCACCCTGCTCGGAACAGATCCCCAACCTGCCGAGCACCTCTACCACCCACCCTCGGCCTCCGACGGCCTCCGACCACCTCCGACCGCCTCCCACAGCCGCCGACCACCCCCCAAACACAAAACCCTATCAAGCATCTAAGCATGAAAAAGAGGGAAAGAAAGCTTACCGAGGTGAGGAAAGGATGTCCGGGTGCTCTCCGCGCACCGAAACCTTTCCCCAAAGCCCTCCAACGCCCGGATCTCCCTCGGCCTTCGAAATGGCCCAAACCAGAGGAGAAAGAGGGGAGGATGGAGAGGCTAGACTCGTCGAAAATGGGATTTGAAGGCACCGGGGTGTAGATCGGGACCCGATCTACACTTCTTAGGCTTTAGGTTTTTGGGTTTGAGGGGTCTAAGGGCTTCAAAAGGGAGAAAAATGAGAGAGAGGAGAGAGGGAAACTTTGGTAGGGATGATGAATAGTGACATCTGATTTTTAGATCACCCCTTTATATAGTGACTTAAAAACCCGGATACACCCCAGAACTGTGAAATTTTTGGAAACGTTGCCGGAATTCGATGAAATTTTCATGAGTAGCTTAAAATGGCACCAGGACACATAATATGCAGTTAGATTTTCAATCGGAGTCCTCTAGCTCAGGACGATAGCTAACAGTCCAAAATTTTGCGGTTCCGATCGAAAAACGAAAAAAAAAACTCAAAAACTGCCAAAATGCTCCAATGGTTACCAGCAGGCCAAAAAGTGACACATATATAACATTCTCCCCCCCTTAGGAAATTTTGTCCTCAAAATAAATACAAGAACAACTAAGAAGGGAAAAGATGCGGATACGCGTCACGCATGGCGTCCTCGAGCTCCCAAGTGGCCTCGGCACCGGAACGGTGCTGCCATCGCACCTTGACCAGCTGGACGGTCTTGGTGCGGAGCCTCTTCTCGCGGCGGTCCAGGATCTCAATCGGCTGCTCCACGAAAGACAAGTCCGGCTCGAAGATGAGCGGCTCGAACGGGATGATGTGAGCAGGATCGTGGACGTATCGCCTCAGCTGCGAGACATGGAAGACGTCATGGGCCTGAGCCAACTGTGGGGGCAAAACTATGCGATAGGCCACCTCCCCAACTCCCTCGAGGATGAGGAACGGCCCAACGAAACGCGGACTCAGCTTGCCCCGCACACCGAATCGGAAGATGCCCTTCATCGGGGACACCTTCAAGAACACATGGTCACCGACCTCGAAGGCGAGCTCGCGGCGACGGCGGTCGGCGTAGCTCTTCTGACGACTCTGAGCGACTCGGATACGCTCGCGGATCGTCTTCACCATCTCGGAGGTCTGGTGAACGATCTCTGGTCCCTCTAGCTGGCGCTCTCCGTGTCACGCCCCAGGGCGGCCAACCCAGGGACGCGGCAAGTGTATGTATCATATCAGAAGCCTACACAGGAGGTCAATAATATATATCATACACAAACAACTAGAATGACACATATGCAACAAAAGGGGCTGACATGATATATACACCAAATGCGGAAGCAAAAGACTGAATCTGTGAATAAACATTCTACAGACTCGATACTCAATCATCTGTCCTGTGAGAGCCAATATACACAAATACAACTTAACATATACCAACACGTGCCAAGCACGGAAATAAAATACATACAGCCAAGGAAAGGGATGCTGATAGCCTCTGGTACTCGCGGACGTAGCGCTGCTCCGCTACTGAAGAAATCCCTCAAAAAGCTCCAACTTCTGCTCCGGCTCCAGCTCAGGCTCAGTGGCAACTGGGGAAAAACATATGCGAGGGGTGAGCCGCACGCTCAGTGAACAGCACAACCCATGCATCACAGACAAATATTTACCAATATTCCATTTTTTTATCCAGCCATCAATACATAACAACATAATCCAGTGGTTCGTACTTCGCCGAACCACCACACCCTCACCCTCACCCATCCATGGGTGACATAGGCTATTGGGACTGATAATCATCTATTCACAAATCCAGTAGGTCGCTCATCGCCAACCCACTACACCCTCACCCTCACCCTACCACGGGTGACATAGGATTTTGGGACTGACTAGGCTGTTCGTCACCCTTGGTCCACCGATAGTCTCTCCCTCCACTCCGTAGGCCGCCTGGTCTACTCCCACATTCAGCACAGTCCGAAACCAAATCAGGAGGTGCCTACTAATGGGAGCCCTCTGTCAGGAAGGCCCTGTCTAACGCTGGAGGTAGCCTCTACCGGATCCAATGCAGGGAACAGAACAACCTATCCATACGCATATGATCCACTCGGATCCGCCGACTACATATCATTACAACTCAAATGTCATGAATTCCTCTGAATTCAACCAGGTGCATCATCAAGATGCGGGAACATGTACAAAAATCAGTAAGGCTGGAATATCATTGGGGGAAAGAAACTCGGAAGGGCGGCGTGAGTTCCCGTTATAGGATACCCCGACAACCAAACAAGGAACACGGAGTACCCTAACCCGGGTCTCACCGCTGTCCTTGCAAGGCCCCTCCCCTATAATATCTACCAACTATGCTAATAATTATACCAATCATACAATCATTACATATAATATTATTGGGACTAGAACCTTGGGAGGGCAGCCCGAGGTCCCGATACAGGACATCCCGACAACCAAACAAGGAACACGGAGTACCCTAACACGGGTCTCAGCGTTGACCTCGCAAGGCTCCTCCCTATAATATTATCCTAAGGCATGCGATCTAACAGATACCAGCATTTAATTTAATAATTAAACTAGTAGGACGCATGCATAGGCCGGGGTTTCCTAGCATGAAAACCAGGGGACATGCTGCATGGCTCATACGCATATCCTATGGCTGCAAGTCCCTAACAGAAAAGCCTAGGGTAACATGCATTTCTACATATTCATCAGGCTCACATGCAATACATATTATTACAGGTTAATATAATCCACGGTGCCCCAGGAGAGGTCGGTATACGCCCAAGTGCGTATAACACCTCTCTACTGGGTTGGATTGTCCCACTCACCCGAATTGGGGTCGTCGCGCGACCGTCCGTCTAGATCTGCAAGACAGACAATCAATATGGTGAGTTAAAATCCATAAATACTACAAAATACATAAACCCATAATTAAACTCCCAACACTCGGGCAAACGTGCATACGACCCGCACGCACGCTAGCCCGAGCACTCCGACAACCACCCGCACGGCCGGCCACCACCCGCACGGCCACCCGACCGCCCGGACGCGCCGCCGCGCCTCAGCCCGCGCACTCCGCGCACCGCCCGGGGCTCCGCGCGTCCACCGAGCCCAGCCGCGGCAGCCCGCACGCGCCCCGCACGCCGTGCGCTGGCCCGCGAGCACCCCGCACGCCCCCGCGCGCGGCGCCTCGCCCCCGCGCACACCATCCCTGCCTTGCCGCGCCCCGCGCACGCCTCGCGCGCGCCTCCTCGCCCCGCGCGCACCTCCGCCGCTCCGCCGCGCCTCGCGCGCACCACGGCCGCCTCGCCGCGCCCTCCGCGCGCACTCTGCACACCCGCGCGCACTGCCTAGCACCTCTGCGCGACCAGCTCCACGCGCACCAGCCCGCCCAAGACCTCGCGCACCAGCTCCTCGCGCTCGCTGCCCGCTGCCTGAGGCCCCCAGCACGCCAACACGACCGGCACAGCACGCCTGCACGACCAGCACAGCACGCCACCCGCGCGCGCCAGCTTGCACGCCGCGCGCACGCGCGCCCGCGCACGCACGCGCGCATGACCGCGCGCGCCCAGCCTGCGCGCTGCTGCTGCTCTGCCTGCTGCCCGAGAACACCTCCCACCAGACCGAGACCACCCCCTGCTGCCAGAGACCACCCAAACCACCACCCACCGACCTCCGACCACCTCCACCGCCCCCCGAAGGCTATCCACAGCCGCCGACCACCCCTCATACACAGATCCACCCTCCTAGCATACATCTATGCAAGAAAAAGAGGGAAAGAAGGCTTACCGAGGGGAGGAAGAGGCGTCCGGTGGATCTCCACGCGCCGAAACCCTTCCCTAAAGCCTTCTCACGCCCCGATCTATCACGGCCCTCGATTTGGCTCGAAACAGAGGAGAGAGAGGGGAGGTCGGGGAGGCTAGGATCGTCGGAATTCGGATTTGAAGACACCGGAGCGTAGATCGGGACCCGATCTACACTTCCCGTGCTTTAGGTTTTTGGTTTTGAGGGGTCTAGGGGGCTTGAAAGTGAAGAAAAACGGAGAGGGGAGAGAGAGATCTCGACGAGGAAGACAATGAACAGTGCAGGGGGTGATTTAGATTCCTTTTAAATAGAGTGCGACTTAAAAACCCGGATACGCCCCGGAACTGCGAAATTTTTGCAAACGATGCCAGAATTCGATGAAATTTTCATGAGAGGTCTAAAATGGCGCCAGGACACCAAATATGCAGTTAGATTTCCAATCGGAGTCCTCTAACTCAGACGATAGCTAACAGTCCAAAAATTAGCGGTTCCGATCGAAAACCCTAAAAATTTTAAAAACTGCCAGGACGCTCCAACGGTTACCAGCAGGTTAAAAGTGACACAAATATAACACTCCGACCTCGTCCCAACACAGGGGGGACCTGCAGCTGCGGCCATAAAGTGCCTCGTAGGGAGCCATCCGGATGCTCGAGTGGTAGCTGTTGTTGTAGGCAAACTCCACCAACGGAAGGTGCCTCTCCCAACTGCCCCCAAAATCGAGTACACAGGCCCGCAGCATGTCCTCAAGGGTCTGGATCGTCCTCTCCGACTGGCCGTCCATCTGAGGATGAAACGCTGTACTGAAGTGGAGGTTCGTACCAAGGGCGTGCTGGAGGCTACGCCAGAACCTCGAAGTAAAACGCGCGTCTCGATCAGAGATGATGCTGACTGGAGTGCCATGGAGACGGACAATCTCGGAGACGAATAACTGCGCCAGAGTGTCCAGAGAATCGGTGAGTCGGATGGGGAGGAAATGAGCAGACTTCGTCAGCCGGTCGACGATCACCCAGATGGCATCGCGACCCGAACGTGACCTCGGCAAACCCGAGACGAAGTCCATGGTGATCTGCTCCCACTTCCACTGAGGGATCTCAATGGACTGCAGCTTCCCCGCAAGGCGCTGATGCTCCGACTTCACCTGCTGGCATACTAGGCACCGGGCAACGAAACGGGCGATATCCGTCTTCATCCCGCGCCACCAGTAGCCGCGACGAAGGCCCCTGTACATCTTCGTGCCACCAGGATGCACTGTGTACCTCGAGCGATGGGCCTCGTCCAGAATCTTCCGCCTCAGCTCTGCATCGTCGGGGATGCACACTCGGCCTCTGAATCGCAGGATCCCGTCCGCGCGAATCTGGTAGTCCTGACGCTCGCCCCGGGCGACGCCTTCAGAGAGGACTATAAAATGTGGATCCTGAGCCTGAGCCGTGCGGATCTCATCGAGAAGAACCGGCTGCACCACCAGCCTGGCCAAAAAGCCACCCGCAGGAGTCTCTCGAACACTGATCCAGCAAGCGGCCTCCTCCAGAAGCCTCCAACGACGGACAGCCATGTGGGCGGCCATGCCCAGGGGCTGCCTACTGAGCGCATCTGCAACGACATTCGCCTTACCCGGATGGTAAGCGATGTCGCAATCGTAGTCTGTCAGGAACTCAACCCAACGACTCTGACGCATGTTGAGATCGGCTGAGACTGCAGATATGTCAAGCTCTTATGATCAGTAAAGAGCTCGAACTCCTCTCCATAGAGGTAATGCCTCCACATCTTCAGCGCAAATATGATCGCAGCCAACTCGAGGTCATGGGTGGGGTAGTTCTGCTCATGGGGCTTCAACTGACGAGACGCGTAAGCCACCACCTTACCGTGCTGCATCAGGACGCAACCCACACCCAACTGCGATGCATCTGTGTATACTGCGAACCCACCACTCCCAGATGGAAGGGTAAGAACTGGCGCTGAGGTGAGCCTTCGCTTCAGCTCCTGGAAGCTCTCCTCACAAGAAGGGGACCGAACGTCTTTCCGAGTGAGGCGGGTAAGAGGAACGGCTATCTTGGAGAAACCCTCCACAAACCTCCTGTAATAACCCGCCAAGCCCAAGAAGCTCCGAATCTCAGTGGGGTTCGACGGTCGACGCCAATTCGACACGGCGAGCGTCTTCTCCGGGTCCACAGCTATACGCTCACCGGAAATCACATGGCCCAGAAAGGCCATCCGCTCCAACCAGAACTCGCACTTGCTGAACTTGGCGAACAACTGATGTCTGGCCAAAGTCTCCAAGACTGTGTGAAGATGGTGAGCGTGCTCCTCCAGACTCCTCGAGTACACCAATATGTCATCGATGAATACTACCACAAAGGAGTCGAGGAGGTCGAAATACCCGGTTCATCAGATCCATGAAGGCCGCCGGCGCGTTCGTCAACCCGAATGGCAGTACTCTGAACTCGTAGTGCCCATACCGGGTGCGAAAGGCCGTCTTCGAGATGTCTGACTCCCGGATCTTCAACTGGTAGTACCCCGAGCGGAGATCGATCTTGGAAAAGACGCACGCTCCCTGGAGCTGGTCAAACAGATCGTCGATCCGTGGCAACGGGTACTTGTTCTTCACTGTCCGTTTATTCAGCTGCCTGTAATCAATACACAGCCGCAGCGAACCGTCCTTCTTCCGGACGAACAGGACAGGGGCTCCCCACGGAGAAACACTCGGACGTGCGAAGCCCTTCTCCAGCAACTCCTCTATCTGCTCCTTCAGCACCCAGCTCTGCAGGGGCCATCCGGTACGGAGCCCTCGAAACCGGCTCGGTCCCCGGAACCAGATTGATCTCAAACTCGATCGCGCGATCCGGCGGTAATCCCGGAAGATCATCGGGGAAACATCGGGATACTCTGCCACGACCGGAGTCTGACTGATATCTGCCCGCAGCGGTGCATCCTCCAGAGCAATATAAGCCAGAAAGCCCTCGCATCCACCCTGAAGGAGTCTCCATGCCTGCATGGACGACACGAACCCCAAAGGAGCTACGTCTCGATCGCCCACGAACTGGAAGGACCTCCGACCAGGAAGGTGGAACGACACCGACTTGGCGAAACAGTCGATGCTAGCATGACTAGCTGCAAGCCAATCCATTCCCAGGATGGCATCAAAATCCGTCATCGCAAGCTCCACCAGCTCCACCGGAAACTCATTGTCACGCCCCAGGGCGGCCGTCCCCGGGACGCGGCAAGTGTATATATAATATCAGAATCTACACATGATGTCAATAATATATCATACACAACAACTAGAAGGACACACATGCAACAAAGGGCTGACATGATATATACACCAAATGCGGAAGCAAAAGACTGAATCTGTGAATAAACATTCTACAGACTCGATACTCAATCATACGTCCTGTGAGAGCCAATATACACAAATACAACTGAACATATACAAACACGTGCCAAGCACGGAAATCAAATACATACAGTCAAGAAGGGATGCTGATAACCTCTGGCACTCGCGGAACGTGGCGCTGCTCCGCTACTGAAGGAATCCCTCGGAAAGCTCCAACTGCTGCTCCGGCTCTAGCTCAGGCTCAGTGACCACTGGGGAAAAACATATGCGAGGGGTGAGCCACACGCTCAGTGAACAGCACAACCCATGCATCACAGACAATATTTACCACAATTCCATTATTTATCCAGCCTCTAAGACATAACAACATAATCCAGTGGTTCGTACCTCGCCGAACCACCACACCCTCACCCTCACCCATCAATGGGTGACATAGGCTATTGGGACTGATAATCACCCATAGACAAATCCAGCGGGTCGCTCATCGCCAACCCACTACACCCTCACCCTACCACGGGTGACATAGGATTTTGGGACTGACTAGGCTGTTGGTCACCCTTAGTCCACCGATAGTCTCTCCTCCACTCCGTAGGCCGCTTCGTTTTCACCCACAACTTCGGCCCAGTCCGAAACCAAATCAGGAGGCGCCTACTGATGGGAACCCTTGGAAGGGACGACCTTTCTAACGCTGGGGCAGTCTCTACCGGATCCAACGAGGGGGACAGAACAGCCTATCCATACGCATATGATCCACTCGGATCCGTCGACAACACATCTCTACAACTCAAATGTCATGAACTCTTCAGAGTTCCTCCAGGGCGCATAACCAAGATGCGGGGAAACATGTACAATAAAAACAAGGTTGTAATATCATTGGGGGAAAGAACTCGGGAGGGCGGCGTGAGTTCCCGTTATAGGATACCCCGACAACCAAACAAGGAACACGGAGTACCCTAACCCGGGTCTCACCGCTGTCCTCGCAAGGCCCCTCCCCTATAATATTCACTAATATGCTAATAATCATATCAATCATGCAACATTACTTATAATATTATTGGGACTAGAAACCTTGGGAGGGCAGCATGAGGTCCCGATACAGGACATTCCGACAACCAAACAAGGAACACGGAGTACCCTAACACGGGTCTCAATGTTGACCTCGCAAGGCTCCTCCCTATAATATTATCTAAGGCATGCGATTTAACATACACTAGCATTTAATTTAATAAATAAACCAGTAGGACGCATGCATAGGATGAGGTTTCCTAGCATGAAAACAGGGAGACATGGTGCATGGCTCTCACACCTATCCTATGGGTGCAAGTCCCTAACATAAAAGCCTAGGGTAGCATGCATTTTGTATTTAAAATCATGCTCACATGCAATACATATTACTACAGGTTAATATAATCCACGGTGCCCTAGGAGAGGTCGGTATACGCCCAAGTGCGTATGACGCCTCTCTACTGGGTTGGATTGTCCCACTCACCAGTATCTGGGTCGTCGCGCAACCGTCCGTCTAGATCTGCAAGACAGACATTCAATATGGTGAGAACAATACATAAACACTCCAAAATACCCAAACATACAAAACCCACAACTTCACACCTAACACTCGGGCAAACGTGCATACGACCCGCACGCACGCTAGCCCGAGCACTCCGGCTACCAACCGCACGGCCACCCGCCCTCGGATGCGCTGCCGCGCCTCAGCCCGCGCGCCCCGACGCACTGCCGCACGCACGCGCACGCTCGCGCGCCCGCGCGTCCAGTCCAGCGCGCCCCCGCGCGCACTGCACGCACGCCCCAGCACACTGGTCCCCAGCACCGCGCCCAGGCGCATGCCCAGGCGCCCTGCCCAGCACCCAGGCACCGTGCCCAGGTGCCCAGCCCGCGCGCACTTCCGCGCACACCCCCGCTCGCGCCAGCACCCGCGCGCACCCGCGCGCCCGCTCCGCGCGAACCCGCGCACCCGCGCGCACGCTCCCATGCGCGACTGCGCGTCTGAGTGCGCCTGCCAGCGCCCAGCTCCACCCGCGCGCACGCGCGCGCCCTTGCTAGCTGCTGCGCCTGCTGCCTGTGCTGCTGCCACCAGCCACCCTGCCCGAGCACCTCAACCACCACCCACCGGCCACCCCAAGGCCTCCGACCACCCCCCACAGCCCTCCGACGGCCACCCACCGCCGCTGACCACCTCCCAACCTCAAATCCACCCTCCTAACATACATCTAAGCATGAAAAAGAGAGGAAAGGGGCTTACCAAGGGGAGAAAGGGAAGTCCGGTTGCTCTCCGCGCACCGAAACCTTTCCCAAAAGGCTTCCACTACCCGGATCTACTCCCACCTCCAAGACAGCCCAAAACAGAGGAGAAGAGAGGGGGGACGGAGGGGCAAATCTCGCCGGAATCCGGATTTGAAGGCACCGGGGTGTAGATCGGGACCCGATCTACACTTCCTATGCTTTAGGTTTTAAGCTTTGAGGGCTCTAGGGGGCTCAAAAGTGAGAAAAAGAGAGAGGGGAGAGAGAAAATCAAGTTGGTAGGGATGATGAATAGTGCTACTCGAAAATTAGATCTCATTTATATAGCGAGCGACTTAAAAACCTAGATACGCCCCCGAACTGTGAAATTTTGGGAACGTTACCGGAATTCGATGAAATTTTCGTGAGAGGCCTAAAATGGCACCAGGACACCAAATATGCAGTTAGATTTCCAATTGGAGTCCTCTAACTCAGGACGATAGCTAACAGTCCAAAAATAAGCGGTTCCGATCGAAAACCGAAAAAAAATGAAAAACTGCCAGAATGCTCCAACGGTTACCAGCAGGTTAAAAGTGACACATATATAACACTCGTGCTCCGCGATCTCCACCGTACATCCTCGGTATACTGCACTGAGGAGAACACGGTCTCCCACGGGCAACGACACCTCTAACACAGCATCTAGAGGAGCGGACGCCACACCCGTCCGTCTCGCGAAAGCAGGAGACACGATTGAGTGGGTGGCTCCGGAATCAAATAGTACATAAGCAGGAAGCTGGGAGATCTGAACAGTACCTCTGACCACGCTGCCTGATGCCTGGGCCTCCTCTGCCGAAAGCGCTGCCACTCGGCCCTGGATGAACTGAGGCTGAGGAGCAGGGGCACGCCTCGCCTGCTGCGCTGGCTGCCTCCTCTGATCAGCACGGCCACCCTGTGGCTGCTGCTGCTGACGCTGAGGCTGCTGCTGCGGCTGGCGCTGAGGCTGCTGCTGGCGCTGCTGCTGGAACGGCTGCTGGAACGGCCGCTGCTGCAACTGCTGCTGCTGGGGCATCACTGCGGGTCGGCCAGCGTCAGGGCAATTATACAGAATATGCCCGACGCGCTGACAGTGATAACAGCGCCTCGTCTCTGGTCGCCTCGTCTGGACTGGCACTGCTGCGATGGGTGCCGGACCTCGCACTGGCACCGTATCTGCTGGAAGAGAGGGAGCCGCTGACTGCTCGAAGCGGGCCCTCTTCTTCTTGCGCTGCCCTCTGTCCTGACCTCTGGGTGGCCTCTGCTCTGTCGACGGGGTCGGAGCCCTCACCTGGATCCCGAGGTCTCTCTCGACTGTCTTCGCCCGCGAGACCAAGTCGGAGTACCTCGTGAAAGCGTGGGAGGTGACGTGCACCCGAATAGCACTGCTGAGACCGAGCTCAAATCGATGGCACCTCGTGTCCTCGTCCATCACCAGAGCTGGAGCGAATCGGGACAGCCTCGTGAATCGCGTGGAGTAGTCAGAGACGGACATAGTGCCCTGAGTCAGCTGCTCAAACTCCTGCATCACTATCTGTCGCGTCGAGAAGGGGAAATACTCCTCCAAGAAATATCTCCTGAATCCCGCCCATGTGAGCTGCTCCAATCCCTCTGGGATGTCCACTGATCTAGTAGCCCACCAGTCGGCGGCGCTACCCTTCAGCATAAATGTGGCCAGGGAGACTCGCTAGCGGTCTGTGCAAAGCATCGTCGAGAAGATGGTGTCCACCTCCATCAACCATCTCTCTGGAGCAAGGGGGTCCTCCGTCTGACCCTGGAACTCGGGTGGGTGGAGCTTCAGAAAGGCTGAGAGGCCACTCTGCTGCACCCTCGCTGCAGCCTCAAGCCCCACCTCCCTCTCCTGCAGGTCCTGAACTCTGACCGCCGGGACCACCACGGGAACTGGGGGTACATCTGGCACCACGGGTGGATCCGCCACCAGGGGAACCTGCGGAACTGCCTCGCGGGCCACTCGCAGCTCCCGAATATCCCGTGCCTGATCTGCTAATAATCTGGTCTGGGTCACCACCAAATCCGCTAACCGCGTAAACGCGCGCTCCCAGGCAGGAGGCTCCTGCGCTGGTCCTGGCCTCTCGGCTGAGGACTCACCAATAACATCCTCGACTCTGGCAGGTCCGGAGACCTCCAAGGGTCGAGAGGGACCACGTCCGCGCCGTCCTCTGCGAGGAGGCATATCAGCAACCTAAGAAAACCAGACACTAGGATCAGAATACGCATATAGAAATCCTAGGACTCATCTCTACGAAAAAGAAGACATTTGGCTCTGACAGGACCAGGCTCTGATACCAACTTTTGTCACGCCCCAGGGCGGCCGTCCCCGGGACGCGGCAAGTGTATATATGATATCAGTAGACAAGAGTTCAATAACATACTCACACAACAGCAAATATGACAACACAGATAAAGTAGGGCTGACATAATTTATACACCAAATGCGGAAGCTAAAAAGACTGAATCTGTAATCAAAATATACTACAGACTCGATATATAATCATATGTCCTGTGGGAGCCAACATGTCCATATATACACAAATAAAATCCATACATAATCCAAACTAGGTGCCCAAGCACAGAGTATATACATACAACAAAGAGAAGGGTGCTGATGGCCTCAAAACTCGAGGGACGTGGCGCTACTCCGCTACTGGTGTAGTCGCTCGGGAAGCTCCTCCTTCAAGTCCTCCTCAGTGATCACTGAAAAAGATTTGATGCGAGGGGTGAGCCACACGCTCAGTGAATAGCACAACCCATGCATACAGTTCATATTAACCACATTTAAATCAAGTCAATAGCCCCAAGGCGGCATAAACAACACAAATCTGGGGGTTCGTCACATCGCCGAACCCCATACCCTCACCCTCACCCTCACCCCTCCAGAGGTGACCAAGGATGTTGGGACTTAATGGGCTGATAATCATCCATACACAATCCTGTGGGTCGTCGCATCGCCGGCCCACCATACCCTCACCCTCACCTCTCAATAGGTGACCTAGGCTCTTGGGACTGACTAGGCTGTTTGTCACCCTTGGTCCACCGATAGTCTCTCCTCACTCCGTAGGTCGTTTGGCCACTCCCACGTTCGGTGCAGTCCTTCTACCAAATCAGGAGGCGCCTACTAATGGGAGCCCCTGCACGGGACGACCTTTCCAACGCCGAGGTAGTCTCTACACGGATCCGACGAAGGGAACAGAACAGCCTATCCATCGCATATGATCCACTCGGATCCGCGCCCGCACGCCCAGCACCCGCACGCCTTGCACCGGCCTGCAAGCACCCCGCACGCCCCCGCGCGCGCCCCGCACGCCTCGCGCCGGCCTGCAAGCAACCCGCACGCCCCCGCGCGCAGCGCCTCACCCCGCGCGCACCTCCGCCACCTCGCCGCGCCCTGTGCGCATCATCCCTGCCTCGCCGCGCCCCGCGCGCACCCTGCACGACGCCCCTGCACGCACTGCCCTCACGGCCATCACCCCCAGCACACCCAGCGCCCGCACGCCCAGCACCCGCACGCCTTGCTGGCCTCCAGCTCCCCCCGAGCGCACGCCCGCGCGCACGCTCGAGCCCTGCCAGCTACTGCGCCTGTGCTGCCTGAGACCACCAGCCCACATGCCAGCACGCCCCCTGCATCACCCGAGTGCACGCCCGGCTAACTTATGCCTGCCTGCTGCGCCCGCTGCCACCCTGCTCGGAACAGATCCCCAACCTGCGGAGCACCTCTACCACCCACCCTCGGCCTCTGACGGACTCGGACGGCCTCCGACCACCTCCGACCTCCTCCGACGGCCACCCACAGCCGCCGACCTCCACCCAACCCCAAAACCCCCCCCCCTATCAAGCATCTAAGCATGAAAAAGAGGGAAAGAAGGCTTACCGAGGGGAGGAAGAGATGATCGGTTGCTCTCCGCGCACCGAAACCTTTCCCCAAAGCCCTCCCACGCCCGGATCTCCCTCGGCCTTCGAAATGGCCCAAAACAGAGGAGAAAGAGGGGAGGATGGAGAGGCTAGACTCGTCGGAAATGGGATTTGAAGGCACCGGGGTGTAGATCGGGACCCGATCTACACTTCTTATGCTTTAGGTTTTTGGGTTTGAGGGGTCTAAGGGCTTCAAAAGGGAGAAAAATGAGAGAGAGGAGAGAGGGAAATTTTGGTAGGGATGATGAATAGTGACATCTGATTTTTAGCTCACCCCTTTATATAGTAAGTGACTTAAAAACCCGGATACGCCCCAGAACTGTGAAATTTCAGAAATGTTACGGGAATTCGAAGAAATTTTCATGAGTGGCTTAAAATGGCACCAGGACACATAATATGCAGTTAGATTTTCAATCGGAGTCCTCTAACTCAGGACGATAGCTGACAGTCCAAATTTTAGCGGTTCCGATCGAAAAACAAAAAAAAAACTCAAAAACTGCCAAAATGCTCCAATGGTTACCAGCAAGCCAAAAAGTGACACATATATAACAGACGTGGACGTGCCCCTTGACCCACCCTTAAGTTGTCGAATGGGTCGACTGAATAGGGTCAGTTGTTGGATCCCTTGTTGTGGGATTAAGGCTTGGGTAGCAGATTCCAGCCCAGTAGTTTGATAGTGATGAATGGGTTACAATTTCTAAGGTATGACGAAATTTCATCTCGATAATGGAGCTTCTTTCCCGTGCATCGGTATCGCTGGTAACCATGGAGTTTGCGTGCGGCGCCAGTTTCAAGTGTTGAGGATGTGGCGTATTGCTCATTAAGGGATGATGTCTTCTTCCAGCCTTCCTACTAAGGATTAAGGGGCCTTGCAGGGTCATCGTTGAGACCCGGGCTAGGGTACTCCGTGTTCCTTGTTTGGTTGTCGGGATATCCTATATCGGGACCTCATGGTGCCCTCCCAAGGTTTCTTTTCCCAGTCAAGGAATACCTTTGAAGCATCAAATTGATGATGGATTTTCCTCTCACTTGGAAGGTGCTGTAGCGAGGTGATGCGTACGATCGGGATTGGGTACATCCTATTGCAGCTTGGTGGGCGATTGCTTGTGGACTGGGTTCCATAGTGGCATCTGGAGTCGCTTCGATATATCATTGTGCGTTGTAGCTGCCCGGTTGAGGCCAGAGACCTGTGGGGTGCTCCCAGATACTATGCTTGTTGGTGCGCCCATATGGCAGAGATAGTGGGCTTGGGAGGCTACCAGGTAGAGGCCACACCAGGAGAGTGCTACTGGATGATGTTGAGAGCGTGGACTCCCTGTGATGAATCTGCCCATGGAGTGCAGGATGCTGGAGTTCCAATGGTTATAGATGAGCGACCTATCTCTGGCGGCATGTGAAGCACAGTTGTGGATACTGTCGCGTTTTGCCCCACATTGGTCACAAATGAGGAGACGCGATGCTAACGTTCGTGATGGGACTCAACCGCCTTATCAGATAGATGACGTCGCATAGGCATTGTCGAGGTTCGACGACCCCTTATTGCGTGTCTTGTGGATTAAGTACGGTTGAGCGGCTTACCAAGCGTGTAAGTGTCATCATGAGCGCTAGCCATGCTCGAGGAGCAGAATCTGGACTTAATTGTTCGTGGTGTTGTTTTGATCTTCCCGTAAGGGTTGAAGATCAGGTACCCCCTTGCCGTGAATTGATGATCTATTTGACCAGCTCTGGGAGCGAGTGTCTTCTGTTAGATCAATCTTCGCACAAGGGTACCACAAGTTGGAGATCCGGAAGTTGGACATCCTGTAGATGGCCTTTCGTGACCGTTTCGGGCACTACGAGTTTTAAGTACTGCCGTCGAGGTTGACGAATGCGCCGGATGCCTTCGTGGATCTCAAAAGTTTTATTGGGCTTTCGTGGACTACTTTGGGGTAGTCTTCATTGAGATTGCTGTGGTGCGATGAAAAGGCGATATGGGTGACCTTGTTTCCCCAGGTTGGCATGCCCTCAGGCAAAGTTCGAGAATCATCATCGCGTGGAAAGCGTCAGTCCATCGAGATTCCTCAGTGGACGTGGGAGTGGGTTATCAGGGATTGTTGCGGACTCGCTAAAGTCACTTCGGGTCACGACGCCGTCTAGGTGATCATTGACCGACTGATTAAGTCCACGCTTCCCTCCCTAATCCGACTGATTGAGTCTCTGAACGCCTTGACGTGGGTTTTCACCTTCGCGATTGTTCGTCTTCATGGCACTCCAGTCGGCGCAATTTTTGTTTGAGACGCGAGGGTTACTTTGAGGTTGTGGCGCAGCCTTGGCAGGCTTAGGCGCGAGCCTCCATTTAAGTATAGCATTTCATCGCCGATGGACAGCCAGATAAAGAGGACGATTCAGACCTTGGAGGACATGCTAAGTGCCTGCGTGCTCGATGATGAGGGCAGTTGGGTGAGGCACCACCCATTTGTTGGGGTATGTATGCCTGCAAGACGACTGCGATTCGAGCACCCAGATGGATCTATGAAAGGCACTCTACAGGCGTAGTTTTATACCTCCTTTGTGTGGGGACGGTTGACGAGCACCAGTTGGAGGGACCATAAGTCAGTTGTTTGACCTTGCGATGGCCAGGTTGGTTCGTGTGTGCATCTGCACCTCCCAAAACCGATAGAAGGGCTACGCAGGTCATCGTCGCCAGGAGCTTACCTTTGGGTTTGGCGACCATGTTTCCTGAAGGTGTCCCAGTTTAAGGGCACCCTCTGTTTCAACGTTCAGGGCAAGCTGAGTTGGCTCTACAATGGGACTGTTTCTCGTCATTGAGTGGATTGGGGAGGTGGCTTGTCATGTAGCCTTTCTCCCACAGCTGGCTCACGCCCACGACGTCGTCCTTGTCTCATGGCCGAGTCGTTATGTCCACGATCCTGCTCATGTCATTCCATTTGACCGCCTCATCCTCGAGTTGGATTTGTCGTTCGTGGAGCAGTGGATCGAGGTCAAGGACCAACATGAGAAGAGGCTCCACGCTAAGACCGTTCCTTTGATTATAGTGTGTTGGTAGCGCCAGTCCGGTGCAAAGACCACTTGGGAGCAAAAGGTCTATGCGAGATACTTGCTATATTCGGTCTTCCCTTTGGGTTTCCTTAAATTTCGAGGACTAAATTTCCTAAGGGGGGAAGAATGTTATGCCTGTGTCATTCGGAGCCTTATTTTTTTTTATCAGAGTCACTAAAATTTTGGCTTTTAGCCACCTGCAGGAGTTGGAGCGCTCTGATTGAAAATTTGGCTACATAATTTTTCTCCTAGAAGTTATGTATTTCTGATTTGGTATTTGGATTTAATTTTGTTAAAATCCAAGATGAAGAGGTTTAAATATGATTTTATTATGAGATGCTCAGTTTTGAGTTGGATTTCGTACAAAAGTGGAATTAGATCAACTGGATTCATGTAGTAAAAGTTATGGGTATTTTTTCAAGTATACCCCGGGGATGAAAAATTCTGGCAGCAGCCCTGTTCAATGTTTAGCTCTCATTTCGGAATAGCTGGAGGGATTATTTGATCTTGGCATAAACATAAAAGTTGTAGATAATCTTTTTGGCTTTCCAGTGGACTTTGAATTGTGCAATTTGGAGCTATATTGAGAAAGTTATGGCTGTTCTAGTGAAGCATGTACAGAATTTCTAGTCAGGGACGAATTGGTCATTTGGATCCCTCTTTTGGATATTTATTTGCCCAAAAAAATATCTCTCTCTCATTCGAAGGTACCACCGATGCGTTCGGGAGCGTACTGATCGTGGGAGTGTACCAGGTAGAGGCTACCCGGGAGAGGGTTAACGAATGATATTGCGAGCGTGGAATCGTTCTCCCCTTTGTTGGATCTGATGTAGGAACTTTCCGGCGTTGGAAAAGTGGTCCTGACAGAGGGCTCCCATCCGTAGGTATCACCGAGGCGTTCGGAAGCGTACTGATCGTGGGAGTATACCAGGTAGTGACTACCCGGGGAAAGGGATACCGGTGGACCAAGGGTGTAGAGCAGTCTAAGTCTCTTCCAAAAGTCCCAAGAGTCTCCCTCCGGGAGTGAGGGTGAGGATGAGGTGAAGACACGTTGCCTCGTGACCCATTCGTTGTTCGTCCGTTCCCATAGTTGTTGGGTTTGATCTCGTATCGATGTTTAAAGACATCGTTGGGTAGTTATCTCGATGTAGATGATCCAGTAGTGTTGCGTAGACCAGTAATCCCGGGTCTCCTCGACCAACGGTATGGTCTCTCCCCAAAAGTCCCAAGAGTCTCCCTCCAGGAGTGAGGGTGAGAGTGAGGTTGGTGATCCAGTAGTGTTGTGTGGACCAGTAATCCCGGGTCTCCTCGACCAACGGTATGGTCTCTCCCCAAAAGTTCCAAGAGTCTCCCTCCGGGAGTGAGGGTGAGGGTGAGGTTGGTCGCGCCGCCGCGTGACCTTGTTATCCATGGGTTTCCACCCATGTTTACCTTGAAAGGAAATTGTTTATGTATTGAACTGTTGTATGGTGATTGGTTTCCAGCCACTCATCGAGCTTGTAGCTCACCCCTCGCATACTGTTTCTTTTCAGGGGCAGTGTTGGGCGTGGAGCTGGAGCTTTCCTGTGGCGTGGTCTTATGGGCGTAGAGCGTTCTTCCGGCGGGTGGCGAGTGCGAGGCTGTCAGCAATCCTAGAGTCATTGTATGTATTGTAAATCATGCATGTGGCACAGGTTGTATTTTCTTTGGTCTAGACTTGGCTCTCACAGGACAGTGATTGTGTATTCGAGTCTATAATAATATTTTTGGTTTACAGACATTGTTTATATATTATGCTTCCGCTTTTCAGCCAGTTATCATTATCCTTGCTTTGCCACCTTGTGTGTTGTTGTTGGAGTCTTTATTGACCTCAGGTATTGATAGCTGATATTTTATTATTGCCACGTCTCGGGGACGGCCGCCCTGGGGCGTGACAGTTATTGTTTCCCCTCTCTCAAGCACCTTTTCATGACCATTCACCCCCCCTGATTTGCAGCCAAAGAGGGCTGGTGAGAAGCTTAAGAGGAGGCGTGGTGGTGGTGGTGGCAGAGGTGGCCGTGGGCGCGTCGAGAGCTCCGCATCTCCCCCATTCCCTTTCCCTCTTTTGATCTCGTTGGATGGGATGCGCGAGGTCCCGGGTTGTATGGTGAGTGGTTCGATCCAATCCCCCCCCCCCTCTCGGGATGCGCTCGACGCGCGTAGTCGCGCGTCGTGCATCGATGGGGCCCCCTAGCTATACTACTTGTGTAGATAAGTAGTATGGCCATGCTTAAGCTATAATATGTAGATATCTTGCATGCTAGGCTTATATACATGTATTGTATTCATGTATGAATGATTGTGTTGCATGAGCCCCTCTAGTATGGGCATGTATGTTGTAAATGTGTATGGATGTATAGAATATGGCATGTCTTAGGTAGTATTGTAATACTACTCTCACCATATTAATGGGAATATACAGTATGATTAAGTCTGGGTTAATAACGGGCACCTGCCTAATATTCCCTTGCGATAAGACTCGAGGGCGTGGTTTGCGCCCATGCTAATGGGGCAAAGCTATGACCAGCTGCATGAGATGATGATCTCTCTCGCCCTCTCCCTCTGAACGAACTGAGTAAGTAGATGTGATTTCCTACTCGACTCAGGTTCGTTTGGAATATTGGCTTGCACCCGTTAGTGCGCAAGATCGCGCTTGACCCTTTCTTTTAAGTTGGTGATATCCAACGCATGTTTAAGTTAGGCCTTGTGTGCTTATGTGATTAATGACCATGTATGCATGTTGTATGATTTATTATGATGTAAATCCATGTTAGGGAGTGTCCCTATAATTATTAGATGATTGTGCATATGGTTCATGCACATAGCTGGATATATTTATATGCGCATGTTAAAAACTGATAGGCCTATTTGAAATAGGCGTGGGTTTTACCCGCTGTCAGGTTGTACCTTATTAGTTAGAGCGCTAGCGATGTAATCGCCCCGTGCATCCGAGTGATCCACTCATTTGGAATTCAGGAGAATCCATTAGCTTATGGGATTATTTCTACGTGAGAGCAGAGGCAACCCCCTTTGTGTCTAAGCGACGCAACGGTGTGGGAGTACAGTAGTATTCGATATATCGATAAGTGATTATCGAGAGCAGTTGTTTTTCCATTGGGTTCGCTTTGCGAACATGGAATGTTTACTCCCAATGTCGTCCGTGATGAAGAGGCCCGGGTTGTAGCTGTTGTGCCTGTGTCATTTGGAGTGCTCTGATTGAAAATTTGGCTACATAATTTTTTCCTCGAAGTTATGTATTTCCAATTTGGTATTTGGATTTGATTTTGTTAAAATCCAAGATGAAGAGGTTTAAATATAATTTTATTATGAGATGTCCAGTTTTGAGTTAGCTTTCGTACAAAAGTGGAATTAGGTCAACTGGATTCATGTAGTAAAAGTTATGGGTATTTTACCAAGTATACCCCGGGGAGGGAAATTCTGGCAGCAGCCATGTTCTATGTTTAGCTCTAATTTTGGAATAGCTGGAGAGATTATTTGATCTTGGCATAAACATGAAAGTTGTAGATAATCTTCTTGGCTTTCCAACGGAATTGGAATTGTGCAATTCGGAGCTATATCGAGGAAGTTATGGCTGTTCCAGTGAAGCATGCGCAGAATTTCTAAGTCAGGGATGAAATGGTCATTTCCATCCCTCTTTAGATATTTAGTTGCAACAAATATCTTCTCTCTCTCTCTCACACATCCCCTCCCACATCCCACGTCCATTCTTGGCTCTCTCTTTCTCTCTTTCAACCCCCTCAAGGTGTTTGTGAAAATGTCCCAAAGAGAAGGAGAAGGTGGAGAAGGAAGAAATGGTGAGGATTTGTTCATGTGTTGTTGTTGTTGTGATCTCCTCTCTCTCAAGCACCCTCTCATAACTTGTTCTCCCCCCCCTGATTTGCAGCCAAGGGAGGGCTGAGGAGGTGGTGGTGGTGGAGGTGGTTGAGGTGGTTGCGGGTGCATCGAGGGCCCTCGAGTCTCCCCCTTTTCATTCCCCCTCCAAAGGTGAGCTCCTCCCCTTCTTTCCTTGTTTTTTTTCATGGATTAAGGGCGGTTGGGATGGTTGAGGAGGTTATGCATGCTAGGTAGATGGGTTAGAGTGTGTGTGAGGGGTTGGGGAGGGTTAAAATGGGGTTAGGGTTGGCTGGGCGAGCATTGGGAGTTGTCAGCGCCCGTGCGCGCGCAGGCGGGCGCAGACGCGCGCGCGTGCGCGGGTGCGCACGGGTGTGTGCGGGTGCTGGCGCAAGCGGGGGTGCGCGCGGGAGTGCGCATGAGTGCGCGCAAGCGGAGCAGTGCGACTGGGCGCGGGGCTGGGGACCAGTGCGCATGCGCACGTGCGTGCGCGTGCTGGGGCATGCGCGAGGTGCTGCGCGAGGGCGCGTGGGCTGGACGCGCTGTGCGCACGGGCGAGCGCGGCAGCGCGTCTGGGCGCGCAGGCAGACGCGCGGCAGTGCGCTGATGGTGCTGGGGTGCGTGCGTGCGCGTGCGTGGGGCCATGCGTGTGGCTGCCCGAGGGTTCGGGTAGGTGTCGGGGCACTCGGACTCGCGTGCGTACGTGCGTGCTCGCATGCGTGCGAGTCCGTATGCATGCTTGTCCGAGTATTGGGTATTTCTATGTGTAAATTGTGTTGTTACTCACCAAATTGGATGCCCCTACCTTACAGATCTCGTCGGATGGGATGCGCGAGGTCCCGGGTTGTAAGGTGAGTGATTCGATTCCAATCCCCCCCCCCTCTCTAGGGATGCGCTCGACCCGCGTAGACGCGCGTCGCGCATCGATGGGGCCCCCTAGCTATAATATGTAGATACTATGTAATGCATGTTTTAATATGATGTAACCATGCCATATTAGACCTCTTGTATACTAGGGATATGCACTCATATATCATGTATAGAGGCCCATACATGCCTAGACACCATGTCCCTTGACTGGAAAGCCCTATCTATGCATGTTTGCCATTTAGTTTAATTTATTAAATCAAAATGAGAATATATATTGTTATAAGCATGCCTTAGAGAATATTATAACCTTGTTGTTATAATATATGTTTCCCCGCATCTTAGTTATGCGCCCTGGAGGAATTCATGAGAATTCATGACATTAGTAGTGTTACAAATCGTTGTCGACGGATCCAAGAGGATCGTATACGTGCGAGTAGGCTGTCTTCTCCTTTTGGTTGGATCCGATGTAGGGACTCCCCGGCGTTGGAAAGCTGACCTGACAGAGGGCTCCCATCTGTAGGTACCTCCGATGCGTCGGACAGTGCTGATCGTGGGAGTATACCAGGTAGAGGCTACGGAGTGTGGGAGAGGCTACCGGGTGGACTAGGGGTGGAGAGCGGTCCAGTCTGAAAAGGCCCATATCACCCCTAAAGGGTGAGGGTGGGGTGGGTCGGCGATGTTACGACCCACTAACTTGTGTAGTTACTCTCGTATGGGGACTATGGCTATTTTAAGGTTAATATGAGTGTGTTGATTGTTGTTATGCCTGTGTTTTGATTTCTTGATAAGTGAGTATCGAGAGTAGTTGTTTTCCATTGGGTTCACTTTGCGAACATGGGATCGTTCTCCCCTTCGTTGGATCGGATGTAGGAACTTCTCGGGTTTAGCTGTCCTGACAGAGGGCTCCCATCTGTAGGTACCACCGATGCATTCGGACGAGTACTGATCGTGGGAGTATACCAGGTAGAGGCTACCCGAGAAAGGGCTACTGGCGGACCAAGGGTGTAGAGCGGTGAGTTGAGGAGATCGGGTTGTCGATACTACCCGGGAAAGGGTTAACGAATGATATTGCGGGCGTGGGAATCGTTCTCCCCTTCGTTGGATCCGAGTAGGGACTTCCCGGCGATTACAGCTGTCCTGACAGAGGGCTCCCGTCCGTAGGTACCACCGACGCGTTCGGAAGAGTACTGATAGTGGGAGTATACCAGGTAGAGGCTACGCGGGAGAGGCTACCGGTGGACCAAGGGTGTAGAGCAGTCTAAGCATCTTCCAAAAGTCTCAATAGTCTCCCTCCTGTGAGGGTAAGGATGAGGTGAAGACACATCGCCGCGTGACCCATTCGTTGTTCGACGTTCCCATAGTTGTTGGGTCCGGTCTTGTATCGATGTTTAAAGGCATCGTTTGAGAAATTATCTAGATGTAGATGATCCAGTAGTGTTGTGTAGACCAGTAAATCCGGGTCTCTTCGACCGACGGTATGGTCTCTTCCGAGACCAGTAAATCTGGGTCTCTTCGACCGATGGTATGGTCTCTCCCCAGACCAGTAAATCCGGGTCTCTTCGACCGACGGTATGGTCTCTCCCAAAAGTCCCAAGAGACTCCCTCAGGAGTGAGGGTGGGGGTGAGGTTGGTCGCGCCGCCGTGTGACCCAGTTTATCCATGGGTTTCCACCCATGTTTTCCTTGAAAGGAAATTGATTATGTGTTGATCTGTAGGGTGGTGATTGGTTTCCAGCCACTCACTGAGCTTGTAGCTCACCCCTCGCATACTGTTTCTTTTCAGGGGCAGTGTTGGGCGTGGTGCATGAGCTTTCCTGTGGCGTGGTCTTATGGGTGTGGAGCGTTCTTCCGGCGGGTGGCAAGTGCGAGGCTGTCAGCATTACTAGAGTCATTTTATGCTTTGTAAATCGTGCATGTGGCACAGGTTGTATTTTCTTTGGTCTAGACTTGGTTCTCACAGGACAGTGATTGTGTATTCAAGTCTATAATAATGTTTTTGATTTACAGACATTGTTTATATATTATGCTTCCGCTTTTCAGTCAGTTATCATTATCTTGCTTTGCCGCCTTGTGTATTGTTGTTGGTGTCTTTATTGACCTCAGGTATTGATAGCTGATATTATTATTATTTTGCCACGTCTCGGGGACGCCTGGGGCGTGACAGTAGCTGTCCTGACAGAGGGCTCCCATCCGTAGGTACCACCGATGCGTTCGGGAGCGTACTGATCATGGGAGTGTACCAGATAGAGGCTACCCTGGAGAAGGCTAACGAATGATATTGCGAGCGTGGAATCGTTCTCCCCTTCGTTGGATCCGATGTAGGAACTCCCCGGCTTTGGGAAAGATGTCCTGACAGAGGGCTCCCATCCGTAGATACCACCGATGCATTCGGAAGGTACTGATCGTAGGAGTATACCAGGTAGAGGCTACGCGGGGGAAAGGGCTACCGGTGGACCAAGGGTGTAGAGCAGTCTAAGTCTCTTCCAAAAGTCCCAAGAGTCTCCCTCTGGAGTGAGGGTGAGGATGAGGTGAAGACACGTCGCCTCGTGACCCATTCGTTGTTCGTCCGTTCCCATAGTTGTTGGGTCCGGTCTCGTATCGATGTTCAAAGACATCGTGGGTCAGTTATCCCGATGTAGATGATCCAGTAGCGTTGTGTAGACCAGTAATCCAGGGTCTCCTTGACCAACGGTATGGTCTCTCCCCAAAAGTCCCAAGAGTCTCCCTCCGGGAGTGAGGTGAGGGTGAGGTTGGTCGCGCTGCCGCGTGACCTGTTATCCATGGGTTTCCACCCATGTTTTCCTTGAAAGGAAAGTGCTTATATATTGAACTGTTGTATGGTGATTGGTTTCCAGCTACTCACTGAGCTTATAGCTCACCCCTCGCATACTGTTTCTTTTCAGGGGCAGTGTTGGGCGTGGAGTTGGAGCTTCCCTGTGGTGTGCTGTTATGGGCGTGGAGCGTTCTTCCGGCGGGTGGCGAGTGCGAGGCTGTCAGCAGTCCTAGAGTCATGTATGTATTGTAAATCGTGCATGTGGCACAGGTTATATTTTCTTTGGTCTAGACTTGGCTCTCACAGGACAGTGATTGTGTATTCGAGTCTGTAATAATGTTTTTGGTTTACAGACATTGTTTATATATTATGCTTCCGCTTTTCAATCAGTTATCATTATCCTTGCTTTGCCACCTTATTTGTTGTTGTTGGAGTCTTTATTGACCTCAGGTATTGATAGCTGATATTTTATTATTGCCACATCTCGGGGACGGCCGCCCTAGGGCGTGACACTAGGTGACTGCGGTTCAAAAGGGACCCAAGTCTGGGTGACTAGGTCTAGGTGACACGATTTCCAAAGTGAAATCCTTGTGGCTAGGTGCTGTGGAAGACGGTCATGCGTCTCCGTTGCATTCATATGCATCATACGGTTCGAGAAGATTCTTCATGAGATTATGCATCCTTCAAAAGAAATTTCTATTATGCTATTATATATTTGGAATAACGTTTTAAGATTTATTGTTATGAAATTGTTTCTTATGTTATCTTTATAAACTCCTTATTTTAAAGTATATTATTAATGGGACACCAGTGTCCATTCACTGAGCGCGTGGTAGCTCATCCCTCTCTATTTCCCAACCTTTCAGAGTAGTAGTTGACGGTCATCGTTTCCATTAAGGCGTTGGAGGTTGAAGATCGCGTTATCTATTTCCGTTGCATTGTAGGTGTTTGAAATAAGCCTTTTCTTCGGCATGTAGTTTCCTTAGTCCTTCCAGCAAAAACAGAGGGTTATTATGTTTAAAATTTTTATGTGGTTATTTCATCTGCGTTTAGGATGGATTATGTTTTGATCCTGGCTATGCTTTATGATTGGAATGATTGAATAAAATGTTGGATGTTTTGTTTAGAAAAAAAAAATGTTTTCAATCAGAAGCTCCGTTTATTTATTGTGGATTCATGGTAGCGAACCAAATTCAATGCTTCAAAATGGAGTAATGAAATTCGGGGCGTTACATACTATGCGACAGATATAGCCAATTTGATATGATTCCATTGAATTAAGATACCTTTAAATAAAAAAGACCAGATTTTTTTAAGTACAGACAACAAGCTACCTGTTTCATCTCATATGCACATCACAATTACCAGGTACAGTTGACATACTCATCATATTGGAAGATACAATTCATCTTCACAGGTATCTAAATAGATTTCAGATACAGAAGACAATTTCAGTTATAGCTGAACTATTCAGATTGCATATTGAGTCATTCAGAATATTTTTTAGCTTTGCTTGACCATTATTTAACTCATTTACATTCAAGTACAGTTGACATACTCATCACATTGGAAGAATTTCAATCAATCTTTTTGGATTTCAGATGCATGTATTTGAAACAATGATTCTTTAAATGGATACACTCAGTTTAACAGATGAACAATATGCAAAATGGAACCTTGACAATTGAATCGTTTCATATTTGATTTTGAAAATAAGAGATTTCGTCTTATAACAAGTGCAAAAATTTCATCTAATCGACCTGTTTATATCGCCAAAAAAAAAAAAAAACCCACGACAGGGAACTATCGATTGTCACAAGAAATCTAACATTTTTTATTCGCTATTGTTGACAATTTGTTTGGGGAAGAGAATCAGATGATATGGACTCTTAATAGCTGATTTTTTTTTTGGGTTCGTATGGTTTCGCCCAATTCGGAAACCCTAAGTTTTAAAAAATTTTGAAATATGTTCAGTCGGGGGAGAGGATTCAATGATGCCACGGTTTTTGGGATTCCGTTACGAGGATTATGGTATTAGTTAGTTGGAGCCAATCTTTAAAATTCTCAGAAGGGTAGTCATGTCATTGTCCTTTTGATGGTTTGAAAAAGTCAAACAGGGAACCAATAGAAGAGTGCCACTTATTAGGGCTCAGTAAAGGGGCCTAATTTCTGGGGCCCAGGTAGCAGCACTGTTATAAATTTGTATGATGGATTTGAACAAACAAAAAATATTAAATGTTGTAATACTAAAAACATGGAAACCAGTGAAATGTATAGATGGAACCTGCTTTTATCTTCTTACAATCATCTTGTATCCGTCTACAAATATTTATAGAGTTCTGTTACACTCTTTTTTCTCAGTCCAAAAGACAGTTTTATATACCACGTTAGAAATCCAGTGAAGTATATACCTAGCTAGATGTTGTATATACCACATTAAATATTTTCTTACACTTACTAAAAATGGGTTCATTCAACTCGAAATGTTGCGATATGTACTTTTTATTAAAACATATACCTCATTAAATGATGTTTACTACTTTTTAAAAAATAAAAACATGTGAGGTCTGAGTTTTGATTGGTAACTGTGACAAGGTCTAACATTTTCCATATTTATATCACATAATCTGTCTGTTTCCATAATAACTTTGATATGCAGTGTCAAAACACTTATAGAAGTGGTAATATTCTAGAAATCATGTTATTCTATTGCAGTTTTACTTACATCCTTACTTATGAAACCACTAAAATTTTTGCCTTTCTATGTATTTTTGCGAGTGAAACAATTGCTCTTTCTATGTATGCATAGGAGCAGGGGCACCATTTATGCTTTGAGATCTTCTCCAACCTCATAGTCAATCTAACCAGATTGGGTAAGCCACTGCAGTCTAAAGTTACACAACCAAAATCTGAAAGCTTCATATGACCATAAAAATCAAGTAATAAATTTTTTTATAACATTTATTTTCCCCTGTTTGAATGAGACTGAATGTAAGATAAAAAGTAATATTCAAAAAAATATTCCTACACATGTGAATAGTTATTCAGTGATAAAAAGTTATTATAAGCACACATTTTTTAAAAATCTTCATCCAAGAAAAAAGAATGTTCAAATAACTCATAGTTGCAATACGAAAAAATGATGTAAGCAAACATTATTTTTAATCAAGGTATTTACCATGAGATGCACACCTATCCTACGTCCAACCAGAATAGAGAAATGAAGAAGAATATGTTAAGGGCAAAACAATTTATTTTGTATTAGATTTCTTGTTTTCACTTTTGTTATACAACTAACAATGAAAGACACGATGCAATAATAATTAGATAAATTGCAAACATTGATTAAGAAGGGGAAAAAAAACTTTCAGAATATGAGACTTTGCCCACAGACGAATGTAAACAAAAACTTAATACTGAAGCACAACATTTGAATGTCAAATAAATCATCAGGGTAGAAAGTTTTGGCTAAATAATGAATATGTAATTTGCAAGTTAAGAACATGTGTTACTATGATGTGTCCTCTTTCACTTGACCAACAAGAAATAACTGGGCCAACCTTGGGCAAAAGCGATCAAGGCAATTGCCTAAGACCCCACCTAGAGAGAGGCCCCAATAACGACATGATCAATGTAATAAAATAAATGAACGATGTGATGTGTCACTTTTCCGCATGAAATAGTTTATCTCCAAAATGAAGCCTAAAATATCTCATCTCAAATCTCTCCAACCATAATGACAATATTTCCCTCTCTGTATCTTTATCTCCTAGTCCATCAAGTTGCTTAAAATTTAAATTTTTTTTTGTTGCTTTTAGATTTTTAAATTATTATAAAATATTGTATATCTATTTTATAATATTATTATAGATTAAAATAAAATCATGTATAAGATTTAACAAGTTGAATTTTTTTAATAAGCATGGGGCCCCACTTAAAAAAATTTGCTTAGGGTCGAATACAAAAAATAATTTTCAAGGCTGGCCCGAATGAAAGAAATAATTCAGTGAATGAAGAAGTCAAGACTAACTGTAACCTATAACAAACAGTAAACACTAAAACATTATATAAAAAAATACAGAGGTAAAGTACAGATTTTTTTTATATTTCCTGATGGAAAAAGATACATGCAACCCCCATTGCAGCCCTCGTTGCAGTCCATCCCGTTTTTCTTTTTTATAACATCATGCACTCACCCTTTGAAGTGTATTTCAAGACATCTAATTCCCTACAAACATGGGAAAACCCATATAAGTCCCTACTAAAATTTGGATAGACGTACGAGTCCCTGAAAACTAAGAAAAACCCAATTATCATCCCTGAGTTAAATTTCCATCCAAACTTAACGGAATATTCTCAGAATATTCCATCACATATAATTGTGTAGACATTGAAGTCCTTATAAACAGTCATAAAGATAAATTAGTCCCTACAAAAGATAAAATTGTCCTTGAAAGACTTTTACATTAAATTGTGTACACATTGCAGTCCCTATAAACAATCATAAAGACAAATTAGTCCTCCAAAAAACAAAATTGCCCCTGAAAGATTTTTATTTTTAATTAAATAGACATTACAGTTCTTATAAATAATTGTAAAGACAAATTGGTCATTGTAAAAGACAAAAATGTCCTTGAAAGATTTTTACATTTAATTGTGTAGACATTATATTATTTGTTTTTACGATTGTTTATAAGGACTGTAATGTCTATTCAATTAAATGTAAAAGTCTTTCAAAGGCAATTTTATCTTTTGCGAGGACTAATTTGTCTTTATGATTATTTATAAGGACTGCAATGTGTACACAATTTAATGTAAAAGTCTTTTAAGGGCAATTTTATCTTTTGCAGGGACTAATTTGTCTTTATAACTGTTTATAAGGACTTCAATGTCTACATAATTATATGTGATGGAATATTCCATTAAGTTTGGATGGAAATTTAACTCAGGGATGATAATTGGATTTTTTCTGAGTTTTCAGGGACTCGTACGTCTGTCCCAATTTTAGTAGGAACTTACATAGGTTTTTCCATGTTTGTAGGGACTTAGATGTCTTTAACCCATTTTTTTTTCATGGTGAAAAAATGAAAAAAATTTGGGTCATATACTATAATAGAATTCCATACACTAAGATAGTGTAGTATATACTGTGTTATCATAGCGTATGGACTGCAAAATGGACTGTGTGTATCAGCGCTCTTTCGTGATATATAACAATCAGAAGCCCATAAACACAAATAAATGAAGAACAACCAAAATAAACCAAAAAAGGGGGATTTAACAGAAAAAAATAACATTTGTGAATCAAAGCATGCATCATATATACCAACTATGAATGCAATTTTGTAAGGCCAGAAAATTTTTTTAGGGAGAGAGGAAAGAAGATATCGATGATGGATCCATTTATTTATCCACAAAAATAGGGACGGCGGGGATGATTGTGTTTTGTAAGTGAAGCTCTTCAATGTTGTGCGACGTTTGTGGAACAGGGTCGGTCGACATCTCATCTCAGACAAGATGAGGGGTTTTAACAATGGGATTCAATGGCGAGGGGATGAATTTGAATGTTTTATAAGGGGGAAAGCTGAAAGGCCAAAGGTTTTAAATGACATGCGTTGTGTTCCGAAAACATTTGGGATTTGTTTCCATACGTTTCATACGTTTTGGGATTCTTGTGATAACCTCTGTTTGCAATATTTAAGCAATCTGTTTTATTTTTTTAGTAATATTTAAGCAATCTTATTACAACAATATATAATGTTTTATATATGCATTACTTTCATATATTTTAAGAACATATATTATATACTTATAATATAATTTAGTACAAATGCGCGAGCGCACACACACACATATATATAATAATGTCAACAATATACAATTTTTAAAATGCATCTTAAAATTATATACATAGTGTTACTTTTTCATAATGTAGATTATCATTATATATTAAATGTCTAAAAAATACATACTATATATATATATATATATATAGGTTAATCTGGTAACATGCGCATTTAATATAATATATATTAGAATTGTATAATAATTTAGATACATTGATTAAAACATAAACTTCATGTACAAATTTATTTAGGAAATATTTTTTTATATTTATTTAAGAAATATTTAGGAAATATTACGATGCATATATATGACATATAATTTGAATATATTAAATTTTGCTTGAACTGTGTCACACCCCAGGGCGGCCACCCCTGATACGTGGCAAATATATATAATATCAGCAGTACATACGCGAGATCAATAAAAAGACTCTACACAACATCGAAGGTAATAACGCAATTAACAAGGTAGCATACATACTATATATACATATGGCGGAAGCTTAAATGACAAAGTCTGTAATTCAAAGACATATTACAAACCAGAATACATAATCAACTATCCTGTGAGAGCCAATATAAAACAAAGACATCAACATACAAGTACTGTGCCCAAGCACGAGTAACAATACATACAAGGAAAAAGGGGGATGCTGATGGCCTCTCACTCGCAAGACCCAAAACGCGAACGCTGCTCTGCTACTGGTGCTACGCCTCAGGGAGCTCTTCCTTGAGATCTGACTCAGTGACAAGTGGAGGAAAATGTCACGCCCCGGGCGTCCCCGAGACGCGGCAAGTGTATATATAATATCAGAATCTACACAGGAGGTCAATAATATATCATACACAAACAACCAGAATGACACACAGACAACAAAGGGGCTGACATGATATATACACCAAATGTGGAAGCAAAAGACTGAATCTGTAAATAAACATACTACAGACTCGATACTCAATCATCTGTCCTGTGAGAGCCAATATACACAAATACAACTGAATATATACAAACGCGTGCCAAGCACGGAAATAAAATACATATAGTCAAGAAGGGATGCTGATAGCCTCTGGCACTCGCGGAACGTGGCGCTGCTCCGCTACTGAAGGAATCCCTCGAAAAGCTCCTACTACTGCTCCGGCTCCAACTCAGGCACAGTGGCAACTGGGGAAAACATATGCGAGGGGTGAGCCACACGCTCAGTGAACAGCACAACCCATGCATCACAGACAATATTGACCACAATTCAATTATTTATCCATCCTCTAAGTGGCATAACAACATAATCCAGTGGTTCGTACATCGCCGAACCACCACACCCTCACCCTCACCCATCAATGGGTGACACAGGCTATTGGGACTGATAATCATCCAACCACAATCCAGTGGGTCGCTCATCGCCAACCCACTACACCCTCACCCTCACCCTACCACGGGTGACATAGGATTTTGGGACTGACTAGGCTGTTGGTCACCCTTGGTCCACCGATAGTCTCTCCTCCACTCCGTAGGCCGCTTGGCTTTCACCCACAACTTCAGCCCAGTCCGAAACCAAATGAGGAGGCGCCTACTGATGGGAACCCTTGGAAGGGACGGCCTTTCTAACGCTGGGGCAGCCTCTACCGGATCCAACGAAGGGAAACAGAACAGCCTATCCATACGCACATGATCCACTCGGATCCGCCGACTACACACCTCAACGACTCTAATGTCCTGAATTCCTCAGAATTCCTCCAGGGCGCATAACCAAGATGCGGGGAACGCAAACAATAATTAGCAAGGGTGGAATATTACTGGGGGAAAGAAACTTGGGAGGGCAGCGTGAGTTCCCGATATAGGACACCCCGACAACCAAACAAGGAACACGGAGTACCCTAGCCCGGGTCTCACCGCTGTCCTCGCAAGGCCCCTCCCCTATAATATTCACTAAATATGCTAATAATCATATAATATGGTATAACATTTCTTATAATATTATTGGGACAAGAAACCTTGGGAGGGCATCGTGAGTTCCCGATACAGGACACCCCGACAACCAAACAAGGAACACGGAGTACCCTAACCCGGGTCTCAGTGTTGACCTCGCAAGGCTCCTCCCTATAATATTATCTAAGGCATGCAATTTATCATACACTAGCATTTAATTTAATAAATAAACTAGTAGGACGCATGCATAGGCCAAGGCTTCCTAGCATGAGAACAGGGGGACATGATGCATGGCTCATACACATATCCTAAGGGTGCAAGTCCCTAACATGCAAAGTCTAGGGTAGCATGCATTCTACATTTAAATCGTGCAGCATGGATCAATATTTATAACAGGCTAATATACATCCATGGTGCCCCAGGGGAGGGCAATACACTCCCAAGTGAGTAATATGCCTCCCTACTGGGTTGGATTGTCCCACTCACAGAAGATCGGGTCGTCGCACGACCGTCCGTCAAGATCTGCAAGACAGACATTTATACGGTGAGTTAAATACACAAATACATCAAAATACTCACAAAATACTCCAAAAGAAGCCAACACTCGGGCAAACGTACATACGACCCGTACGCACGCTAGCCCGAGCACTCCGGCTCACTTCCGCACTCCCGGCAACCACCCGCACGGCCTCCCGCCCTCGGATGCGCCGCCGCGCCTCAGCCCGGGCACCCAGGCGCACCGCCGGACCCCTGCCCGCACGCCTGGACCCGCAGCCGAGCCACCCGGTGCGCCGCGCGCCCACTGCGCCCCGCCGTAGCAGCCCGCGCGCACCCCGCACGCCCCGCGCTGACCCGCGAGCACACCGCACGCCCCGCGAGTCCAGCGCCTCGCCCCGCGCGCACCCCGCGCGCACCACCAGCTCCGCCTTGCGCGCACTCCGCGCGCACCACCAGCATCTACCCGCGCGCACGCCTGTGCCACTGCCCAGCGCCCAGCGCACATGCCCTCTGCGGTGCCCAGCGCCCCAGCGCCCAGCGCTTAGCACCCTCGCCCAGCACCCGGTATCCGCGACCCAGCGCCCGACGCTCAGCGCCCAGCACCCGGGACCCTCACCCAGCGTCCACGCGCACGCCCGCGCAACACGTGCCCAGCGCGCCTAACAGCACGCGCCCAACGCGCCTGCCAGCCTGCCCGCGCTACTGCCCGCGCTGCCTACCTGTGCGCATCGTCGAGTGGCCCGAGCACCGCTCGCCTGCACGCCTGGGCACTGCCCGCCTGATGCCCGAGCGCCCCCTGCCAGCTGCCCATGCATGCCCTGCCCAGCCGGCCCGCCCTGCTCGCACAGCCCGCAGCCAACCTACTCCGCACACCTCCCCTTGCACCCCCCGAGTGCACGCGCTCGCGCGCCCGGCAAACTGGTGCACCTGCTCCCAGCCTACCCGAGCTAGTCTTCCCTGCGCGCCCAGCACCCGGCACGCCCAGCGCCAACCCGAGCGCACGCCCGCGCGCACATCCGCGCGCGCACTGCCGCTGCTCGCCAGCTGCGCCTGCCTGTGCTGCCTGCTGCCCGGGACTGCCAGCCCACATGCCCGAGCTCCTCTACCACCCACCTCCGGCCACCAATGGCCTCCGACCACCACCCCACAGCCCTCCGACGGCCACCCACCGCCGCCGACCACCACCCAACCTCATTTCCACCCTCCTAACATACATCTAAGCATAAAAAGAGAAGAAAGAGGGCTTACCAAGGGGAGGAAGAGATGTTCGGTTGCTCTCCGCGCACCGAAACCTCTCCCAAAAGGTTTCCCACGCCCGGATCTACTCCAACCTCCGAAATGGCCCAAATCAGGGAAGAAGAGAGGGGGGACGGAGGGGCAAAACTCGCCGGAATTCGAATTTGAAAGCACCGGGGTGTAGATCGGGACCCGATCTACACTTCCTATGCTTTAGGTTTTTAGTTTCAAGCCCTCCAAGGGGCTCAAAATCAAGAAAAATGGAGAAGGGGAGAGAGAGAGCTCAAGGAGGAAGATGATGAATAGTGCCAATCTAATTTTAGATCTCACTTACATATAGCGAGTCACTTAAAATACCCGGATACGCCCCGAAACTGTGAAATTTCAGAAACGTTACCGGAATTCGATGAAATTTTCGTGAGAGGCCTAAAATGGCACCAGGACACCAAATATGCAGTTAGATTTCCAATCGGAGTCCTCTAACTCAGGACGATAGCTAACAGTCCAAAAATTAGCGGTTCCGATCGAAAACCGAAAAAAAACAAAAAACTGCCAGAACGCTCCAACGGTTACCAGCAGGTTAAAAGTGACACATATATAACAGAAAATGTATGCGAGGGGTGAGCCACACACTCAGTGAATGGTACAATCCATGCAACACAACTCATTTTAACCTTTAAAATCATTAAAGTCCCTAAGATGGGAGTAACTGCACAAATTGGTGGGTCGCAGCGACGTCGACCCACCACACCCTCACCCTCACCCTTTAGAGGTGACATATGACTTTTGGGAGAGATTAGACTGCTCTACACCCTTGGTCCACCGGTAGCCCTTTCCCCGAGTAGCCTCTACCGGTATACACCCATGATCAGTATGTCCTCGAATGCGTCGGTAGTACCTACGGATGGGAGACCTATGTCAAGACAGCTTTTCCAACGCTAGGTAGTTCCTACACGGATCCAACGAATGGGAGAAAACAATCTACACTCGCGGATACGATCCTCTTGGATCCGTCGACACCGGTTACTAAACACCGATAAGGTAACGAATTCTCAAGAATTCCCTCCAGGGCGCATAACTCAGATGCGAGGAAAAACATATTATTCATAGTGACCATTGCCAAGTATGACCCCCATAAGTGGTCATACACTTGCCTAAACTCATTAGGCAAGATTTAAGGCTTAACTTAAGCATATAACATGGAAAATAAATATACAAGGAATTCATCATGGAAGCATTTAAATAATATAATAACAAGGTTATAATATTTTCTAAGGCATGCTTACACTTATGCTTTTCATAGATAGCTAAGGGTATACTTAGGCAAAGTCGGGGTGCATGTAGGAATCAAATGTTATCCTAACATGGGACATGATGCATGAACAAGCATTGGTCCCTACACATGATACTAGGATGTATAACCCTAACATGTTAGGTCTAACATGACATGGATGCAACCTAGCAAGCCCAATAATAACATATACATGCAAATATGGTTAATATGCAGTTATGATACCCCAGGGGAGGGCAATGCACGTCTACGTGCATCGAACGCCTCCCAACTGGGTTGGATCGACCCACTCACCGCAACCCGGGTCGTTGCGTGACCGTTCGCCGAGATCTGCAAGACGAGGGCATCCAAAATGGTGAGTATAACTACATAAATATACATAGAATTTACTAGAAATGCCAAAGACTCGGACATGCACGCATACGGGCTCGCACGCATGCGAGTACGCACGTACGCATGCAAGTCCGAGTGCCTCGACACCTACCCGAACCCTCGGGCAGCCACATGCAATGGCCCCCGCACGCGTACGCACGCATAAGCATGCGCGCACGCGCCCCCGCACTCCCTGGTGCACTGCCGCGCGCCCAGACGCGCTGCCGCGTGCGCCTGTGTGCACTGCGCGTCTCGCCCGCGCGCGCCAGCACACCTCTACGCGCGCACGTGCGCGGATAGCCCCGCGCGCGCCCAGACCTCTCCCATCCTCTCCACTGCCCTCACACACACCCTAACCCACATACATAGCATGCATGACCACCCTAACAGCCCTAACAACCATTAAAACAAAGATAAGGAGGAGAGCTTACCAAAGCAGGGGAAAGAAAAGGGGAGGTATTCAGGTGCTCTTGGCGCACCAAAACCACCGCAACCGCCACCACCAACACCACTACCTCCTCAGCCACTCCACAAGCCTTACTTGGCTGAAAATCAGGGGCAAAGGGAGCATGAGAGGGAGCCTAAGAGAAGGGAATCAACAACCACAACTACAACACACATACACACACACACACACACCTTTGTGTACCCCTTCTCCTTCTCTACTCCTCTTCTTGTGCTTCTTTTCCTCAAATCAGCACACACACAAAACAAAGAGGGAGAGGGTGGCATGAGAGGGAGTGAAAGAGAGAGAGAGGGAGAAAAAATGCTCCAATGGGGGGGGGGTGATGAGAAGGGAAAAAAGGTGGAGGTAAAGACAACCTAAAACCATCCTCTAATACCAAAAGTAACCAAAGGATTTCTTAACTCTTAAGCAAGAGGGGGGGGGGGGGTAAGGTTACCCAAGGTGACCATAACCACCAAAATATCCCAACACTATTCCACCAAAAAAACCAGTAACGACCGAAACCCGGATACGGTTCAGAACTGCATAATTTTTAAAACGTTACTGGAATTCGATGAAATTTTTATGGGTAGTACTAAATGGTACCAGGACCCATAATATGCAGTTAGATTTTCAATCGGAGTACTTGAACTCACGCAGATAGCTAAAAGTCTAAAATTTTAGCGGCTCCGATCGAAAAACAAAAATTGGAAAATGGCCAGAAATGACCCAAATGTGACCAATAGACTAAAAAGTGACACATATATAACAAAATGTCTCTCCCTTCCAAATTTAATGAATTTTTTTTATTAATAATTAAATATATAAAGCTTCTACCATATATAAGGATTTTCTAAGTGTTACAATATAATATAAGTAGGTATATTATATACTTATATAAAATTCAGTACGCATATATTAACATTAGACATATAATCATGCAATTGATTTTGAAGAATGTTAAACGGTAAATATGAATAAATGTTTAAAATAAAACACATTATATAATTTTCATATAGGGTATTTGATTTCAAAGAATTTGAAAGTGTGTCTAATCAAATATCATTTGGTATAGGAATGTGTTTTCATGAACTGATAAGGATAAACATGTACAATGAATGTTTTTCATTGGATTGATAATTTTATAGGTAGTATAGATATAAATAGATAGATTAAGGAAACATGGACCAACAAAGGTCCAGAATAGTAGGCTTAAAACTCATGGATATTCAGCTCGTAGGGTTGTAGGCCTATGTTTTTCGAGTGCTGTTACACTTAGTTTTTTTTCTCAATCCAAAACACAGTCCTATATGCCACATTAGAAATCAAGTGATGCATATATCTCGTTAGATGTTGTATATATTACATTAAATATTTTCTTATACTTATTAAAAATGAGTTCATTCAACTCGAAATAGAACAACATATATATTTTATTAAAACATATACCTCATTAAATAATGTTTACTATTTAAAAAAAAAAAAACATGAGGTTTAAATTTTAATTGTTGAATGTAATTGAGTTTAACATTTTTCATATTTTTCTTCCTTTTACTACCAGTAGGATTTGAAACAGGCACCCTGTGTCAACGGGGTGTCCCTCTCCCACCGCACTAAGCGGGTCGGGACACAGTGACGACTACTTAATCCTAACTATCTGTCCCTTACGTTTATGTCATTATACAACAGATGAATTTACATATTTAAAAGTTGCTCCAACTGACTCAGTCAGTGATTCAATTACCCAAAAAAAAATAAAACAGACTTAATAGTCAATGATTCACTAGCTTAGAAAAGACAGTTCAGTCAAAGGAGGTTATGGGTGAGAGTGAGACGTGAATAAAAAATGTAGTAGGTTATCGGTGAGAGTGAAACGTGTGAATAAAAACCCATAAAAATTTATATAGGATAAAAAAAATAATTTTTATTTTTTTGGTAAATAAGAAGTGATAACATATAATTTAAAAAATAAATTCTTTTATATTAATTGAAGGAATTGATTATAATAACACAATTCTAATTGATTAGATAAAAAAAATCACAATTCTAAAAAAAATTTAAAATATCAATATCAATTTATTTTTACGTATTCTAACACAGTTATATCTATTTATTTTTTACAAAGAAATTATTTTTTTTATTCTTTAACATTTTTTTTCTATTTCTCTCGTATTCTGCTTCCTAAATGTGGGCTAAAAAAATAACTAATCTATATACTAAGACAACTCAAAGATCATGACCATTGATCCCAAAAGGAGCCTAAAGATAATAGTTACTGGCCATGCTCAGAGATTTTTACTATCTCACATCATTGACGGTTTACAAAAGAAATCGCCAATCAAAGCAAGCCGTTAAATTGGATTATAATAATGTGACCTTTTACTATATTTAAGAGGCATTGAGGCCTATAAATAAGACTCCGAAAAGTTATTAAATTTTAGTTTATTATTTCTAATTTCTTGGATAACCATAGAAGCTTTCACAACTTTTAGAGCATCTCCAAGGGGGCCGAATAATTCGGCTTCTTCATTCAATCCGACAAGCCAGGGACGAAAAACTGCTCCAATCAGCTCTTCGTCGCTCAACATTTTGGGTGGATAAGCATGGAAGCTCAACAAATGAGGGAGACAATTAGGAGCTCCCATGTGTGGCCTCCACTTCCAAAAAAATTAAAAATAAGATTTTTTTTTTATTTGAATTTTGATGGGTCCCATAGAAAATTTAAAAAATAAGGGTTTTCTATTTTTTTAGTCTATGTAAACTATATGATTTATTGATTGATCCCTCATTTCTTTATATTTTAGTTTAAGTCCCTAGATTTAAATGATATATTTTTATTAGTCCTTGGGAGAGACCTATCCCTAAATTATTTGATTTTTTAGTCACTGGGAGGGACTAAAAGGAACATATCCTTTAAATCAAAGAACATAAACTGAAATATGAAGAAGTAAGGGATCGATCAATAAATCATATTGTTTATGGGAACTTAAAAATAAAAATTCAAAAAATAAAAAGTTGCTTTATATGTATTATCTGTAACGGCTATATCTCAACAGATCTTTCTTTATCTATTTAACCACATTCTCATTCATGCAATTTTTACACTCTCAATCTACAAGTTATGTTGTTCCAAAATTAAGTTTTTTTTCTCTCTCTAAATTTTACATTTTATCTGAATTTCTCATTTGTTATTATTTTATTTTTTCAAGTATTATTTTATTAATTTATTTTAATTGTTTTTGTGCAGATGGATACTTGTGGTAATGCATTTTACAGCGATCCTCTTAACAATGAATATTCTTTTGATTTGTCTGGTGAATAATCCACTCAACCCTCTAGGTCATCTCAAATTCGTGTCGAAGAAGAATCTATCCAAAAGAAAAACACAAGAGCATATAAATTTTCAGTTGAAGAAGATATGATGCTTATATCCGCATAGTTCATGGAACTGAGCAAAAGAATCACATATTGGGAACGAGTCCATTCCTAATACCAATAGTACAAACAATTTAAATATGAGCGTACAACCAATTCTTTTATGCATCATTGTGGGTAAATTTCATGGCTATTTTATGTAGATTGAAGCAAGACAACAAAGCGGTATCAATGAACAAGACAAGGTATTTATCTTATTAAAATTCATAAGCTTATACTCATTATTTTTTCAATTTTATAATTAATTAGTTTTATGTATTTTTTGAAAATTAGGTCTGTCAAGCAATGGAAATGTATCTAAACTTTCATCATTCAACATTTCAATTTTTACATTGCTGGAATGAATTGAAAAATTCACCGAAGTGGTGCACTGAAAGTTTCAAGAAGAAGTCCAAAAATTCAAGAAATGCTAGTTCTACAACTTCTTGTCCTTCAACTCCAGATTCAGTAAATTTAGGAAAAGATAATGCTAGTTCAATTGTTGATGATACTATTGTCGGTTTGGAGAGACCACTGGGCAGAAAAGCTGCAAAGGAGCGACTGAAACAGGGAAAAGGCAAACAAACAGTTGAGAACATGGATGGAATGCCCATCGCGAAGTTGTTTGAAGAGTACAAGGAAGAGCAAAAAATGGCCAAACAAGTGAGAAAAGAGCAGTTTGACAAATTATATGCTCAAGAGCAAGAGATGATTTTTATTAAGAAAGAAAAACTTCGATTGAAAGAAATCAAAGAGGAGGAGAGAATAATGACGATTGATACTTCTAACATGCATTCACAGCAAACAGATTATTACAAGACCCTCCATATGCAAATAATTGCAAAAAGGATGCAACAATAGTTTTGTAGCAGTTTTAATTATGTTGTAGTTTTAATTATGTTGTATTGTACTTGAAAAATTGACAATCTATCTTATTATTACAAGGCCCTTCAAATGCAAATACAACAGTTGAGAACATAAATTACAAATGCAATACATAACTTAGGAAATACTTTCTAAATACTTATTAGGAAATACTCTCTAATCTCCACCATGCAGATTCCACATGTGCTCAACAAGATTAGACTCAAGTTGAGAATGAGTTTGTCTGTCTCTGATGCGATGATGAGTTTGAATAAATTGAAGTGATTTAGGTGTACGCTCATGAGACATTGACACAAATGGAATTTCATCAATTGAATCATCGTTGAAGTCTAACCGATTCGCATGTCGTTCATTCTCCAAGATCATATTATGCACACTGTCATAATATCTTTGAGTGTTATTAATCCCAAAAACGTGCTGGTCCACATATGATCGCAAAACGTGCTTGAAGAACCCCGAATGCTCGCTCGACATCCTTCCCAGCCATCTCTTGAGCTGCAGTAAAGTGAATTCTCTTATTTTCCTGTAGAGATGGAATTGTTTTTACAAACGTTGACCATGAGGGGTATATACTATCAGCGTTTTTAATAACCCATTGTGTACTCGTGACCACTAATTGAATACCTGATGGGAGGAGCACGTCCTTTAGTTAGTTCAGCAAAAATAGAAAATCGGGCGCTGGGCGCGAGTGTGCTGGGCGCGAGTGTGCTGGGCGCGAGTGTGCTGGGCGCAGGCGTGGGCGTGCTGGGGGGGGTGCTGGTCGAGGGGCGTCGTGCAGGGTGCGCGCGGGGCGCGGCGAGGCAGCGGTGGTGCGCGCGGGGCGCGGCGAGGCAGCAGTGGTGCGCGCGGGGTGCGCGCGGGCGAGGCGCTGCGGCGGGGCGTGCGGGGTGCTCGCGGGCCAGCGCAAGGCGTGCGGGGTGTGCGGGGTGGCTGCGCTGGGGCGCAGAGGGCGCGCGGTGCACCCGGGAGGCTCGGCGGCGTGTCCAGGCGGCGGGCAGGGGCCCGGCGGTGCGCTGGGTGCGCGGGCTGAGGCGCGGCGGTGCACCTGGGCTGTCGGGTGGCCGTGCGGGTGGTTGCCGGGGGTGTCGGTGGTTACCGGGGTGCTCGGGCTAGCGTGCGTGCGGGTCGGATGCACGTTTGCCCGAGTGTTGGGTGTTTGTTTGTGGGTTTTGTATGTTTTGTGTATTTTGTAGTATTTGTGGATTTTACTCACCAGTTGATACCCTGTCTTGCAGATCTCGACGGACGGTCGCGCGTCGACCCGACTTCCGGTGAGTGGGACAACCCAACCCAGTTTGGGAGGCGCTACATGCACTTGGGCGTGTACCGTCCTCCCCTGGGGCACATAGTTAGTATTAACTGTTGTATTGTAATCCATGTAAGCATGATGTATGTGTAGAATGCATGCCACCCTAGACTTGTATGTTAGGGACTTGCACCCTTAGGATATGTGCATGAGCCGTGCATCCTGTCACCCCGTTATCATGCTAGGAAAGCCCTGACCTATGCATGCGTCCTATTAGTTTGATTTATTTACTTAAATGCAAACTTGTAATATTGTTAGCATGCTTTGGGGAATATAAGGGGGCCTTGCGAGGTTAACATTGAGACCCGGGTTAGGGTACTCCGTGTTCTGTTGGTTGGCGGGATGTCCTACATCGGGACCTCAGGTTACCCTCCCAAGGTCTCTTTTCCTCATTTTATCTTAAGTATTTCCCCGCATCTTGGTTATGCGCGCTGGAGGAATTCGGAAGAATTCAAGACATTAGAGTTGTAGAGATGTGCTGTCAGCGGATCCGAGTGGATCATATGCGATGGATAGGCTGTTCTGTTCCCTTCGTTGGATCCGTGTAGAGACTACCTCAGCGTTAGAAAGGTTGTCCCGTGCAGGGGCTCCCATCAGTAGGCGCCTCCTGATTTGGTAGAAGGACTGTGCTGAATGTGGGAGTGGCCAAACGACCTACGGAGTGGGGAGAGACTATCGGTGGACCAAGGGTGACCAACAGCCTAGTCAGTCCCAAGAGCCTATGTCACCTATTGAGGGGTGAGGGTGAGGGTATGGTGGGCCGGCGATGCGACGACCCACAGGATTGTGTATGGATGATTATCAGCCCATTAAGTCCCAATACCCTTTGTCACCTATTGAGGGGTGAGGGTGAGGGTGAGGGTTGTGGTGGTTCGGCGATGTAGCGAACCACCGGTCTTGTGATTGATTATGCCACTTTGGGCTTTTGCTATAAATTGTGGTTAATATAAACTGTATGCATGGGTTGTGCTATTCACTGAGCGTGTGGCTCACCCCTCGCATAAAATCTTTTTCAGTGATCACTGAGGAGGACTTGAAGGAGGAGCTTCCCGAGCGACTACACCAGTAGCGGAGTAGCGCCACGTCCCTCGAGTTTTGAGGCCATCAGCATCCTTCTCTTTGTTGTATGTATATATTTCTGTGCTTGGGCACCTAGTTTGGATTATGTATGGATTGTATTTGTGTGTATATGGACATGTTGGCTCTCACAGGACATATGATTATGTATCGAGTCTGTAGTATGTTTTGATTACAGATTCAGTCTTTTAGCTTCCGCATTTGGTGTATATATTATGTCAGCCCTGCTTTTATCTGTGTTGTCATTTTAGTTGTGTGAGTATGTTATTGAACTCCTGTTTACTGATATCATATATACACTTGCCGCGTCCCGGGGACGGCCGCCCTGGGGCGTGACAAAAGTTGGTATCAGAGCCTGGTCCTGTCAGAGCCAATTGTCTTCTTTTTCGTAGAGATGAGTCCTAGGATTTCTATATGCGTATTCTGATCCTAGTGTCTGGTTTTCTTAGGTTGCTGATATGCCTCCTCGCAGAGGACGGCGCGGACGTGGTCCCTCTCGACCCTTGGAGGTCTCCGGACCTGCCAGAGTCGAGGATGCTATTGGTGAGTCCTCAGCCGTGAGGCCAGGATCAGCGCAGGAGCCTCCTGCCTGGGAGCGCGCGTTTGCGCGGATAGCTGATTTAGTGGAGACGCAGACCAGGGCGTTGGAGGCCCAGACCAGAGTATTAGCAGATCAGGCACGGGAGATACAGGAGCTGCGGGCGGCCCGCGAGGCAGTTCCGCAGGTTCCCCTGGTGGCAGATCCACCTGTGGTGCCAGATGTACCCCCAGTTCCCGTGGTAGTCCCGGCGGTCAGAGTTCAGGATCCTCAGGAGAGGGAGGCGGGGCTAGAGGCTGCAGCGAGGGTGCAGCAGAGTGGCCTCTCAGCCTTTCTGAAGCTCCATCCTCCCGAGTTCCAGGGTCAGACGGAGGACCCCCTTGCTCCAGAGAGATGGTTGATGGAGGTGGATACCATCTTCTCGACCATGCTTTGCACAGACCGCCAGCGAGTCTCCCTGGCCACGTTTATGCTGAAGGGTAGCGCCGCCGACTGGTGGGCTACTAGATCAGTGGACATCCCAGAGGGATTGGAGCAGCTCACATGGGCGGGATTCAGGAGATATTTCTTGGAGGAGTATTTCCCCTTCTCGACGCGACAGATAGTGATGCAGGAGTTTGAGCAGCTGACTCAGGGCACTATGTCCGTCGCTGACTACTCCACGCGATTCACGAGGCTGTCCAGATTCGCTCCAGCTCTGGTGATGGACGAGGAGACGAGGTGCCGTCGATTCGAGCTCGGTCTCAGCAGTGCCATCCGAGTGCACGTCACCTCCCACGCATTCACGAGGTACTCCGACTTAGTGTCTCGAGCGAAGACCGTCGAGAGAGACCTCGGGATCCAGGTGAGGGCTTCGACCCCGTCGACAGACCAGAGGCCACCCAGGAGTCAGGACAGAGGGCAGCGCAAGAAGAAGAGGGCCCGCTTCGAGCAGTCAGCGGCTTCCTCTCTTCCAGCAGATGTGGTGCCAGCGCGAGGTCCAGCACCCATCGCAGCAGTGCCAGTCCAGACGAGGCGACCAGAGACGAGGCGCTGTTATCACTGTCAGCGCGTCGGGCATATCTTGTATAATTGCCCCGACGCTGGCCGACCCAGAGTGATGCCTCAGCAGCAGCAGCAGCAGCCGTTTCAGCAGCAGCAGCAGCCTCAGCGCCAGCCGCAGCAGCAGCCTCAGCGTCAGCAGCAGCAGCCACAGGGTGGCCGTGCTGATCAGAGGAGGCAGCCAGCGCAGCAGGCGAGGCGTGCCCCTGCTCCTCAGCCTCAGTTCGTCCAGGGCCGAGTGGCAGCGCTTTCGGCAGAGGAGGCCCAGGCATCAGGCAGCGTGGTCAGAGGTACTGTTCAGATCTCCCAGCTTCCTGCTTATGTATTGTTTGATTCCGGAGCCACACACTCGTTCGTGTCTCCCGCTTTTGCGAGACGGACGGGCGTGGCGTCCGCTCCTCTAGATGCTGTCTTAGAGGTATCATTGCCCGTGGGAGACCGTATTCTCCTCAGTTCAGTGTACCGAGGGTGTACGGTAGAGATCGCGGAGCATGAGTTTCCGGTGGAGCTGGTGGAGCTTGCGATGACGGATTTTGATGCCATCCTGGGAATGGATTGGCTTGCAGCTAGTCATGCCAGCATCGACTGTTTCGCCAAGTCGGTGTCGTTCCACCTTCCTGGTCGGAGGTCCTTCCAGTTCGTGGGCGATCGAGACGTAGCTCCTTTGGGGTTCGTGTCGTCCATGCAGGCGTGGAGACTCCTTCAGGGTGGATGCGAGGGCTTTCTAGCTTATATTGCTCTGGAGGATGCACCGCTGCGGGCAGATATCAGTCAGACTCCGGTCGTGGCAGAGTATCCCGAGGTTTTCCCCGATGATCTTCCGGGATTACCGCCGGATCGCGCGATCGAGTTTGAGATCAATCTGATTCCGGGGACCGAGCCGGTTTCGAGGGCTCCGTACCGGATGGCCCCTGCAGAGCTGAGGGTGCTGAAGGAGCAGTTAGAGGAGTTGCTGGAGAAGGGCTTCGCACGTCCGAGTGTGTCTCCGTGGGGAGCCCCTGTCCTGTTCGTCCGGAAGAAGGACGGTTCGCTGCGGCTGTGTATTGATTACAGGCAGCTGAATAAACGGACAGTGAAGAACAAGTACCCGTTGCCGCGGATCGACGATCTGTTTGACCAGCTCCAGGGAGCGTGCGTCTTTTCCAAGATCGATCTCCGCTCGGGGTACTACCAGTTGAAGATCCGGGAGTCAGACATTTCGAAGACGGCCTTTCGCACCCGGTATGGGCACTACGAGTTCAGAGTACTGCCATTCGGGTTGACGAACGCGCCGGCGGCCTTCATGGATCTGATGAACCGGGTATTTCGACCCTTCCTCGACTCCTTTGTGGTAGTATTCATCGATGATATATTGGTGTACTCGAGGAGTCTTGAGGAGCACGCTCACCATCTTCGCACTGTCTTGGAGACTTTGGCCAGACATCAGTTGTTCGCCAAGTTCAGCAAGTGCGAGTTCTGGTTGGAGCGTATGGCCTTTCTGGGCCATGTGATTTCCGGTGAGGGTATAGCTGTGGACCCGGAGAAGACGCTCGCCGTGTCGAATTGGCGTCGACCGTCGAACCCCACTGAGATTCGGAGCTTCTTGGGCTTGGCGGGTTATTACAGGAGGTTTGTGGAGGGTTTCTCCAAGATAGCCGTTCCTCTTACCCGCCTCACTCGGAAGGACGTTCGGTTCGAGTGGTCCCCTTCTTGTGAGGAGAGCTTCCAGGAGCTGAAGCGAAGGCTCACCTCAGCGCCAGTTCTTACCCTTCCATCTGGGAGTGGTGGGTTCGCAGTTTACACAGATGCATCGCAGTTGGGTGTGGGTTGCGTCCTGATGCAGCACGGTAAGGTGGTGGCTTACGCGTCTCGTCAGTTGAAGCCCCATGAGCAGAATTACCCCACCCATGACCTTGAGTTGGCTGCGATCATCTTTGCGCTGAAGATGTGGAGGCATTACCTCTATGGAGAGGAGTTCGAGCTCTTTACTGATCATAAGAGCTTGACATATCTGCAGTCTCAGCCGGAGCTCAACATGCGTCAGAGGCGTTGGGTTGAGTTCCTGACAGACTACGATTGTGACATCGCTTACCATCCGGGTAAGGCGAATGTCGTTGCAGATGCGCTCAGTAGGCAGCCCTGGGCATGGCCGCCCACATGGCTGTCCGTCGTTGGAGGCTTCTGGAGGAGGCCGCTTGCTGGATCAGTGTTCGAGAGACTCCTGCGGGTGGCTTTTTGGCCAGGCTGGTGGTGCAGCCGGTTCTTCTCGACGAGATCCGCACGGCTCAGGCTCAGGATCCGCATTTTATAGTCCTCTCTGAAGGCGTCGCCCGGGGCGAGCGTCAGGACTACCAGATTCGCGCGGACGGGATCCTGCGATTCAGAGGCCGAGTGTGCATCCCCGACGACGCAGAGCTGAGGCGGAAGATTCTGGACGAGGCCCATCGCTCGAGGTACACAGTGCACCCTGGTGGCACGAAGATGTACAGGGGCCTTCGTCGCGGCTACTGGTGGCGCGGGATGAAGACGGATATCGCCCGTTTCGTTGCCCGATGCCTAGTATGCCAGCAGGTGAAGTCGGAGCATCAGCGCCCTGCGGGGAAGCTGCAGTCCATTGAGATCCCTCAGTGGAAGTGGGAGCAGATCACCATGGACTTCGTCTCGGGTTTGCCGAGGTCACGTTCGGGTCGCGATGCCATCTGGGTGATCGTCGACCGGCTGACGAAGTCTGCTCATTTCCTCCCCATCCGACTCACCGATTCTCTGGACACCCTGGCGCAGCTTATTGTCTCCGAGATTGTCCGTCTCCATGGCACTCCAGTCAGCATCATTTCTGATCGAGACGCGCGTTTTACTTCGAGGTTCTGGCGTAGCCTCCAGCACGCCCTTGGTACGAACCTCCATTTCAGTACAGCGTTTCATCCGCAGACGGACGGCCAGTCGGAGAGGACGATCCAGACCCTTGAGGACATGCTGCGGGCCTGTGTACTCGATTTTGGGGGCAGTTGGGAGAGGCACCTTCCGTTGGTGGAGTTTGCCTACAACAACAGCTACCACTCGAGCATCCGGATGGCTCCCTACGAGGCACTTTATGGCCGCAGCTGCAGGTCCCCCCTGTGTTGGGATGAGGTCGGAGAGCGCCAGCTAGAGGGACCAGAGATCGTTCACCAGACCTCCGAGATGGTGAAGACGATTCGCGAGCGTATCCGAGTCGCTCAGAGTCGTCAGAAGTGCTACGCCGACCGCCGTCGCCGTGAGCTCGCCTTCGAGGTCGGTGACCATGTGTTCTTGAAGGTGTCCCCGATGAAGGGCATCTTCCGATTCGGTGTGCGGGGCAAGCTGAGTCCGCGTTTCATTGGGCCGTTCCTCATCCTCGAGCGAGTTGGGGAGGTGGCCTATCGCATAGCTCTGCCCCCACAGTTGGCTCAGGCCCATGACGTCTTCCATGTCTCGCAGCTGAGGCGATACGTCCACGATCCTGCTCACATCATCCCGTTCGAGCCGCTCGTCTTCGAGCCGGACTTGTCTTTCGTGGAGCAGCCGATTGAGATCCTGGACCGCCGCGAGAAGAGGCTCCGCACCAAGACCGTCCAGCTGGTCAAGGTGCGATGGCAGCACCGTTCCGGTGCCGAGGCCACTTGGGAGCTCGAGGACGCCATGCGTGACGCGTATCCGCATCTTTTCCCTTCTTAGATGTTCTTGTATTTATTTTGAGGACAAAATTTCCTAAGGGGGGGAGAATGTTATATATGTGTCACTTTTTGGCCTGTTGGTAACCATTGGAGCATTTTGGCAGTTTTTGAGTTTTTTCGTTTTTCGATCGGAACCGCAAAATTTTGGACTGTTAGCTATCGTCCTGAGCTAGAGGACTCCGATTGAAAATCTAACTGCATATTATGTGTCCTGGTGCCATTTTAAGCCACTCATGAAAATTTCATCGAATTCCGGTAACGTTTCTGAAATTTCACAGTTCCGGGGCGTATCCGGGTTTTTAAGTGACTTGCTATATAAAGGAGATCTAAAATTTGGATTCACTATTCATCATCCCTACCAAAAGCTTTTTCTCTCTCCCCTCTCTCCTTTTCTTCCATTTGAGCCCCTTAGAGCCCTCAAACCCAAAAACCTAAAGCATAGAAAGTGTAGATCGGGTCCCGATCTACACCCCGGTGCTTTCAAATCCCGATTCCGGCCAACCTAGCCCTCCCATCCGCCCTCTTCTCCTCAGATCCGAGCCAAATCGGAGGTGGGAGTAGGTCTTGGTGGTAGAGACCGTTGGGGGAGCGTTTCGGTGCGCGGAGAGCAACCGGACACCTCTTCCTCCCCCTTGGTAAGCTCTTTTTCCTCTTCTTTTTGGCTTAGATGCATGTTAGGAGGGGGTTTTGTGTTTGGGTGGTGGTCGGCGGCTGTGGGAGGCTGTCGGAGGTGGTTGGGGGCGGTCGGAGGCCGTCGGAGGCCGTTGGATGGGTGGTGGAGGTGCTCGGGCATGGGGGTTGCTGTTTCGGGCAGCAGGCAGCACAGGCAGCACCGGCAGCAGCACAGGCAGCGCAGCAGGCTGGGCGCGCGCGGGCGTGCGCTCGGGGGGAGCTGGAGGCCAGCAGGGCGCACGTGCTGGGTGCTGGGCGCGAGTGTGCTGGGCGCAGGTGTGGGCGTGCTGGGGGGGGTGCTGGTGTGCTGGGCGCCGTGGGGTGCGCGGGGGGAGCGGCGAGGGCGGTGGTGCGCGCGGGGCGCGGCGAGGCAGCGGTGGTGCGCGCGGGGCGCGGCGAGGCAGCAGTGGTGCGCGCGGGCGAGGCGTTGCGCGCGGGGCGTGCGGGGTGCTCGCGGGCCAGCGCAAGGCGTGCGGGGTGTGCGTGGGCGGCTGCGCTGGTGCGGAGAGGGCGCGGTGCACCCGTGAGGCTCGGCGGCGTGTCAAGGCGGTGGGCAGGGGCCCGGCGGTGCGCTGGGTGCGGCGGTGCACCCGGGCGGTCGGGTGGCCGTGCGGGTGGTTGCCGGGGGTGCGGGTGGTTACCGGGTGCTCGGGCCAGTGTGCGTGCGGGTCGTATGCACGTTTGCCCGAGTGTTGGGTGTTTGTTTGTGGGTTTTGTATGCTTTTGTGTATTTTGTAGTATTCGTAGGTTTTACTCACCAAGTTGTTACCCTGTCTTGCAGATCTCGACGGACGGTCGCGCGTCGACCCGACTTCCGGTGAGTGGGACAACCCAACCCAGTTTGGGAGGCGCTACATGCACTTGGGCGTGTACCGTCCTCCCCTGGGGCAGATAGTTAGTATTAACTGTTTTATTTGTAATACATGTAAGCATGATGTGTGTGTAGAATGCATGCCACCCTAGACTTGTATGTTAGGGACTTGCACCCTTAGGATTTGTGCATGAGCCGTGCATCCTGTCACCTCGTTATCATGCTAGGAAAGCCCTGACCTATGCATGCGTCCTATTAGTTTGATTTATTTACTTAAATGCAAACTTGTGATATTGTTAGCATGCTTTGGGGAATATAAAGGGGTCCTTGCGAGGTTAACATTGAGACCCGGGTTAGGGTACTCCGTGTTCCTTGTTTGGTTGGCGGGATGTCCTACATCGGGACCTCAGGTTACCCTCCCAAGGTCTCTTTTCCTCATTTTTGTCTTATTTATTTCCCCGCATCTTGGTTATGCGCGCTGGAGGAATTCTGAATGAATTCAAGACATTAGAGTTGTAGAGATGTGCTGTCAGCGGATCCGAGTGGATCATATGCGATGGATAGGCTGTTCTGTTCCCTTCGTTGGATCCGTGTAGAGACTACCTCAGCGTTAGAAAGGTCGTCCCGTGCAGGGGCTCCCATCAGTAGGCGCCTCCTGATTTGGTAGAAGGACTGTGCTGAATTTGGGAGTGGCCAAACGACCTACGGAGTGGGGAGAGACTATCGGTGGACCAAGGGTGACCAACAGCCTAGTCAGTCCCAAGAGCCTATGTCACCTATTGAGGGGTGAGGGTATGGTGGGCCGGCGATGCGACGACCCACAGGATTGTGTATGGATGATTATCAGCCCATTAAGTCCCAATACCCTTTGTCACCTATTGAGGGTGAGGGTGAGGGTGAGGGTTTGGTGGTTCGGCGATGTAGCGAACCACCGGACTTGTGATTGATTATGCCACTTCGAGGCTTTTGCTATAAATTGTGGTTAATATAGACTGTATGCATGGGTTGTGCTATTCACTGAGCGTGTGGCTCACCCCTCGCATAAAATCTTTTTCAGTGATTACCGAGGAGGACTTGAAGGAGGAGCTTCCCGAGCGACTACACCAGTAGCGGAGTAGCGCCACGTCCCTCGAGTTTTGAGGCCATCAGCATCCTTCTCTTTGTTGTATGTATATATTTCTGTGCTTGGGCACCTAGTTTGGATTATGTATGGATTGTATTTGTGTGTATATGGTCATGTTGGCTCTCACAGGACATATGATTATGTATCGAGTCTGTAGTATGTTTTGATTACAGATTCAGTCTTTTTAGCTTCCGCATTTGGTGTATATATTATGTCAGCCCTGCTTTTATCTGTGTTGTCATTTTAGCTGTTGTGTGAGTATGTTATTGAACTCCTGTTTACTGATATCATATATACACTTGCCGCGTCCCGGGGACGGCCGCCCTGGGGCGTGACACATGCCATATCCAAAGATCATATGAAGCTAGGGATCGCCTTCATTGCCGCTAGCCACGTACGCCCAACGGTGGCATTGTATGGAGACGGGAGGTCCATGATGGTGAACTCTGTCATGGCACTTTGGTTGCCAGCTCAAACCGGTAGCATGATGCATCCGGTTGGGACCACTCATGCTCTGTTGAATGCGATCAGAGGATCCAGAGTTGGGGTGAGGTCAGTCGCCTTCAGCCCCATCTGAAGGTAGGGTTGCATGAAGAGGATGTCCGTTGAGCTTCTCGTATCGACTAGGATCCGCTTGATGTCATAGTTGGAGATGCGCAAGGTGATAACTAGGTGGTTGGAGTGGGGTGCCTGGACTCCTTCCCGGTCTCCGTTCGAGAAGGAGATGATACCTTGGTCATCACTCCTCGCCTTCTTGGTGACCAGCTTAGGCTCCTGGTAAATTTGCATCATCTCAAAGTAGATTTGTATCTGCTTGGACTCCCTGCAGGTAGTCTTTGGTTTAGTAAAATAAGGCTCACCTTCAAAGATAGCATCGATGACCCCGTCGAAGTGTTGGGATCGACGTTGTCACATGTCGCTCGCTTGTCGCTTGAGCCGTTTCGGTGGGGACGTATTCCTTCAGATTCCCCTTACGAACATGTTCCTCTAGAAAACCCCAGAGGATGTGGCATCTATCGATGGTATTCCCCACGCTGTTGTGATAGTCGTAGCGGAGAGTTTGATCTCGCTTTGACTCGTCACTTTTCATGGGCTCAGGCCATCTGAACCACGGATGCCCCAGGATCTTGGGTAGTATCTGGGATGGCAGGATTTTGAAGAATGTCCCCTGCCCTCTCACACTTCGTTGGTTGAGACCTCCGGCTTCTTGTCCTCCTCGCCCCGTCGATCCTTCTGTTGCGGATTGGATGAACGTTTTGCTGCCGGTGCGATGGTGATCGCCGTTGGTGAAGATTGGGCCGTGACCAACGTCTGTTTGAGGAGTTTGGACTCCTCTTCCACCTTGGTGTACTTTTCAGCATGCCCCACCAAGTTGCGTAGGTCAGAAGGAGTTCGCTTAATAAGCGACTCCTTGAGATCATTTCCGTTTGATAAGCCATTATGGAATGCCATGATTGCATCATTCTCATTGCAATCCTCCACCTGAAACTTTAGGAGACGGAAATGATCCACGTATTGCCGAATCGTTTCGCCTTGCTTCATTTGGATTTTCATCAGATCCCCGAGATCCTTCTGCCTTCGTCAGCTGCAAATAAAGTGCTCGGCAAACATGGTTCCGAGCTCCTCAAAGATTCGTACTGTAGCGGGTGGAAGCAGATGGAACCAAGTAAGTGCCTCCCCTTCTAAGCTGGAGGGAAGAGATGACACATCATTCCATCGTACTGCTCGTAAAATGCCATCGAGTGCCGGAAAGCCAAGATGTGGTTGTAAGGATCCGAAGTCCCGTTGTAGAGCTTGAACTTCGGTTGGACGAACTTCCGTGGAAGTGGCTCCCCGAGCACCGTGGTTTAGAACGGGTAAGCGAAACCGTGTATTGCGTGTTCCACCATCCCATGATCCGAGGCTCACCTTACCTCTGATTGTAAGTTGTAACAAGCTTGCAACGTGACTCCTTCTGTTGGCTGTTGGAATTGGGGGTCATCTCGGTGTCTGTAAGATGTGTCGCGTAGGGCTGACCTCTCATGATGAGGTTGCCTTCGCGAAGTGACACGTCGGGCTACCCATTCTCTGTTTGGAGAACGTCCGCCCTCCTGGTTCATCGGGTCCCGTTGACGATCCCGAGGTGAACAGGAGCGTCGATGGGAATGCTGTCTCCGATTCAATGAGGAAGTGTTGCCCTCTGAATCAGGGGCCACAACTGCTGGCGGATCCTGCTACCCATGAGATGGCAGTGGATTGTTCCCCCGAATTTTCTATTATGCATGTGTCATTTGGAGCCATTTTGGTTAAGCCTTGGTCACATCTGGGTCATTCAGGGCCTTTTTCTTTTTCGATCGGAGTCGCTAAAATTTTTCTTTTAGCTACCTGCGGGAGTTGGAGTACTCTGATTGAAAATCTAACTGCATATTACGGGTTTTAGTACCGTTTAGTACTACCCATAAAAATTTCATCGAATTCCGATAACGTTTTGAAAATTATGCAGTTCCGAACCGTATCCGGGTTTTGGTCGATACTGGATTTTCAAAGGGTGACTTTGACCAAGTCAAATGAAGACTTTGACCAGTCAAGGATGACCTAGAAGTCAAGGGGTTTTGTTTGTTTCCTTGGTTGGGTTGACCTAGGTCAAAATCCACCAAACCCCTTTTTGTAAATTAATTACCTCTCTCTCTCTTTTTCTCTCCTTCTCTCTCCCACCTTTAGGAAATCCATCCGTGGCTTTCTTTTCTCCTCTCCCTCTCATTTGTGTGTATTGGGTGGAGAAAGTGAAGGAGAAGATGAATAGTGTATGAAGGGATGATCTAGCTAAGGTGAGTTTGTGTGTGTGTATGTGTTGTTGATTTTTTCCCTTCTCCATCTCCAACCCTCTCATGCCTCCCCTCATGTTTTCCTCTGTTTTTCAGACAAGAAAGGCTGGTGGAGAGGGTGAAGAGATGGTGGTAGTGGTGGTGGTGGTTGAGGTGGTTGTGGGTGTGTCGATAACCCCGCATCTCCCCATTTCCCTCCCCCGTTTTGGTAAGGCGGCAATCTGCATTTTAAATATCTCAGTGAATCTAGTATTTAGAGGCACATTTGTAGGATTATGTCTTCATATGATATGATCATCTATGTGTCTAGTTGTTATATATGAAATTTGGGATCATTATGATATCTGTGGTGTAAGTTGAACCAGTTTTGCATGGCCTGTCCAGATTCACGTAGGAATTGACCTGCTTCTGGAAATAATTTGTTTCGGGCTTGTAGAGGCAAAATTAGGTTCTAATGTCTTCATGGATTATGATCCCAGAATATCAGAGAATGTGCATGATTTATTTCATAATTTGTGGAAGTGTATTGGGTGCTGTGGAGACCAATTAGTAGGGCTGGTTGCAGCAGGTTTGGCAGTTTTGCTTGGTTGAGTGTCAAGGAGTTGTTTGCATGTGTCTTGGGTGATAATATGGAAGTATCAGGGGTTAGGGCCTTCATGAAGTAGGCTTATATGTGTGATAGGAGGTTCCATATTTTAATTGTGGATCATTGGTTGTGTTTTGCAGATCTCGTAGACCGGATGCGTGACGATCCGGGTATCTGTGAGTGGTTTGATCCAATCCCCCCCCCTCGGGATGCGCTCGACGCGCGTAGTCGCGCGTCGCGCATCGATGGGGCCCCCTAGCCATACTACTTGTGTAGATAAGTAGTATGGCCATGCTTAAACTATAATATGTTAGATATCTTGCATGCTAGGCTTATATTGCATGTATTGTATCCATGTATGAATGATTGTGTTGCATGCGCCCCTCTAGTATGGGCATGTATTTCTGTAGTGTGTATGGATGTATAGAATATGGCATGCCTTAGGTAGTATTGTAATACTATCCAGCATGATTAAGTCTGGGTTAATAACGGGCACCTGCCTAATATTGTCACGCCCCAGGGCAGCCGTCCCTGGGACGCGGTAAGTGTATATATAATATCAGAATCTACACAGGAGGTCAATAATATATCATACACAAACAACCAGAATGACACACAGACAACAAAGAGGCTGACATGATATATACAAGCAAAAGACTGAATCTGTAAATAAACATACTACAGACTCGATACTCAATCATCTGTCCTGTGAGAGCCAATATACACAAATACAACTGAATATATACAAACGCGTGCCAAGCACGGAAATAAAATACATACAGTCAAGAAGGGATGCTGATAGTCTCTGTCACTCGCGGAACGTGGCGCTGCTCCGCTACTGAAGGAATCCCTCGGAAAGCTCCAACTGCTACTCCGGCTCCAGCTCAGGCTCAGTGGCAACTGGGGAAAAAATATGCGAGGGGTGAGCCACACGCTCAGTGAACGGCACAACCCATGCATCACAGACAATATTGACCACTATCCAGATCTTAATAATCCACAATCTCTTATTAACAACCACAAAATGGTAACAAATACTCAAACTAGTGGGTCTCTCAATCGCCAACCCACTACACCCTCACCCTCACCCTACCACGGGTGACATAGGATTTTGGGACTGATAATCATCCAATCACAACTCCAGTGGGTTGCTTATCGCCAACCCACTACACCCTCACCCTCACCCTACCATGGGTGACATAGGATTTTGGGACTGACTAGGCTGTTGGTCACCCTTGGTCCACCGATAGTCTCTCCTCCACTCCGTAGGCCGCTGGGCTATCACCCCCACAACTTCAGCACAGTCCGTCACAAATATCATGAGGCGCCTACTGATGGGAGCCCTCACCCACAACTTCAGCACAGTCCGTCACAAATATCGGGAGGCGCCTACTGATGGGAACCCTTAGAAGGGACGGCCTTTCTAACGCTGGGGCAGCCTCTACCGGATCCAACGAAGGGGACAGAACAGCCTATCCATACGCATATGATCCACTCGGATCCGCCGACAACGCATCTCTACAATTCTAATGTCCTGAATTCCTCAGAATTCCTCCAAGGCGCATAACCAATATGCGGGGAACATACACAATAATTAGCAAGGGTGGAATATCATTGGGGGAAAGAAACTTGGGAGGGCAGCGTGAGTTCCCGATATAGGACACCCCGACAACCAAACAAGGAACACGGAGTACCCTAGCCCGGGTCTCACCGCTGTCCTCACGAGGCCCCTCCCCTATAATATTCTCTAAGTATGCTAATAATCATATAATTGGTATAACATTTCTTATAATATTATTGGGACAAGAAACCTTGGGAGGACAGCATGAGTTCCCGATACAGGACACCCCGACAACCAAACAAGGAACACGGAGTACCCTAACCCGGGTCTCAGTGTTGACCTCGCAAGGCTCCTCCCTATAATATCATCTAAGGCATGCAGTTTGTCATACACTAGCATTTAATTTAATAAATAAACTAGTAGGACACATGCATAGGCCAAGGCTTCCTAGCATGAGAACAAGGGGACATGATGCATGGCTCATACACATATCCTAAGGGTGCAAGTCCCTAACATGCAAAGTCTAGGGTAGCATGCATTCTACATTTAAATCATGCTCGCATGGAATACACATTACAATAGGTTAATATAAATCCATGGTGCCCCAGGAGAGGTCGGTATACGCCCAAATGCGTATAACGCCTCTCTAGTGGGTTGGATTGTCCCACTCACCGGAGATCGGGTCGTCGCGCGACCGCCCGTCAAGATCTGCAAGACAGACATTTATACGGTGAGTTAAATACACACATACATCAAAATACTCACAAAATACACCAAAAGGACTCAACACTCGGGCAAACGTACATACGGCCCGTACGCACGTTAGCCCGAGCACTCCGACTCACTCCCGCACTCCCGGCAACCACCCGCACGGCCACCCGCCCCGGATGCGCCACCGCGCCTCAGCCCGCGCACCCAGGCGCACCGCCGGGCCCCTGCCCGCACGCCTGGACCCGCAGCCGAGCCACCCGGTGCGCCGCGCGCCCACTACGCCCCGTCGCAGCAGCCCGCGCGCACCCCGCACGCCCCGCGCGCACCACACGAGCACACCGCACGCCCCGCGCGCCCAGCGCCTCACCCCGCGCGCACCACCAGCCCCGTCCCGCGCGCATTCCGCGCGCACCACCAGCCTCTACCCGCGAGCACGCCTGCCTCTGCCCAGCGCCCCGCGCGCATGCTCCTCTGCAGTGCCCAGCGCTCAGCACCCCTCGCCCAGCACCCGGTATCAGCGACCCAGCGCCCGACGCTCAGCGCCCAACACCCGGGACCCTCACTCAGCGTCCACGCGCACGCCCGCGCAACACGTGCCCAGCGCGCCTGGCAGCACGCGCCCAACGCGCCTGCCAGCCTGCCCGCGCTACCTGCCTGCGCGCATCGCCGAGTTGCCCGAGCACCGCTCGCCTGCATGTCTGGGCACTGCCCGCCTGATGCCCGAGCGCCCCCTGCCAGTTGCCCGTGCATGGCCTGCCCAGCCGGACCGCCCTGCTCGCACAGCCCGCAGCCATCCTGCTCCGCACACCTCCCCCTGCACCCCCCGGGCGCACGCCCGCTCGCGCGCCCGGCAAACTGGTGCACCTGCTCCGAGCCTACCCGGCTAGCCCTACCCAGTCTACCCTGTGCGCCCAGCGCCAACCCGAGCGCTAGCCCGCGCGCACGTCCACGAGCACGCGCGCGCGCGCCCTGCCGCTGCTCGCCTGCTGCGCCTGCCTGAGCGCTGCTGGTGCTGCCTGCTGCCCGGGACTGCAACCCCCATGCCCGAGCACCTCCACCACCCATCCATCGGCCTCCGACCGCCCCCAACCACCTCCGACAGCCACCCACAGCCGCTGACCACCACCCAACCCCAAAACCAACCTCCTAACATACATCTATACAAGAAAAGAGAGGAAAAGAGGCTTACCAAGGGGAGGAAGAGATGTTCGGTTGCTCTCCGCGCACCGAAACCTCTCCCAAAAGGCTTCCAACGCCCGGATCTACTCCCACCTCCGAAAAGGCCCAAATCAGGGAAGAAGAGAGGGGGGACGGAGGGGCAAATCTCACCGGAATCCGGATTTGAAAGCACCGGGGTGTAGATCGGGACCCGATCTACACTTCCTATGCTTTAGGTTTTAAGCTTTGAGGGCTCTAAGGGGCTCAAAAGCTTGAAAAATGTAGAAGAGGAGAGAGAAAGTTAAGGGAAGAAGATGATGAATAGTGACAACAAGTTTTTAGATTTCACTTATATAGCAAGTCACTTAAAACACCCGGATATGCCCCGGAACTGCTGAGATTTTGGAAACGTTACCGGAATTTGATGAAATTTTCATGAGAGGCCTAAAATGGCACCAGGACACCAAATATGCAGTTAGATTTCCAATCGGAGTCCTCTAACTTAGGACGATAGCTAACAGTCCAAAAATTAGCGGTTCCGATCAAAAACCGAAAAAAAACGAAAAACTGCCAGAACGCTCCAACGGTTACCAGCAGGCTAAAAGTGACACATATATAACAAATATTCCCTTGCGATAAGACTCGAGGGCGTGGGGTAGTTGTTGCGCCCATGCTAATGGGGCAAAGCTATGACCAGCTTCATGAGATGATGATCTCTCTCGCCCTCTCCCTCTGAACGAACTGAGTAAGTAGATGCGATTTCCTACTCGAGTCAGGTCCGTTTGGAATATTGGCATGCATCTGTTAGTGCGCGAGATCGCGCTTGACCCTTTCTTTTAAGTTGGTGATATCCAACGCATGCTTAAGTTATGCCTTGTGTGCTTATATGATTAATGGCCATGTATGCATGTTTAAGTGGGCCATACCATGTATGCATGTTGTATGATTTGTTGTTTATGATGTAAATCCATGTTAGGGGTCACCCTTATGGTCAATTATTAGATGATTGTGCATATGGTTCATGCACATAGCTAGATATAATTCTCCTGGATATATTTATATGCGCATGTTAAAAACTGATAGGCCTATCTGAAATAGGCGTGGGTATGACCCGCTGTCGGGTTGTACCTTATTAGTTAGAGCGCTAGCGATGTAATCGCCCCGTGCATCCGAGCGATGCACTCGTTTGAAATTCAGGAGAATTCATTATCTTATCGGTTTTGTTAAGCCGGTAGTTGGGGCATTAAGCTAGGCCTACCCGTGCTAGGCGTGTATATGAACCGCATGTTGTGTTATGTACCTTGGGATTATTTCTGCGTGAGAGCAGAGGCAACCCCCTTGTGTCCGAGCGACGCAACCGTGTGGGAGTACAATAGTGTTCGCTATCATCGATATGTGATTATCGAGAGTAGTTGTTTTTCCATTGGGTTCGCTTTGCGAACATGGAGTGTTTCCTCCCAATGTCGTCCGTGTTGAAGCAGCCCAGGTTGTAGCTGTCCTGACAGAGGGCCCCCACATGTAGGTACTATCGATGCATGCGGCAAGATGTACTGATCGTGGGGGTATACCAGGTAGAGGCTTCCCGGGAGAGGGCTAATTGCGAGCGTGGAATCGTTCTCCCCTTCGTTGGATCCGATGTAGGAACTTCCCGGCGTTGGAAAAGTTGTCCTGAGAGAGGGATCCCATCCGTAGGTACCACCGAGGCGTTCGGAAGCATACTGATCGTGGGAGTATACCAGGTAGTGACTACCCGGGGAAAGGGCTACCGGTGGACCAAGGGTGTAGAGGAGTCTAATCTCTCCAAAATTCCTATGTCACCTGTAAAGGGTGAGGGTGAGGATGAGGTGAAGACACGTCGCCGCATGACCCATCCGTGGTTCGTCCGTTCCCATAGTTGTTGGGTCCGGTTGCGTATCGATGCTCAAAGACATCATTGGGCAGTTATCTCGATGTAGATGATCCAGTAGTGTTGTGTAGACCAGTAATTTCGGGTCTCGTCGACCAACGGTATGGTCTCTCCCCAAGAGACCCAAGAGTCTCCCTCCGGGAGTGAGGGTGAGGGTGAGGTTGGTGATCCAGTAGTGTTCTGTGAACCAGTAATTCCGTGTCTCTTCGACCAACGGTATGGTCTCTCCCCAAAAGTCCCAAGAGTCTTCCTCCTGGAGTGAGGGTGAGGGTGACGTTTGTCGCGCCGTCGCGTGACCTTGTTATCCATTGGGTTTCTACCCATGTTTTTCCTTGAAAGGAAATTGTTTTAGTATTGAACTGTTGTATGGTGATTGGTTTCCAGCCACTCACTGAGCTTATAGCTCACCCCTCGCATACTGTTTCTTTTCAGGGGCAGTGTTGGGCGTGGAGCTGGAGCTTTCCTTTGGCGTGGTCTTATGGGCGTGGAGCGTTCTTCCGGCGGGTGGCGAGTGCGAGGCTGTCAGCAGTCCTAGAGTCATTTTATGTATTGTAAATCGTGCATGTGGCACAGGTTGTATTTTATTTGGTCTAGACTTGGCTCTCACAGGACAGTGATTGTGTATTCGAGTCTGTAATAATGGTTTTTTTTACAGACATTGTTTATATATTATGCTTCCGCTTTTCAGGCAATTATCATTATCCTTGCTTTGCCACCTTGTGTGTTGTGTTGGAGTCTTTATTGACCTCAGGTATTGATAGCTGATGCTTCATTATTGCCACGTCTCGAGGACGGCCGCCCTGGGGCGTGACATCTTCTGTTGCTGATGCATGCTCGTCATAAACTGCCACATCGAACCTTCCAGCATTTATTGCATTGATCCTTGGAGACGGACAAGGAGGCTATCTTGTGCGGATTCTACCATTCGCCTGATGTCCTGGGGTTGACTGTCCAGGGTCACTGGTGAATCATTCACAGCCCCAGTTGATGGGAGGATGCCTTGGTCTTGCCCTCTCTTCGAGTTGTGGTTTCTTCCATTTGGATCGGACATTGCGGACACTGACTTTTAGTTTCGTGTCGCACAGACGGCGCCAAACTGAGGAGGTGTTTTCCCCTACAGTTAAACAGATCGGTCTTCGGAGCCCACTAGTAGAATCCGGATCCGAGAAGGTGAGGATCCTGCACTCAAGAAAGGATTAGGAAGACACCAGTGTGGTGCCAGCCAACGGCCCTCCGAAGAGATGTATCAGTAAGGGAATTAGAAAACTAGTCTCACGAATATAGGGACTACTGTCTTTTGAAGTTTGAATTAATTACCTTTACTTTCGCATTACCTCCCTTTTTATAGGGTCCTTCGGCTAGATTGCCTTTACCACTTTCATTTGGCTTTTATAACTGTTTTCCACTGAGCACTTAGTAGGCGCCTTTTATGAAAACTTTCGGTACTTAATGAGGCACGTTGTGCCATTAAGCTCCAACATCCTGCTAGTAGTGGGCCTTAATTATCCGCCCAGCAGTTACTGGTGCAATGGTCTTCTGACCATTTCATCGGTTCTCCTCGTGGTCCTTGTCCTGTTCATTTATTTGATGCGTAAGAGGCTGTCCAACCAAACCTTTAATATGATCGTGCCTAATGCGTTTATTCGCGAGGTGTAATGCAGTTCGGCCAGGCCTTTCGCCTGGTCGTGCTCTGTCTACTAGAGATGACATTCGCCCACGAGGTGTAAGGCTTGTCGGTATCGTTTTTTCCGTGGCTGCTCCGTTTGTTGGGGAGCCTCCGAAAAAGGTCTTTTTGGGCGTGTGTGGAGGTTTTTCAGGAATTTGGGTCCGAACGAGGCCTTGCGGGCTCGGTCGGATCGTCTCTTGGAAGGGGGGGAAGTGTGTGGTTCCTTGCTGAGGTGCCCAACAGCTCCTCAGGAGGATTCAGTGGGTGGTTGTGATCGCCATCTGCTTTATCAAAAAAGGTAGGAAAAGTTGGGGTGTTGCTGTTGATCGCCTTCGTGGGGGGATTGTGGATTCTCTGCTCTGAGATACTGGCCTACTGCACACAGAGGTGAAAACGGGAAATCCTTTTTTGCTTTCGGACCTTGATAAAGGGAGGTTTAAAAAAGAGAGGGGGTGAGGGAGGGCCGGCTAGTAGGGTTTAGCCGCCTGGAGGGGGACGACTAGTTGTGATTAGCCATCTAGGTCTTGGGTATGAAAAGGATTAGGGTTTGGGCAAGGTTAAGCTAAGTTTAACTTGGGTTTTGGAGAGGGTTTTTGACAGTGGATTTATGTAGGGAATGGGTTTCTCTCTCTCTTTCTCTCTCAAGGGTTTTAAAGTAGTGGGCTTGGGGGTTTTATTGAGCTAGTGTGTGAATGTGGGTGTTGATTGAGTGTGTGATATGAATTGGTTATTGAAGATGGTGGATGATGTTGAAGAAGTGCTTGTACCCCCCTATTTATATTAAAAATGGGTCAGGGGGGTGTTCACTGGACAATAGATCAAATTGGATAATAGGGTGGTTGATTTGACCTCCCATTAGATCTTTGTTCTTCTAACATTGTCTAGGTGGGGTGGCTAGTTGTAACTAGCCGCCCAGTGAGGGGCGGCTACTTTCAAGATGTCGCCCCCATGATGACCTGCCAAACGTTAAATCTCTGACAAGCGGTGGCTTGAGGTGGTTACTAGGAGCAAGCCGTTAGAGAAGGGGAGGCCAAATAGAAGAAAACGCCCCAATCATCAACATTAAATGCTGCTTTATGTCCCATATCTGGGAAGCGGTTGGAGGGGGCTAGTACAAACTAGCCGCCCAAGGAGGGGCGGCTACTTTGAAGTAGCCGCCCTGTTCCTGCCCCTTAAATTTTTCTAAGTGTTGGGGGCCAAGGTTTCTCCTTCCCGTTTCTTTTCTAAAGGTGTTTTCTTTTAGATTCCAAATGTGGTCATCTTTAAATATTACTTGAAGTATTTTCATTTCTCTAGATGATCAAAATTGGGGTATCTAAAATTGTCTCTCATTGGACGGAGTCTTTGTGCGGAGCATAAAGCCTTCGATCGATGATAAGGAAAGAGTCCCCTATTTTGGCCGACCCTATTATGCCTGTGTCATTTGGAGCCTTATTTTTTTTCGATCAGAGTCGCTAAAATTTTTTGTTTTAGCCACCTACGGGAGTTGGAGTACTCTGATTGAAAATCTATCTGTATGGGTCGAGGTACCATTTAATACTGCCCATAGAAATTTCATCGAATTTCGGTTACGTTTTAGAAAATTATGCAGTTTCGAATCGTATCTAGGTTTTGGTCGATGCTGGCTTGTCACGGGGGGGGGGGGGACTATGACCAAGTCAATTGGAGACTTTGACAAGTCAAAGAAAACCATTGACCATGGTCAAATGGTTTTGTCCACTAGCTTGGTTGGGTTGACTTGTCAAAGCTCCCACCAACTCACTTTTTCCCCATTTAAAGCCTTATTTGTGAGTGACTTTTGCTCTCTCTCTCTCCCCTCTCTCCCTCAACGTGCCCTCCTCTTCACTCTCCTTTTTTTTGCTCCTTTTGTTGGTTTTTAAGGAGAAGAAGAAGAAATAGAAGGAGAAGGTGAAGGTGAAAAGGAAAAAGAAGTGAAAGGTAGGTGTTTGTGCTTGTGTGTTCATGTATTGTTGGTGTGCCTTGTTTCTCTTCTCTCTATCTCCTTCTCATGCCCCCTTTGCACCCCCTGTTTTCAGCCATGAAGGGTTTGAGGAGATTCTGATGAGGTGGTGGTAGTGGTGGTGGTGGTTGAGGTGGTCGTGGGTGTGTCGAGAACCCCGCATCTCCCCATTTCCCTCCCCCTGTTTTGGTAAGGCAGCTCTCTGTCTTTTAAAGATCTCAGTGAATCTAGTATTTAGAGACGCATTTGTAGGATTATGTCCGCATATAATATGATCATCTATGTGTCTAGTTGTTATATATGAAATTTGGGGTCATTATGATATCTGTGTTGTAAGTTAGAACCTTTTTTGCATGGCCTATCCAGATTCGCACAGGAATTGACCTGCTTACGGAAATAATTTATTTCGGGCTTGTAGAGGAAAAATTATGTTATAATGTCTTCAGGGATTATGATCCCAGAATGTCAACCAATATGTATGATTTATTTCATATATCTTTGGATGTGTATTGGGGCTGTGGAAATCAAATAGTAGGGCTGGTTACAGCAGGTTTAGCAGTTTTGTTTGATTGTGTGTCAAGGAGTTGTTATGCATGTTGTGGAAAGTATCAAGAGTTAGGGACTTCATGAAGTAGGCTTATATGTGGGTCAGAATGTTCCATATTTTAATTGTGGATCATTGGTTGTGTCTTGCAGATCTCGTAGACCGGAGGCGTGGCAATCCAGGTATCGGTGAGTGGTTCGATCCAACCCTTCAGGAAGTGTTGGATGCACATAGTCGTGCGTCGCGCATCCATTGGGCACCCTGACTATACTACTTATTTAGATAAGTAGTATGGTCATGTCTAACCCATAATATGCTAGATATTTGCATGCTAGGTTAGTATAGCTCGTATATTGTGTAGAACCCCCTTATTCTACCATATACTTGCCTGTGTCATTTTCATGTGTGAATTATTATGTTTGCATGCGCCCTTCATGTATGGGCATGTGTGATGTGTGCTTATAATGAATGTATAGAATATGCATGCCTTAGGTAGTCTCTATTTATAGTACTACCTCCCTATGTTAGTAATATCTAGCATGATTAAACCTGGGTTAATAACCGGGTGCATACTTAATATTTCTGGTCATAAGACTCGAGGGTGTGGTATGGCTGTTGCACCCATCTTGTTGGGGCAAAGCTATGACCAGCTTCTAAAGAGGATGAGACTTTTCCCTCTCTCTCGCCCTCCCTCTTTGCGTAAACTGAGTAAGTAGATATGGTTCCTACTTGACTCAGGTCCGCTTGGGATTATCGGCATGCACCGGTTGTTGCGCGAGATCGCGCTTAACCCTTCCCTTTTAAGTTGGTGATATCCAACGCATGCTTAAGTTATACCTTGTGTGCTTATATGATTAATGTGCCTCATATGCATGTGTAGTTAGGCCATGCCTTGTATGTATGTTGCATGATTTATTGTCTATGATGTATATTCGTGTTAGGGAGTACCCTATAATTAATCATATGTTATCGCGCATGTTAAAACTAATTAGGCCTATCTTAAATAGGCGTGGGTACAACCCGTTGTCGGGATGTACCTCATTAGTTTGAGCGTGAGCAATGTAATCGCCACCCTGCATCCGTGAGATGCACTTGAATAGAATTCAGAAGAATTCATTGTTATATCGGTTTTGTTAAACCGGTGGCTATGGCATTAAGTTGGGCTTACCCGTGCTAGGCGCGTATATGAACTGCCAGTTGGGTTATATGCCTTGGGATTATTTCTGCGTGATAGGCGAGGTAAACCCTCGCGTCCGAGCGACGCACCCGTGTGGGAGTACAAGAGTATTCGATATCATTGATATGTGATTATCGAGCGTAGTTGACTTTCCCATAGGGTTCGCTTATGAACATGGGGTGCTTCCTCCTGACATCGTTGTGCGTCGAAACACCCCAGCGTCGAAGCTGTCCTGTTTGGGTGCCACCACTTGTAGGTGCTACCGATGCATATCACGGTACACATCTGGCTGATGTACCGATCATGGAAGGCCGACAGGTAGAGGCTACGCGGGAGAGGGCTACCGGATGATATTGCGAGCGTGGAATCGTTCTCCCCTTCTTCGGATCCGCGTTGAAGCTACCCGACGTTAAAGCTGTCCTGACAGAGGGCTCCCACTTGTAGGTACTACCGATGCGTTCGACAGATGTACTGATCATGGGAGTATACCAGGTAGAGGCTACTCGGGAGAGGGCTACCGGATGACGAAGGGTGTAGAACAAAAGGTTTTCTTCCAACAGTCGTGTGTCACCCTTAGGGGTGAGGGTGAGGATAAGGTGAAGTCATGTCGCCGCGTGACCCATTTGTTTTCGTCCGTTCCCATAGTTGTTGGGTCCGATTACGTATTGATGTTCAAAGACATCGTTGGGCAGTTATCTCGATGTAGATAGTCCGTAGTGTTGTGTGAACCAGTAATTCTGCGTCTCTTCGACAAACGGTGTGGTCTCTCCCTAAGAGTCCCAAGAGTCTCTCTAGAAGTGAGGGTGAGGGTGAGGTTGGTCGCGCCGTCGCGTAGCCTTGTTATCCTTGGGGTTTCTTTCCATGTTTTTTCTTGAAACGAAATTGCCTTAGTACTGAATTGTTGTAATGGTGATTGGTTTCCAACCACTCACTGAGCTTGTAGCTCACCCCTCGCATACTGTTTCTTTTCAGGGGTAGTGTTGGGCGTGGAGCTGGAGCTTCCTTGTGGCGCGGTCTTATGTGCGTGGAGCGTTCTGTCTAGCGGGTGGCGAGTGCGAGGCTATCAGCAGTCCTAGAGTTATTTTATGTATTGTAAATCAGCCAGATGTGTACCGCGATACGCATCGGTAGCACCTACAAGTGGTGGCACCCAAACAGGATAGCTTCGATGCTGGGGTGTTTCGACGCACGACGATGTCAGGAGGAAGCACCCCACGTTCGCAAAGCGAACCCTATGGGAAAGTCAACTACACTCGATAATCACATATCGATGATATCGAATACTCTTGTACTCCCACACGGGTGTGTCGCTCGGACGTGAGGGGTTACCTCTGCTCTCACGCAAGAATAAGCCCAAGGCATATAACCCAACAGGCGGTTCATATACGCGCCTAGCACGGGTAGGCCTAACTTAATGCCATAGCCACCGGTTTAACAAAACCGATACAACAAATGAATTCTCCTGAATTCCATTCAAGTGCATCTCACGGATGTAGGGTGGCGATTACATCGCTCGCGCTCTAACTAATGAGGTACATCCCGACAGCGGGTCGTACCCACGCCTATTTTAGATAGGCCTAATTAGTTTTAACATGCGCATATATATTACAGGAGAATTATATCTTAGTTATGTACATGAACTACATGCACGATAACATATCAATTAATTATAGGGATACTCCCTAACATGGATAGAAAGCATAAACAATATACATATACAACATACATATCATGCATGGCTAAATAATATGCATACAAGCGTGCAAGTGTCACACCCCAGGGCGGCCGTCCCCGAGACGCGGCAATATATAAAGTATCAACTATCAATACCTGAGGTCAACAAAGACTCCAACAACAACACACAAGGTGGCAAGGCAAAGATAAATGATAACTGACTGAAAAGCAGAAGCATAAGATATCAACAATGTCTGTAAACCAAAAACATTATTACAGACTCGAATACACAATCACTGTCCTATGAGAGCCAAGTCTAGTCCAAATAAAATACAACATGTGCCACATGCACGATTTACAATACATAAAATGACTCTAGGACTGCTGACAGCCTCGCACTCGCCACCCGTCGGACAGAACGCTCCACGCACATAAGACCACGCCACAGGGAAGCTCCAGCTCCCTACCCAACACTGCCCCTGTAAAATAAATAGTACACGAGGGGTGAGCTACAAGCTCAGTGAGTGGCTGGAAACCAATCACCATTACAGCAGTTCAATACTAAAGCAATTTCCTTTCGAGGAAAACATGGGTGGAAACCCAATGGATAAAAAGGTCACGCGGCGGCGCGACCAACCTCACCCTCACCCTCACTCCCGGAGGAAGACTCTTGGGACTTTTGGGGAGAGACCATACCGTTGGTCGAAGAGACGCGAAATTATTGGTCTACACAACACTATTGGATCATCTACATCGAGATAACTGCCCAACGATGTCTTTGAACATCGATACGTAACCGAACCCAACAACTATGGGAACGAACAAAAATGAATGGTTCATGCGACGACGTGACTTCACCTGATCCTCACCCACACCCCTAAGGGTGACACAGGACTGTTGGAAGAAAACCTTTTGTTCTACACCCTTCGTCATCCGGTAGCCCTCTCCCGAGTAGCCTCTACTTGGTATACTCCCATGATCAGTACATCTGCCGAACACATCGGTAGTACCTACAGGTGGGAGCCCTCTGTCAGGACAACTTTAACGTCGGGTAGCTTCAACGCGGATCCGAAGAAGGGGAGAACGATTCCACGCTCGCAAAATCATCCGGTAGCCCTCTCCTGCGTAGCCTCTACCTAGCGGCCTTCCACAATTGGTACATCAGCCAGCATCGCGTCTCCTCATTTACGACCAATGTGGGGCAAAACGCGACAGTATCCACAACTGTGCTTCACATGCCACCACAGATAGGTCGCTCAACTATAACCATTGGAACTCCAGCATCCTGCACTCAATGGGCAGATTCATCACGGGGGGTCCACGCTCTCGACATCATCCAGTAGCACTCTCCCGGTGTGGCCTCTACCTGGTAGCCTCCCAAGCCCGCTATCACTGCCATATGGGCGCACCAACAAGCATAGCATCTGGGATCACCTCACAGGGCTCTGGCCTCAACCGGGCAGCTACAACGCACAATGATATATCGAAGCGACTCCAGATGCCACTATGGAACCCACTCCACAAGCAATCGCCCACCAAGCTGCAATAGGATGTACCCAATCCCGATCGTATGCATCACCACTCGCTACAGCACCTTCCAAGTGAGAGGAAAAATCCATCATCAATTTGATGCTTCAAAGGTATTCCTTGACTGGGAAAAGAACCTTGGCAGGGCACTATGAGGCCCGATATAGGATATCCCGACAACCAAACAAGGAACACGGAGTACCCTAGTCCGGGTCTCAACGATGACCCCGCAAGGCTCCTTAATCCTGAGTAGGAAGGCTGGAAGAAGACATCACCCTTTAATGAGCAATACGCCACATCCTCAAAACTTGAAACTGGTGCTGCACGCGAACTCCATGGTTACCAGCAATACCGATGCACGGGAAAGAAGCTCCATTATCGAGACGCAATCCATACCTTAGAAATTGCGACCAATTCATCATTATCACACTACTAGGCTAGAATCTCCTACCCAAGCCTTAATCCCACCACAAGGGATCCAACAACTGACCCTGTTCAGCCGACCCAGTCGACAACTTAAGGGTGGGTCTAGGGGGGTCACGTCCACGTCAACGGATGCGAGGAGGCATGTCAGCAACCTAAGATAACTTCAAAAGAAGAGTACTCAGAGACAATCCTACGACTCATCATCTATACGACTAGACTTAGGCTCTGACAGGACTAGGCTCTGATACCAACTTTTGTCACGCCCCAGGGCGGCCGTCCCCGAGACGTGGCAACAATGAAGCATTAGCTATCAATACCTGAGGTCAATAAAGACTCCAACAACAACACACAAGGTGGCAAAGCAAGGATAATGATAACTGACTGAAAAGCGGAAGCATAATATATAAACAATGTCTGTAAACCAAAAACATTATTACAGACTTGAATACACAATCACTGTCCTGTGAGAGCCAAGTCTAGACCAAATAAAATATAACCTATGCCACATGCACGATTTACAATACATAAAATGAGTCTAGGACTGCTGACAGCCTCGCACTCGCCAGCCGCCGGAAGAACGCTCCACGCCCATAAGACCACGCCACAGGAAAGCTCCAGCTCCACGCCCAACACTGCCCCTGAAAAGAAACAGTATGCGAGGGGTGAGCTACAAGCTCAGTGAGTGGCTGCAAACCAATCACCATACAACAGTTCAATACATAAACAATTTCCTTTCAAGGTAAACATGGGTGGAAACCCCTGGATAACTGGGTCACGCGACGGCGCGACCACCTCACCCTCACCCTCACTCCCGGAGGGAGACTCTTGGGACTTTTGGGGAGAGACCATACCGTTCGCTCGCACCCATTGCACCGCGCGCACGCCTGCGCCTCAGCCCAGCGCCCGGTATCCGCGGCCCAGCACCCGACGCTCAGCGCCCAGCACCCGGGACCCTCACCCAGCGCCCACGCGCACGCACGCGCAACACGCGCCCAGCGCGCCTGCCAGCATGCCCACGCTGCTGCCCGCGTTGCCTGCCTGCACGCGTCGCCGAGTGGCCCGAGCACCGTTCGCCTGCACTCCCGGCACTGCTCGCCTGATGCCCGAGCACCTCCTGCCCTGCTCGCCTGCGCGCCCAGCCTGCCAGCCCGGCCTGCCCGCGCGCATAGCCCACAGCCTGCCTACCCGCATGCCTCCCCCTGCACCCCCCGAGGCACGTCCGCGCGCGCGCCCGCGCGCACGCGCTCGCGCGCCGACAAACTGGTGCGCCCGCTCCCAGCCTACCCGGCTAGTCCTACCCAGCTCCTCGCGCACAGCTCGCCCAGCTCCTCGCCGCTCGACCAGCTCCCCAGCACCAGCCGCTCGACCAGCCCTCCCGGGTGTACCCGTGCGCAGCACGCCCAGCGCCCGCACGCCCAGCACACCCTCGCGTCCAGCACCCGCACGCCCAGCACGACCAGCACGCGCGCCCTGCATGCCCGCGCGCACGCCTGCGCGCACGCACGCCCGCGCTCAGCCTGCCGCGCTGCTGTGCTGGTGCCGGTGCTGCCTGCTGCCCGAGACCATCTCCCACCCTACCCGAGCACCCCTACCACCACCCACCGACCTCCGACCACCTCCACAGCCCTCCGACGGCCACCCACAGCCGCCGACCTCCACCCAACCCCAAAACCCACCTCCTAACATCCATCTAAACCAGAAAAGAGGGGAAATAAGGCTTACCATGGTTAGGTAGGAAAGTCAAGTCGCTCTCCGCGCGCCGTAACCTTTCCCCTAAGGCTTCCACCGACGGGATCTACTCCCACCTCCGAGATGGCTCAAAACAGAGGAGAAGAGAGGGCGGACGGAGGGGTAAAACTCGCCGGAATCGAGATTTGAAACCACCGGGGTGTAGATCGGGACTTCCTAGGTTTTAGGTTTTTAGGTTTGAGGGGTCTAAGGGGCTCAAAAGTGAGAGAAGGAGAGAGGGGAGAGAGAAAATCAAGTGGTAGGGATGATGAATAGTGCTACTCGAAAATTAGATCCCACCTTTATATAGTGTGCGACTTAAAAACCCAGATACGCCCCGGAACTGCGAAATTTCAGGAACGTTACCGGAATTCGATGAAATTTTCGTGAGAGGCTTAAAATGGCACCAGGACACTAAATATGCAGTTAGATATCCAATCGGAGTCCTCTAACTCAGGACGATAGCTAACAGTCCAAAAATTAGCGGTACCGATCGAAAACCGAAAAAAAAACGAAAAACTGCCAGAATGCTCCAACGGTTACCAGCTGGTTAAAAGTGACACAAATATAACAAGTATTACAATACTACCTAAGGCATACCATATTCTATAGATCCATACACATTTACAAAATACATGCCCATACTAGAGGGGCTCATGCAACACAATCATTCATACATGAATACAATACATGTATATAAGCCTAGCATGCAAGATATCTACATATTATAGCTTAAGCATGGCCATACTATTTATCTACACAAGTAGTATAGCTAGGGGGCCCATTCGCTGCCCGATACGCGAATAGTCGAGCGCATCCCGAGAGGGGGGGGGGGATTGGATCGAACCACTCACCATTACCCGGGACCTCGCGCATCCCATCCGACGAGATCTGCAAGGTAAGGGCATCAAGAGTAACATCACAATTTAACACTTAGAAATCACTAGAAATACCAAAGACTTAGACATGCACGCATACGGGCTCGCACGCATGCGAGCACGCGCGTACGCACGCATGCCCGGGTGCCCCAGCACCTACCCGAGACCCTGGGCAGCCCCACGCATGCCCCAGCACGCGCACGCACGCGCGCCGCGCACTGGCACCCAGCCGCGCTCCCAGACCCGCCCAGGCACACTGCCTCGCGGACGCGCACGCTCGCGCGCGCCCGCGCGCACGTCCTGTGCGCACCCCGCTCACTGCCAGCGTAGCGTCCACGCGCACCCGCGCGCACGCCCGCGCCTGCATGCCCGCCTGTGCCTGCCAGCGCCCCTCTGCTCGCTCGCCTACGCGCGCACGTTTGCAGACAGGCCCCTGCGCGCGCCCAGCCATCCTTAACCCCTTTTTAACCCCTCCCCCACACTTCTCACTCACCCTAAACCAAATACCTAGCATGCATGACTTCCCCACAACCCCCTAAGCCATGAAAAACCAAGAAAAGAAGGGGAAGAGCTCACCTTGGGAGGGGGAATGAAAGGGGGAGATTCGGGGGCCCTCGATGCACCCGCAACCACCTCAACCACCACCACCACTACCACCACCTCCTCAGCCCTCCTCAGCCTTCTTTGGCTGCAAATCAGGGGGGGGGAAGACATGAAAAGGGAGCTAGAGAGAGGGGGATCAACAACAACAACAACACAAACACAAACCTTGCTCTTCCTCCTTCACCTTCTCCTTCCTTTGCTTCTTCCTCCTCCTTCTCCACACACAAAGAGAGGAAAAAGAGACCAAGAGAGGGAGAGAAAGAGAGGTCCATGAGTTGGGAGAGAGGGGGAGAGAGAGAGAGCAAAATGGTCATTTTCATGCCCAAATAGTGTTTTGGGGTGACCATAAGGGGGTGGTGAGGTTAGGGTTAGGCTCACCCTCACTCAACCACTTATTTTTTCTTTATTGGGAAGCGTGCGGAGAAGCACCACACACTCGAAAATATCTCGCCCACCGAAACCCAGTAACGGCCAAACCCGGATGCGATTCGGAACTGCATATTTTTCAAAACGTTACCGAAATTCGATTAAATTTTTATGGGTAGTACTAAACGGTACCAGGACCCATAATATGCAGTTAGATTTCCAATCAGAGTACTCTAACTCTCGCAGGTGGCTAAAAGCCAAAATTTTAGCGGCTCCGATCGAAAAATTAAAAAGCCCCTGAATGACCCAGAAGTGACCAAGGCTTAACCGAAATGGCTTCAAATGACACAGGCATAACATGTATAATACAACCCAGATGAGAGAGCATGAAGTTTATCTAATATATGCTTTTGGCCTGAAACAATTGAAGTAATGCATAAATACTCTATATTATTTTCACTTATAGTCTCAACATGATATCCATTAAGACGGATATCCTTAAAACTTAGCAGATTTCTTTTAGATCTTGCTGAAAATAACGCATCATTAATATAAAATTGTGTACCTCCTGGTAATATTATATTTGCTCTACTGAAGCCTTCAATTAATTTTGTAGTACCAGAGATGGTATTAACATTTGCATTGATTAATGTCAATGTCGAGAAATATTTTTTATTTTGTATGATCGTATGCGTTGTAGCGCTGTCTGCCAGACAGATGTTACCAACCATAGCCATTCTTGTAAAAAGAAAAATGAAATAAATAAGATAAATATAAAAATAAGAAAATGCATTTCAGATAACAAAGAAAAATTATAAAAATACATGAATGACAAAAGTTTTATCATACATCAGGTACGTGACCATATTTTTAAGCATCAAATAAATAACAATCATTTTCCTTGTGTTAGGGGTTTGTTATGCAACCCTTTTCCCTTCAATTATGCTTTTGTTCAATAGCAAACCACTTCTAGTGGTTTGAGATGTGTTACAAATTCTATGATTGTTGTGCTTTCAACTATATAAATCATGATCTCATCATTCTTGACAACAACTTCCATGGCAAACATAAAATAAAATGCATTTACTTCAGGTAATGATGCTATGCCATTGAGTCAGGTTACATGATATTATTTTATAAAAAAAAAATCATTGTTCGACAACGAGAATATATAAAATTGATGCTCTCAGTATTGCTACAACTGGAACATATTTGAGGCATAATGGTTGATGGACCTTTGTCAATGAGGTATTAATCTTTAAATCCTATTCATTATAATGGTGAAAGCTAATCATAATTTACATGTTCCTGCTTGGATACATGAATTCTTTTTGTTTTCATTTGGTCCTTCAAGGACCTAAAAAATATATCATATGACTTTTGTTTGGTCCTACATGGACATGATCAATCATGATTTGTGTGTATATATATCTTATAGGGATAAAAATTATACGGTCCTTCAAAGACACATTCCAATCATATCTTTCATATGATCCTCTAAGGATCCATGCAATAATTTTTGTAGTTCTTCAGGGATAAAATAAAATAAAATTTGCATGATCCTATTGAGACACATTATTCATAACTTCTGCATGGTCCTTCAGGGATCCATGTAAATACAATTTTTGTATAATCCTTTCTCTTTAACAAAGAGCTTCTCGTGGTGATAATGTGTTGTGGAACAAAATAAAATGCACAAAGTAAATAAGAAAACACTAAGTAAACAAGAGAGACAATTTGTAGACTTGTATTATTCTAAACTTGTTGATGATCCGATACATTTAAGAGCCCTCTATTTATAAGCTTAATTATATATCATGGGGTGAAGAAAGTGAGGGTGTAGGAGAGTGGGAAGTTAGAGAGTGGGATGTTACTATAGTTGAAAGTTACCGAGGGGAGTGGGTTGTCTGAGTGTTAAAAAGAGTGGAGTGTGTGGAGAAGGTTGGAGTTATCCGCCATGTCACAACACAAAACATATTGAATCTTGTTGCGAGGCTCAATCCGAGACACGTCCGACTTCATTCACGGTTCAGGTCAAACCCTCATCAACACCGTCCAATATCGAACAGACGATCCAAGAGCGATGGGTGACGTGCAAGTACGGACCCAAATCCTCGCCCATCGCAAAAAAGTCTACTAAACCCATCACAACCGTACACGTGTCCAGCAACTCGCACCATAAAACGGCACGTTTTGGGGGAAATGAAAGAGGGGGAACCCATCGAAAACTCCACCCAAAAATATAAACGCGTCAACGTCGACGATCTCGTTAGGGTTTCAGCAGATCCGAATCATCATCTCTAATGGCCGGAGGAGGGTTTCGTGTCCTTCACCTTGTTCGTCCGTTTCTGGCGATATTGCCGGAGGTGCAGAGCGCGGATCGGAAGGTGCCGTTCAGGGAGAAGGTCATATACACGGTGATCTCGCTCTTCATCTTCCTGGTCTGTAGTCAGCTCCCCCTCTATGGGATCCACTCGACGACCGGGGCCGATCCTTTCTATTGGATGAGGGTTATCATGGCGTCGAATCGGGGGACGGTGATGGAGCTCGGGATCACGCCGATCGTGACATCGGGACTCGTCATGCAACTCCTCGCGGGATCCAAGATCATCGAGGTTGATAACAGCGTCCGCGAGGACCGGGCCCTCCTGTGAGTTGAGATCTAGATCTTTTTTTTTTTTTTGTGATTGGTGAATTTATGTTGGATTGGTAGATCTGACAATTGTTTTGGTTTGTAATTTTTTTTTTTTTTTTTACTTGGAATTTTGGTGGGGTTTGTTGAGGGGGTATTTTTTTGTGGGTCTGTGAATGTGATGGCTGTTATTTTGAGGAAATGGTGTTGATTTGTGGTTTGAGAAAGATATTGTTTTTTAATGTGTAATAGATTGTAACTTGTTTTTGTGTGCCTGTTTGACTTCATTTATGCGCCATGGAGAGAGGAAACTGCCTGCCTGAAAGTGAATTTGTACCCTTTGATTAATATCCCATCTTTGTTTAATGTAATTTGATGTTGTGTTTTCTCTGACTGTGGTCCATGTTGTGGACAATGCGGTATACATGTAGGCAGGAACAAAATTGTTAAGAGAACAGAAGAGATGAGAGACATTCTCTGGGGCATTAAACTAAAAACCGAGTGATGAAAATGTGTAAGACATGCAGATGCCTAGTCTATGATGTACTGTCTCTCCCTATTCAGTATTAGCACCTACACTGCCACATTATATTTCCCCCATAAGCTAAGGCAGCCCATGAATTCATTTCAGGTTTTTCTCCCCCATATAAGTTCCTTTGAAGAACTTCTCATTTCTTGTCAACCTCCAATTTCAAGAGACTAGGTGCCACAGCATGTACTATGCATTCATTATTGATAGTACATGTGAGCTATTACTCATTGAATTGTTATACTATATGTATCTACTTATTCTCATTATTGATAGCACGTGTGAGCCACTGCATGTGCTGGGCTCACTCATCATTATTCAAACATCTGGATGTAAACACTCATCTCGCTTGCAAACATGTGAATATGGCTATATTAAGTATTGATATTCTTTCATTGATTTGATTTTTTTTTTCTACCAGAAATGGTGCGCAGAAGTTGCTGGGTATCCTGATTGCCATTGGTGAGGCTGTCGCTTATGTTCTGTCTGGGATGTATGGCAGCGTTAGCCAACTTGGGACAGGGAATGCCATCCTCATAATTCTTCAGCTTTGCTTTGCTGGCATCATTGTAATTTGCTTAGATGAGCTTCTCCAAAAAGGATATGGTCTTGGATCCGGTATTTCTCTGTTTATCGCCACCAACATCTGGTAAGTTAACGTTAGCTATCCTATTATTTCTTCATGCATCTGCATATTCATGTTGATGGATCCCTTATGTAGTTGTTATCTGCAGTGAAAATATCATCTGGAAGGCTTTCAGCCCAACAACCATCAACAGCGGACGGGGAGCAGAATTTGAAGGTGCTGTCATTGCCTTGTTCCATTTATTAATAACCAGAAAAGACAAGATTCGTGCCCTTCGTGAAGCCTTCTACCGGCAGAATCTTCCAAATGTGACGAATCTTCTATCTACGGTGTTGGTCTTCCTTATTGTGATATATTTCCAAGGATTCCGTATCGTGCTGCCTGTGAGGTCAAAGAACGCTCGTGGGCAGCAGGGATCCTACCCCATCAAGCTATTCTACACCTCCAACATGCCCATCATTTTGCAGTCTGCACTAGTTTCCAACTTGTACTTTATTTCCCAGGTGTGAGAGGTTTACTTTGGACAAGTTTTGGGATCACTGATTTTTGTCGTGCATATGTGATTTGTCATACTTAGCCTTGCTGCATTGTTTGCTGCAGTTGCTGTACAGGAGGTACAGTGGAAATTTCCTTGTCAATCTGCTGGGTATATGGAAGGAATCTGAATATGGAGGTCAGTCGATCCCTGTTGGTGGGATTGCATACTACATTACTGCTCCATCAAGGTGATTATGATATGTCTCTTTCTTATTGTTCCCCATCTTCTGCATATTCTTATGTCGGCATACCTCTTTAATAGACCAGAGCCATATTTTGGCTTCTTCCAAATATTTTTTATTTGTGGCATGGTTATATTTCTTTTTTATTTTTAAGATAAATATTCAACTAGTGCTTATCATCTTTGCATTGGGATCACATCTGACAGCCTGGCGGATATGGCAGCGAATCCCTTCCATGCACTGTTCTATCTAGTTTTTATGCTCTCTGCCTGTGCTTTATTCTCAAAGACTTGGATTGAAGTGTCTGGTTCTTCTGCAAGAGACGTGGCTAAGCAGCTGAAGGTACATTACTGGTTACTATAGTTTTTGAGTAAAAAATTATGGTTGCTATTTTAATGGTTGCTATACTCATATTAGTTGATATCATGATATGTGAATCATAGTCCTGAAATGGACAAGATAGAACCACATGATATGTGAATCATATTCCTAAACCATGTCACTTCAACAACATCGAGTTTATTTGGAAATATTATTGGGAGATCAAATATTATTTTTTGATGACGAGGGATCAGAATTAGGTGGAAATTCTGGAGGCTCAGGATCTGTTGGGTTAGCTACATGAGGTACATTAGAATATATCTTGTGACTATGAGGTGGCCTAGAAAAGAAGAAATTATGTTCTTCAGTTAAATCATTCTATTAAATCTAATCTTCTGTATCCCAAGGAAACGATAGTCTGTTTCTAGGCCTTGATGGAAATTTGTTGAAGGGCATTGGAGGGTGAAAGCTCCTCCTTTGAAGGGGCAGTGCATCATCTGGACTATGCAATCTTGGTAAGTTGTTGGCAGAAAAAAGGCCCGTTTTGCTCCCAGGGAGAAATACAGCCTTTGTTTTGTTTGGGGTTCTGAGTTGGAGGATGTTGCTCACCGTTTCCATCACTTGCACCCTTTTTCATCACTTGCACCCTTAACAGAGTCATTTGGTATGGAATGAGGGAGGCCTTGAGAAATACATATACTGTCTGTCAGCGAGGGAAGTTTTGTAGTTGAATGAGGGTTTGAGTTTACTTTATCTGGTTCATCTTGTGCATGCTTATTGGGTTTGTGTTATTTCTTGTAATGTCTCCCATTTCTTTTACATCTTTGGTAAACAGATCACACTACCTTCGTAGTTTTTCAATGAAAAGTGGCGTATGCATCTTTCTTCTGAAAAAAGTGGACTGCACCTTTCTTCCCCCTAAAAGGACCAAGTATCTTTTAACACTCCTGGTGTTCTAACCCACAGAGGGGTCGGCTCTTTGTCTAGAACCATGGTTTGCTCCTCATGGGTCTCGAGTTATAACCTTTTGGGCTTACCCGGTGCATAGGGTATGTCTGATTTTGTATATCTGAGGTTTTCTGGACATTGAGGTTTTTTCCCAAGCCATTTTCTGTATTCGAGGATTTCCAAACATTGAGGTGAGGTTTTCCCAGCTAATGTTCGTCTTCCTAAAAAAAATGCTGTCGATGCTCTTCCTTTCAGGACCAACAGTAATATCTGACACTCTAGTAAGTAGACAAGCATGTGTTCCATTATTGTATACAGACACTGCATTTAGTTTTCAAAATCTTTTAAATCTCCTGAGGCTTAAATGTGGTGTGTTAATGATAAGAGGTATACAGTAGTGGACTTGTTTCCAAACTGTGGACATGGCTTGTACCAGTCATAAGCTTTCATGTGAACTGAATTGATGACATCCCATTTGTGGTTCTGATTAGCTATTGAACTCTAAATGTCAGGCTTTGACATCTTATTATATAATGATTCACATTTTCAAGTATTCATTTTCTTTTTTGTCAAGTTTATTTCATTTATCCTCTTTCCATTTTAACATTGGAGTGCTTTTGGTGGAAATAGCTTGATGTGTGCTAGCTTTCTGATTAAGAAGGATTTCAAAATCTGAATGGAATCATTTTTAGAATGAACTATTTCCTTTTCTGTGTAGGAGCTGCTGAAAATGATATTTTTCTGCACTCAATTTTTTAATATTGTTTCTATCATTTTCTTTTCTGTGTTTTTGCAGGAACAACAAATGGTGATGCCTGGTCATCGGGAATCGAATCTACAGAAGGAGCTCAACCGCTACATACCGACTGCGGCAGCGTTTGGGGGCATGTGCATCGGTGCTTTAACAGTACTGGCTGATTTCATGGGTGCAATTGGCTCTGGAACTGGGATCCTGCTCGCAGTAACAATCATATATCAGTATTTTGAGACATTTGAAAAGGAAAGAGCCAGCGAGCTTGGCTTCTTTGGCCTGTGATTGGGTGAGTCTCTTCATGAGATTGATTGACTATTGGTGCCAATGGGTGCTGCAGAATTTTTCCATAATGGTGAGACAAGATGTAACTCAAATGACCTTTTCCATGAACATCAGATGCTGGAGATTAGATAGGGGTAGTGTTTTGTCTTTTTGGTTAATTTATCTTTTCTGCGGAACTTGATACACAACGGACATCTTATGTTCTTGTAGTGTAGTGCATAGCTACAGCTGCCTGGGAGAGAAGTATTGTTCTCAAGGTTTTGAATATTTGAAGTTGCAAAATTTAAAATTTTCATTGGTTTAATTTCATGTTGGAATCAGAGTTTTTGACCTGAAAAAATAAGGTCTTTTGAAAGTTAAACGTTGAAATCATGTTTGGATTTGCATTTAGGAATCTTTAGCCTTTTAAAGATGTAATATTAAAGGTGTAATGTTCAAATGTAGATCCCCCTTAGAGGAGGACTAGAGTTTTTTTTTTTGGATAGGGTTAAAGATATTTAAGTTCTTATAAACATGAAAAAATCTATATAAATCTTTACTAAAATTGGGACACACGTACGAGTCCCTGAAAATTAAAAAAAAACTCAATTATCATCCTTGAGTTAAATTTCAATCCAAATTTAAAGGTATTGAAGTCTTTATAAACAGTCATAAAGACAAATTAGTTCCCGTAAAAGACAAAATTGTCCTTGAAAGACTTTTACATTAAATTGTGTACACATCGCCGTCCCTATAAACAATTATAAAGATGAATTAGTCCCTGCAAAAGATAAAATTACATTTAATTGGATAGACATTACAGTCCTTATAAATAATCGTAAAGACAAATTGGTCCCTGTAAAAGATAAAATTGCCCCTGAAGGATTTTTACATTTAATTGTGTAGACATTGCAGTCCTTATTTATTTATAAACAATCATAAAGACAAATAATATAATTTTTTTATTTATATTTTCATCTTTTATCCTATTGCTCACACTCCACCTGAACAAGTAATGAATAATGCTTTTTTCTTTAAGGTGTTTGCTTGCTTTGAAATACCTATACATGATTGCCCACAAAATTTGTTTATTTACATTCTTAGCAGAAATTTTTTTAATAAACTCATGCCACTTTTTTTACTTCTCTACAAACAAAAAGGTAAAAAGAATGCATTCTACTGATTAAAATATTTTTTTTACATATAAATTGAGATCTTCAGGTGGGGTGTGAGCGATAGGATAGAAGATGAAAAAATAAATAAATAAATTATATTATTTGTCTTTATGATTGTTTATAAGGACTGCAATGTCTACACAATTAAATGTAAAAATCCTTCAGGGGTATTTTTGTGTTTTACATGGACTAATTTGTCTTTACGATTGTTTATAAGGATTATAATGTCTATTCAATTAAATGTAAAAGTCTTTAAAGGGCAATTTTGTCTTTTGTGGGGACTAATTTGTCTTTAAGATTATTTATAGGGAGTGCAATGTGTACACAATTTAATGTAAAATTATTTTAGGGGCAATTTTGTCTTTTGTAGGGACTAATTTATCTTTATGACTGTTTATAGGGACTTTAATGGCTACACAATTATATGTGATGGAATATTCTAGGAATATTTTTTTAAGTTTGGATAGAAATTTAACTCAGGGATGATAATTGGATTTTTCTGAGTTTTCAGGGACTCGTACGTCTGCCCCAATCTTAGTAGGGACTTATATAGGTTTTCCCATATTGTAGGGATTTAGATGTCTTTAATCTTTTGGATATCATGAAGCCATTAAATATCATGTTTTAAGCAAAGTTAGATATTCATACATAATTCAATTGAAATGGAAAATATATATGTTGGATAGGTTGATAAGAACAGGGGAATTGTTACACTTCAGCAGTTTTTGGCAGTATGTTTCATCAGCGGTTATGCTGGCAGACGCAATCGGGCACACAAATGAATTTTTTCCTTATTTAAACCGTTGTCATATATGGTTTTTCTCGTGTTTCTTGACTTCGTGAAAAAAAAAACATTTTTTTGAGAACTTTTATATATTATTATAAAGTTTATACATTATGATAGTGCATTATATATTATGATAGGTTTTTTTTTTTTTTTTTTGAAAAAAAGGTAGATGTTATCACGATTTCATTAAAGATTTTAAAATACAACTCTGATGGAGATAAAAGGAAATAGATAAAATAGTAGAATAAAATAAGGAAAGATGGGAAAGAAAGAAATCATCTCGACAACGCATAACTGGTTAGAAGAGCTATTTAATTCAAACTACGATGCTTAGGCATCCATTGCGAAAATTAACCTCGTGCCTACGACAAAACATCACCAATCTAAAACGTATCCGCAAAATAGCTCCCTCATATTCTTCCAGTAAACTCTGAATCCTCTAAACTGTAACTCCCCCGTACCCAAGACTCCATTTTGAAGCTCGAATACGGTCCATTACCCTAATTTCTCAATAAAACACGAACATGTAAATTTTTTTTTTTTGAAAACAAAAGAGATTTATTTGATAATATTGATCGATAGAAACATATCCAGGATCTAAACATATCTCATCCGAAACGTGGATGAATACACAAAATAGTTTTAACACAAACATCCAACTGTTTTTGCTGAAAAGGACTAAGGAAACTACATGCCAAGGAAAGGCTTATTCAACCACCTAGATGCAACGGAAGATAACGCACGAATTACAATCGCCACCACCGGACGATCGCCAACGGCTACTCTGAAAACGTTGAGAAAAGAGGGGTGAGCTACCACGTGCTCAGTAAATGGACCTTTATGTCCCAATAATATATAATATATATCAAAATAACAACCTTAATAAAATGTCACAGAACAGTTGCATATATAAAACGATATTTCAATATTCATAACTTAAATAAGAATAACATTTTAGATGCATAGTCTCAAGAAACTTTCTCAAACCATATGATACATATGAGTGCAACGGACACGCATGCCCGTATTCCATGGCATCTAGCTATAAGGATTTCGCTTTGGAAATCGTGTCACCTAGACCATGTCACCTAGACGAAGTCATCTAAACTTGGGTCCATTCGGAACCGTAATCACCTAGACTGAGCCACCTAGGCTGCGCCACCTAGGCGACATGATGCATGAATGATCAAACCATGTTTTACATCTCAAATATATATGCATGCAGCAGTTTCAAAATATTAATATTTTCCAACACAATACGTTGTCACGCCCCAGGGCGGCCGTCCCCAGGTCGAGCAAGTGTATATACGATATCAGCAGTCTAAACAGGAGGTCAATAATATACCCTAAACAACATCAACAATTACAACACAGACAACAAAGGGGGGCTGACATGATATATACACAAATAGCGGAAGCTAAAAGACTGAATCTGTAACTCAAAGACATATTACAGACTCGATACATAATCAACTGTCCTGTGAGAGCCAATATATACAATGACATCCAAATATAATACAAAGATGTTCCCAAGCACAGAATACAATACATACTAATAAAAAAGGGATGCTGATGGCCTCTAACACTCGCAGAAATGTGGCGCTGCACCGCTACTGCTGAGGTCCCTCGGGGAGCTCCTCCTCCAGATCTGACTCAGATGACACTGGAGAAAAATATATGTGAGGGGTGAGCCACACGCTCAGTGAATAGCACAACCCATGCATCACAATTTATATTAACCACAATTAATATTCAAGCCTCAAGGTGGCCAGAACTCCACAAACCAGTGGGTCGCTACATCGCCGACCCACCACACCCTCACCCTCACCCCTCAATAGGTGACATAGGATATTGGGACTGACTAGGCTGTTGGTCACCCTTGGTCCACCGATAGTCTCTCCTCCACTCCGTAGGCCGCTTGGCCACTCCCACATTCAGCACAGTCCGTCCCAAATTAAGAGGTGCATACTGAAGGGAGCCCTCCACGGGACAGCCTTTCTAACGCTGAGGCAGTCTCTACACGGATCCAACGAAGGGAACAGAACAGCCTATCCATACGCATATGATCCACTCAGATCTGCCGACAACACATCTCAACAACTCTAATGTCATGAATTCTTCAGAATTCCTCTAGGGCACATAACCAAGATGCGGGGAACATATATAATTATTATTGGGAAAAGAAACCTTGGGAGGGCACCATGAGGTCCCGATATAAGACATCCCGACAACCAAACAAGGAACACGGAGTACCCTAGCCCGGGTCTCAATGTTGACCTCGCAAGGCCCCTTAATATTCCCTAAGGCATGCTAAAATATCATACATTCGCATTTAAATTAATAAATCAAACTAGTAGGACACATGCATAGGTCGAGGCTTCCTAGCATGAGAACAGGGTGACAGGATGCATGGCTCTTACACATATCCTAAGGGTGCAAGTCCCTAACATACAAAGTCTAGGGTGGCATGCATTCTACTCACTGATCATGCTTGCAGAGATTGCATATTAACAAGTTAATATTGACTATGGTGCCCCAGGGGAGGACGGTATACGCCCAAGTGCATATAACGCCTCCCAACTGGGTTGGGTTGTCCCACTCACCGATAACCGGGTCGTCGCGCGACCGTCCGTCAAGATCTGCAAGACAGGGTAATCAACTCGGTGAGTAAAATACACAAATACACCAAAAATACACAACACTCGGGCAAACGTACATACGGCCCGTACGCACACGAGCCCGAGCACCCGAACCCCCGGGCAGCCGTACGCACGGCCACCCGCCCCGGGCGCACAGCCGAGCCCCGGCCCGCGTGCCCAGACGCACTGCCGAGCCCAGCCCGCACGCCCAGACACCCTGCCGAGCGCCCCAGGTGCACCGCGCGTTCACTGCGCCCCAGCGCAGCAACCCGCGCGCACACCCGCACGCCCAGCGCCCCATCGCAGCATCCCGCGCGCACCACCAGCTCGCCCCACCACGCGCGCACAGCATGCCCTGCGCCTCTGCGCAGCGCTCCGCCCGCACGCCCCAGCACGGCCTCCTACGCGCAGCACCCGCACGCGGCTCCGCGCGCGCAGCACGCCCTGCGCCTGTACGCAGCGCTCCGCGCGCACGCCCTCGCACGGCGCCCAGCACGCAGCACCTGCACACTCTAGCTCCACCCGCAGCGCTCCTGCGCGCACGCCCGCGCGCACCACCCGCGCGCACGTCCGCGCTGCCCTGCCAGCATGCCCGACAGTGCCCATCCCTGCGCCTGCCCGCGCTACCCTGCCTGCCTGCCAGCCAACCCGGGACAGCCCTACCTCCTCTCCGATGGCGACCAATGGCCTCCAACCGCCTCCGACCGCCACCAACGGCCACCCACCACCACCGATAGCCACCCCTACCCAAAAACACCCTCCTAACATGCATCTAAGCAAGAAAAGGAAGGAAAGAAACCTTACCCTAGGAGAGGAAGAGAAGGGGAGGAAGAACGGGTGCTCTTCGTGCACCGAAACACCACCTCCAAGGCCACCACCACCAAGACCTCTTCTCAGCCAAAGAGGGGCTGAAAACAGAGGTAAAAAGGGGTTAAAAGAGGGGGGTCACACTTGAGGGAACTCGAATCCGAGACCACCGGAAGGTAGATCGGGAGCTCACCTATCTTTTCTCTTCTTAGGGTTTTTGGTTTCAACCTCAAGAACTAGGTCATATGGGAGGATTAAAGAGAGGGAGAGAGAGAGAAATTTCCGAGGAGATGATGAATAGTGGGGGATTTGTCTTGGTCGTGGGATTTATCTATCCTCACACACACATCACACACTCTCACACCCTCACTTAGATTAGGCTAACTAGGTTTAAGCTAAGATTAATTAGGGTTTAAGTGTGGTTTGACCCTAGTCAACCCAACCACAAAAAAAGCCAAACACATTTGACCAACTCATGGGGCCCACTTTGACCAAGTCAAGTCTCCCAATGACTTCTCGCTCGGTCAAAACCCGAATACGCTTCGGAACTGTGAAATCCTGAAACGTTATCAGAATTCGATGAAACTTTCGTGAGTGGCTTGGAATGGCACCAGGACACATAATATGCAGTTAGATTTTCAATCGGAGCCCTCAAACTCAGGGTGATAGCTAAAAGCTCAAAATTTTAGCGGTTCCGATCGAAAAACGAAAAAAAACTGAAAACTGCCAGAATGTCCCAATGGTGACCAGAAGGTTAAAAGTGACACATATATAACATTCTTCCCCCCTTAGGAAATTTTGTCCTCAAAATAATACAAAAACATCTAGGAAGGGAAGAGATGCGGATACGCGTCACGCAAGGCGTCCTCGAGCCCCCAAATGGCCTCGGCACCGGAACGGTGCTGCCATCGCACCTTGACCAACTGGACGGTCTTGGTGCGGAGCCTCTTCTCGCGGCGGTCCATGATCTCGATCGGCTGCTCAACGAATGACAAGCCCGGCTTAAAGACGAACGGCTCGAACGGGATGACGTGGGCAGGATCGTGGACATAGCGCCTCGACCATGGGACAAGGACGACGTTGTGGGCATGAGTCAGCTGTGGGGAAAAGGCTACATGCTAAGCCACCTCCCCCAATCCACTCAATGATGAGAAATGGTCCCATTAAAGAGCAAACTCAGCTTGCCCCGAACGTCGAAACAGAGGGTGCCCCTAAACCAGGACACCTTCCTGAAAAATATGGTGGCCAAATCCAAAGGGAAGCCCCCTGGCGACGATGACTTGCGTAGCCTTCTGTCGGTTCTGGGAGGTGCAGATGTACACACGAACCAACCGGGCCACCGCAAGGTCAAACAACTAACTTATGGCCCCTCCAACTGGCGCTCCACAACCGTCCCAACACAAGGGAGGTATGAAACTGCGCCTGTAGAGTGCCTTTCACAGATCCATCTGGGTGCTCGAATGGCAGTCGCTTGCAGGCATACCCCAACAAATGGGTGGTGCCTCACCCAACTGCCCTCATCATCAAGCACGCAGGCAAATAGCATGTCCTCCAAGGCCTGAATCGTCCTCTTTGACTGGCCGTCCGTCTGCGGATGGAACGCTATACTTAAATGGAGGCTCACGCCAAAAGCTGCGCCACAACCTCAAAGTAACCCTCGCGTCTCACCCGAAAATAGTGCCGACTGGAGTGCCATGAAGACGAACAATCGCGAAGGTGAAAATCCACGTCAAGGCGTCCAGAGACTCAACCAGTCGGATAGGGAAGGAAGCGCGGACTTACTCAGTCGGTCAATGATCACCTAGACGGCGTTGTGACCCGAACGTGACATTAGCAAGTGTTATATATGTGTCACTTTTTAGCCTGCTGGTAACCGTTGGAGCATTTCTGGCAGTTTTAAAATTTTTAGGGTTTTTCGATCGGAACCGCATAATTTCAGACTGTTAGCTATCGTCTGAGCTAGAGGACTCCGATTGAAAATCTAACTGCATATTTGGTGTCCTGGTGCCGTTTTAGGCCTCTCACGAAAATTTCATCAAATTCTGGCATCGTTTGCAAAAATTTCGCAGTTCCGGGGCGTATCCGGGTTTTTAAGTCGCACATTACATAAAAGGAATTTAAAATCGAGTAGCACTATTCATCATCTTCCCGACTAGCCTCTCTCTCTCCCCTCCTCCGATTTTCTTCCGTTCGAGCGCCTTGCACCCCTCAAAATCGAAAACCTAAAGCACGGGAAGTGTAGATCGGGTCCCGATCTACGCTCCGGTGTCTTCAAATCCGAATTCCGACGATCCTAGCCTCCCCGACCTCCCCTCTCTCTCCTCTGTTTTGAGCCAAACCGAGGGCCGTGATAGATCGGGGCGTAAGAGAGCCTTTGGGAAAGGTTTCGGCGCGCGGAGAGCGTCCGGACTTCGCTCCCTCCCCTCGGTAAGCCTTCTTTCCCTCTTTTTCTTGCATAGATGTATGCTAGGAGGGTGGATCTGTGTATGAGGGGTGGTTGGCGGCTGTGGATAGCCTTCGGGGGGCGGTGGAGGTGGTCGGAGGTCGGTGGGTGGTGGTTTGGGTGGTCTCGGGCAGCAGGGGGTGTTCTCGGGCGGCAGGGGGTGTTCTTGGGCAGCAGGCAGAGCAGCAGCGGCGTGCAGGCTGGGCGCACGCGGTCATGCGCGCCTGCGCGCGGCGTGCAAGCTGGCGCGCGCGGGTGGCGTGCTGTGCTGGTCGTGCAGGCGTGCTGTGCCGGTCGTGCAGGCGTGCTGGGGGCCTCAGGCAGCGGGCAGCGGGCGCGAGGAGCTGGTCGCGCGGGTCCGGCGCGAGGGGCTGGTCTGGGCGCTGGTCTGGGCGCGCGCGGAGGTGCTGGCGGAGGTGCTGGGCGCGCGGGACGGGCTGGCAGTGCTGGCAGCGAGCGCAGGGGGCCGGCTGGGCGTGCACGCGTGCGTGCGCGCGAGCGTGCGCGCGCGGGAGTGCGCCCGGAGGTGCGCGCGAGGTGCGCGCGAGGTGCGTCGAGGTGCCGGAGGTGCGTGCGAGGTGCGCGCGAGGTGCGGCGAGGTGCCGGAGGTGCGTGCGAGGTGCGCGCGAGGTGCGGTGAGGTGCCGGAGGTGCGTGCGAGGTGCCGGAGGTGCGGCGAGGTGGCGGAGGTGCGTGCGAGGTGCGCGCGAGGTGCGGCAAGGTGGCGGAGGTGCGCGCGGGGTGCGCGCGGGGTGAGGCGCCGCGCGCGGGGGCGTGCGGGGTGCTCGCGGGCCAGCGCACGGCGTGCGGGGCGCATGCGGGCTGCCGCGGCTGGGCTCGGTGGACGCGCGGAGCCCCGGGCGGTGCGCGGGGTGCGCGGGCTGAAGCGCGGCGGTGCACCCGGGCGGTCGGGGGGCCGTGCGGGTGGTTGCCGGGGGTGTTGGGTGCTTGTTGTGGGTTTTGGGGTATTTAATTATGTATTTAATGATATCTGTGGATTTATACTTACCAAGTAATACCCTGTCTTGCAGATCTCGACGGGCGGTCGCGCGACGACCCTGATTCTGGTGAGTGGGACAATCCAACCCAGTAGAGAGGTGTTATACGCACTTGGGCGTATACCGACCTCTCCTGGGGCGACATGGATTATATTAACCTGTAATAACATGTATTGCATGTGAGCATGATGAAAATGTAGAATGCATGCTACCCTAGGCTTTTATGTTAGGGACTTGCACCCTTAGGATATGCGTATGAGCCATGTAGCATGTCCCCTGGTTTTCATGCTAGGAAACCCCGGCCTATGCATGCGTCCTACTAGTTTATTTATTAAATTAAATGCTAGTACTTGTTAAATTGTATGTTATAGTGAATATTATAGGGGAGGGGCCTTGCGAGGACAGCGGTGAGACCCGGGTTAGGGTACACCATGTTCCTTGTTTGGTTGTCGGGGTGTCCTATAATGGGAACTCACGCTGCCCTCCCGAGTTTCTTTCCCCCAATGATATTCCACCCTGTTATAACCTTATGCATGTTCCCCGCATCGTAGTTATGCGCCCTGGTGGGTTCTGAGGAATTCAGAACGGTAGAGTTGTATGTTTGGTATGATTATTAGCATGTGTAGTGAATATTATAGGGGAGGGACCTTGCGAGGACAGCGGTGAGACCCGTGTTAGGGTACTCCGTGTTCCTTGTTTGGTTGTCGGGGTATCCTATATTGGGAACTCACGCCGCCCTCCCGAGTTTCTTTCCCCTAAAGATATTACAACATTGCTTTTGATTGTATTTATTTCCCCGCATCTTAGATATGCGCCCTGGAGGAACTCTGAAGAGTTCATGACATTAGAATTGTTGAGACGTGTAGTCGGCGGATCCGAGTGGATCATATGCGTATGGATTAGGCTGTTCTGTTCCCTGCGTTGGATCCGGTAGAGACTACCCCCAACGTTAGACAGGGCCTTCCTGACAGAGGGCTCCCATTAGTAGGCACCTCCTGATTTGGTTTCGGACTGTGCTGAATGTGGGAGTAGCCCAGGCGGCCTACGGAGTGGAGGGAGAGCTATCGGTGGACCAAGGGTGACCAACAGCCTAGTCAGTCCCAAAATCCTATGTCACCCATTGATGGGTGAGGGTGTAGTGGGTTGGCGATGAGCGACCTACTGGATTTGTGAATAGATGATTATCAGTCCCAAAATCCTATGTCACCCATGGATGGGTGAGGGTGAGGGTGTGGTGGTTCGGCGAAGTACGAATCACTGGATCATGTTGTTATGTCTTAGAGGCTGGATAAATAATGGAATTGTGGTAAATATTGTCTGTGATGCATGGGTTGTGCCGTTCACTGAGCGTGTGGCTCACCCCTCGCACAATATTTTTCTTCAGTGCCATCTGAGTCGGATCCGGAGGAGGAGCTCCCCGAGGGACTTCATCAGTAGCGGAGTAGCGCCACGTCCCGCGAGTTGCAGAGACTATCAGCATCCCTTGTACCAGTATGTATTATTTTCCGTGCTTGGGCACGCGTTTGTGTTGTATTTGGACGTCTTTGTATGTATATTGGCTCTCACAGGACATGTGATTATGTATGGAGTCTGTAGTGTGTTTTGATTACAGATTCAGTCTTTAGTTATCCGCATTTGGTGTATATATCATGTCAGCCCTGCTTTTGTTGTCTGTGGGTCATTCTGATTGTTGTGTATGAATATTATTGACCTCCTGTGTAGATTCTGATATATATATACACTTGCCGCGTCTCGGGGACGCCCGGGGCGTGACAAATTGGTGGTATCAGAGCCTGGTCCTGTCAGAGCCAATGGTCTTCTTTCGTAGAGATGAGTCCTAGGATTTTGATATGGGTATTCTGATCCTAGAGTCTGGTTTTCTTAGGATTGCTGATATGTCTCCTCGTGGAGGACGGCGCGGACATGGTCCCTCTCGACCTTTGGAGGTTTTCGGACCTGCTAGAGGCGAGGATGCTACTGGAGAGTCCACGGCTGTGAGGCCAGGATCGGCGCAGGAGCCTCCCGCACGGGAACGTGCGTTCGCTCGGATAGCGGATTCGGTGGAGACTCGGATCAAGGCACTGGAGGCGCAGACCAGAGCGTTGGTAGAGCAAGCGCGGGAGATCCGGGAGCTGAGGGCGGCCCGTGATGCAGTTCCACAGGTCCCCTTGGCAGCAGATCCGTCTGTGGTACCCGAAGTACCCCCAGTCCCCGTGGTGATTCCAGCGGCGAGGGTTCAGGATCCCCTGGCGAGGGAGGTGGGGCTAGAGGCTGCAGCGCGGGTGCAGCAGAGTGGCCTCGCAGTTTTTCTAAAGCTCCACCGTCCCGAGTTCTATGGCCAGTTGGCGGATCCCCTTGCCCCAGAGCAATGGTTGATGGAGATGGAGGTGATCTTCTCGACCATGCTTTGCACCGATCGCCAGCAAGTCTCTTTGGCCACCTTCATGTTGAAGGGTAGCGCTGCCGACTGGTGGGCTACCCGAGTGGTGGACATTCCAGAGGGAGTGGAGCAGTTTTTGGGCAGGATTCCAGAGGTATTTCCTGGAGGAGTACTTCCCGTTCTCGGCGCAGCAGATCGTGGTGCAGGAGTTTGAGCGGTTGACGCAAGGCTCTATGTCTGTCGCCGATTACTCCATGCGCTTCACGAGGTTATCCAGGTTCGCTCCAGCTTTGGTGATGGACGAAGAGGCGCGGTGCCGCCGTTTCGAGCTTGGTCTCTGCAGCGCCATTCGGGTGCATGTCTCCTCCCAGGCTTTCTCGAGGTTCTCGGACTTGGTGTCTCGGGCGAAGACAGTCGAGCGAGACCTCGGGATTATCGTGGGGGTTCCGACCCTTTCTGCAGATCAGGGTCCTTCCGGGAGTCGGGACCTGGGGCAGCGCAAGAGGAGGAGGCCCCGTTTCGATCAGTCAGCGGCTGTCTCTCCTCCAGCAGATGCGGTGCCAGAGTGGGATCCAGCACCCATTGCGGCAGTGCCCATCCAGTCCTGGCGACCAGAAAAGCGGCGCTGTTTCCATTGTCAGCGCATCGGGCATATCAGGTACAATTGCCCTGATGCTGGTCGACCCCGAGTGCTACCTCAGCAGCGGCAGCCGGCGAGGCGTGCTCTTGCTCCTCTGCCGCAGTTTGTTCAAGGCAGGGTTGCAGCGCTTTCGGCTGAGGAGGCGCAGGTTTCGGGCGTCATGGTTCGAAGTAATGTTTGTTTCCCTAGCTGCCTATGAATATATGTGTGTTGGTTGCTGTTAAGCATGTGTGTGTGTTATCTGAATGAGCGGGTAATGAGTGTGGTTGTTCGAGTTAAAGAGGCCGGGTTGTAGCTGTCCTGGCAGGAGGCTCCCATCCGTAGGTGTCGCCGATGCAGTCGGAGGGGTACTAATCGTGGGAGTATGCCAGGTAGGGGCTAACCCGGAAGAGGATTAATGAATGGTGCCGCGAGCGTGGAAATCGCTCTCCCCTTCGTCGGATCCGCGTAGTACAGCCCCGGCGTTAGACAGGCTCCCGGTCAGAGGACCAGGCGAGCTACGGAGCGGGGAGAGGCTACCGGTGGACCAGGGGTAGAGAGCAGTCTAAGTCTCTCCCAAAGTCCCAAAATGTCTCCTTTCGGGAGTGAGGGTGTGGATGAGGCGAAGACGGGTCGCTCGTGACCAAATGGTTTATTCGACCATTCCCGATGATGTTGGGTTCGGTCCTGTAATGGATGATGTCGCGAGTATGGAATCGTTCTCCCCTTCGTTGGACCCGAGTAGGGACTCCTCAGCGTTAGAGAGGCCTTCCTGACAGAGGGCTCCCCTCAGTAGGCACCTCCTGATTTGGTTTCGGACTGTGCTGAATTGTGGGAGCGGACCAGGCGGCCTACGGTGTGGAGGAGAGGCTACCGGTGGACCAGGGGTGAAGAACAGTCTAAGTCTCTCCCAAAGTCCCAAAAAGTCTCCTGAAAGGAGTGAGGGTGTGGATGAGACAAAGACGCGTCGCCTCGTGACTCGGTCGTGGTTCGACCGTTCCCATAGAGGTTGGGTCCGGTCTTGAGAAGGATGTTGAATGACATCGTTGGGTGATCATCTAGAGGTAGATGATCCGGAGGGGTTAGTGGCGTTCTTTTAAATGATGTCTTCTTCCAGTGTTCCTTTCTGGATTAAGGGGCCTTGTGAGGTCGGCGTTGGAACCCGGGCTAGGGTACTTCGTGTTCCTTGTTTGGTTGTCGGGGTATCCTATATCGGGATTTCATGGTGCCCTCCCGAGGTTTCTTTTCCCAGGTAAGGGATGCCATGGAAGCATCAGATAGATGAGAGATCATGTGCGAGTTTGGTTAGAGGTTAAGGCCTTTTGGGCTGAGTGGTTTCTGGTGAAGGCATATCTGTGGACCCGGGTAAGACGCTTGCTATGTCGAATTGGCGTAGGCCGTCGAACCCCGCAGGATTCGGAGCTTCTCGAGTTTGGCGGGTTATTGTAGGAAGCTTGACGAGGGACTCTCGAAAATAGCTGTTCCTCTTAACCGCCTTACTTGGAAGATGTCCGGTTCGAGTGGTCCCCTTCTTGCGAGGAGAGCTTCCTGGAGTTTACTCGGAGGCTCACCTCAGCGCCAATTCTTACCTCTCCGTCTTGGAGTGGTGGGTTCGCAGTTGGGTAAAGGTGTCCACGATCCTGCTCACGTCATCCCGTTCGAGCCGCTTGTCTCTGAGCCGGACAGTCATTCGTGGAGCAGTCGATTGAGATCATGGACCGCCGCGTGAGGAGGCTCTGCACCAAGACCGTCCAGCTGGTCGAGGTGCGATGGCAGCACCGTTCCGGTGTCAAGGACACATGGAAGCTCATGGATGCCAGGTGTGACGCATCTTTTCCCCTCCTAGATGTTTTTGCATATTTTGAGGACAAAATTTCCTAAGGGGGGAAGAATGTTATATATGTGTCACTTTTTAACCTGCTGGTAACCGTTGGAGCATTTCTGGCAGTTTTAAAATTTTTAGGGTTTTTCGATCGGAACCGCATAATTTCAGACTGTTAGCTATCGTCTGAGCTAGAGGACTCCGATTGAAAATCTAACTGCATATTTGGTGTCCTGGTGCCGTTTTAGGCCTCTCACGAAAATTTCATCGAATTCTGGCATCGTTTGCAAAAATTTCGCAGTTCCGGGGCGTATCCGGGTTTTTAAGTCGCACATTACATAAAAGGAATTTAAAATCGAGTAGCACTATTCATCATCTTCCCGACTAGCTCTCTCTCTCTCCTCTCCTCCGTTTTTCTTCCGTTTGAGCCCCTTAGACCCTTCAAAATCGAAAACCCAAAGCACGGGAAGTGTAGATCGGGTCCCGATCTACGCTCCGGTGTCTTCAAATCCGAATTCCGACGATCCTAGCCTCCCCGACCTCCCCTCTCTCTCCTCTGTTTCGAGCCAAATCGAGGGCCGTGATAGATCGGGGCGTAAGAGAGCCTTTGGGAAAGGTTTCGGCGCGCGGAGAGCGTCCGGACTTCGCTCCCTCCCCTCGGTAAGCCTTCTTTCCCTCTTTTTCTTGCATAGATGTATGCTAGGAGGGTGGATCTGTGTATGAGGGGTGGTTGGCAGCTGTGGATAGCCTTCGGGGGGCGGTGGAGGTGGTCGGAGGTCGGTGGGTGGTGGTTTGGGTGGTCTCGGGCAGCAGGGGGTGTTCTCGGGCTGCAGGGGGTGTTCTCGGGCAGCAGGCAGAGCAGCAGCAGCGCGCAGGCGGGGCGCGCGCGGGCATGCGCGCGTGCGCGCGGCGTGCAAGCTGGCGCGCGCGGGTGGCGTGCTGTGCTGGTCGTGCAGGCGTGCTGTGCCGGTCGTGCAGGCGTGCTGGGGGCCTCAGGCAGCGGGCAGCGGGCGCGAGGAGCTGGTCGCGCGGGTCCGGCGCGAGGGGCTGGTCTGGGCGCTGGTCTGGGCGCGCGCGGAGGTGCTGGCGGAGGTGCTGGGCGCGCGGGACGGGCTGGCAGTGCTGGCAGCGAGCGCAGGGGGCCGGCTGGGCGTGCGCGCGTGCGTGCGCGCGAGCGTGCGCGCGCGGGAGTGCGCCCGGAGGTGCGCGCGAGGTGCGCGCGAGGTGCGGCGAGGTGCCGGAGGTGCGTGCGAGGTGCGCGCGAGGTGCGGCGAGGTGCCGGAGGTGCGTGCGAGGTGCCGGAGGTGCGGCTAGGTGGCGGAGGTGCGTGCGAGGTGCGCGCGAGGTGCGGCAAGGTGGCGGAGGTGCGCGCGGGGTGCGCGCGGGGCGAGGCGCCGCGCGCGGGGGCGTGCGGGGTGCTCGCGGGCCAGCGCACGGCGTGCGGGGCGCGTGCGGGCTGCCGCGGCTGGGCTCGGTGGACGCGCGGAGCCCCGGGCGGTGCGCGGGGTGCGCGGGCTGAAGCGCGGCGGTGCACCCGGGCGGTCGGGGGGCCGTGCGGATGGTTGCCGGGGGTGTTGGGTGCTTGTTGTGGGTTTTGGGGTATTTGTTTATGTATTTAATGATATCTGTGGATTTATACTTACCAAGTAATACCCTGTCTTGCAGATCTCGACGGGCGGTCGCGCGACGACCCTGATTCTGGTGAGTGGGACAATCCAACCCAGTAGAGAGGTGTTATACGCACTTGGGCGTATACCGACCTCTCCTGGGGCGACATGGATTATATTAACCTGTAATAACATGTATTGCATGTGAGCATGATGAAAATGTAGAATGCATGCTACCCTAGGCTTTTATGTTAGGGACTTGCACCCATAGGATATGTGTATGAGCCATGTAGCATGTCCCCTGGTTTTCATGCTAGGAAACCCCGGCCTATGCATGCGTCCTACTAGTTTATTTATTAAATTAAATGCTAGTACTTGTTAAATTGTATGTTATAGTGAATATTATAGGGGAGGGGCCTTGCAAGGACAGCGGTGAGACCCGGGTTAGGGTACACCGTGTTCCTTGTTTGGTTGTCGGGGTGTCCTATAATGGGAACTCACGCTGCCCTCCCGAGTTTCTTTCCCCAACGATATTCCACCCTGTTATAACCTTATGCATGTTCCCCGCATCGTAGTTATGCGCCCTGGTGGGTTCTGAGGAATTCAGAACGGTAGAGTTGTATGTTTGGTATGATTATTAGCATGTGTAGTGAATATTATAGGGGAGGGACCTTGCGAGGACAGCGGTGAGACCCGTGTTAGGGTACTCCGTGTTCCTTGTTTGGTTGTCGGGGTATCCTATATTGGGAACTCACGCCGCTCTCCCGAGTTTCTTTCCCCTAATGATATTACAACATTGCTTTTGATTGTACTTATTTCCCCGCATCTTGGATATGCGCCCTGGAGGAACTCTGAAGAGTTCATGACATTAGAATTGTTGAGACGTGTAGTCGGCGGATCCGAGTGGATCATATGCGTATGGATTAGGCTGTTCTGTTCCCTGCGTTGGATCCGGTAGAGACTACCCCCAACGTTAGACAGGGCCTTCCTGACAGAGGGCTCCCATTAGTAGGCACCTCCTGATTTGGTTTCGGACTGTGCTGAATGTGGGAGTAGACCAGGCGGCCTACGGAGTGGAGGGAGAGCTATCGGTGGACCAAGGGTGACCAACAGCCTAGTCAGTCCCAAAATCCTATGTCACCCATTGATGGGTGAGGGTGTAGTGGGTTGGCGATGAGCGACCTACTGGATATGTGAATAGATGATTATCAGTCCCAAAATCCTATGTCACCCATGGATGGGTGAGGGTGAGGGTGTGGTGGTTCGGCGAAGTACGAATCACTGGATCATGTTGTTATGTCTTAGAGGCTGGATAAATAATGGAATTGTGGTAAATATTGTCTGTGATGCATGGGTTGTGCCGTTCACTGAGCGTGTGGCTCACCCCTCGCACAATATTTTTCTTCAGTGCCATCTGAGTCGGATCCGGAGGAGGAGCTCCCCGAGGGACTTCATCAGTAGCGGAGTAGCGCCACGTCCCGCGAGTTGCAGAGACTATCAGCATCCCTTGTACCAGTATGTATTATTTTCCGTGCTTGGGCACGCGTTTGTGTTGTATTTGGACGTCTTTGTATGTATATTGGCTCTCACAGGACATGTGATTATGTATGGAATCTGTAGTGTGTTTTGATTACAGATTCAGTCTTAGTTATCCGCATTTGGTGTATATATCATGTCAGCCCTGCTTTTGTTGTCTGTATGTCATTCTGGCTGCTTGTGTATGATATTATTGACCTCCTTTGTAGATTCTGATATTATATATACACTTGCCGCGTCCCGGGGACGGCCGCCCTGGGGCGTGACAAACAATCCCTGATAACCCACTCCCACGTCCACTGAGGAATCTCGATGGACTGACGCGTTCCAATGCGATGATGATTATCGAACTTGCCTGAGGGCATGCAATCCTTGGGAAAACAAGGTCACCCACATCACCTTTTCATCACAGCACAACAATCGCAATGAAGACTACTTCAAAGTAGTCCTCGAAAGCCCAATAAAACTTTTGAGATCCACGAAGGCATCCGGCGCATTCGTCAACCCCGACGGCAGTACTTAAAACTCGTAGTGCCTGAACGGTCACGAAAGGCCATCTGCGGGATGTCCAACTCTCAGATCTCCAACTTGCGGTACCCTTGTGTGAAGATCGATCTAACAGCAGACACTCGCTCCCAGAGCTGGTCAAATAGATCATCGATTCGCGGCAAAGGTAATTGATCTTCAACCTCCACGGGGAGATCAAAACAACACCACGAACAATTAAGTTCAGATTCTGCTCCTCGAGCATGGCTGGCGCTCATGATAACACTTACACACTAGGTAAGCCGCTCAACCGCACTTAATCCACAAGACACGCATTAAGGGGTCGTCGAACCTCGACAATGCCTATGCGACGTCATCTATCTGATAGGCGGTTGAGTCCCATCACGAATGCTAGCATAGTGTCTCCTTATTTACGACCAATGTGGGGCAAAACGCGACAATATCCTCAACTGTGCTTACATGCCGCCAGAGATAGGCCGCTAATCTACAACCATTGGAACTCCGGCATCCTGCACTCCATGGGCAGATTCATCACGAGGAGTCCACGCTCTTGACATCATTTAGCAGCACTCTCCTGGTGTGGCCTCTCCCTGGTAGCCTCCCCAGTCCGCTATCTCGGTCATATGGGCGCACCAACAAGCACAGCATCTGGGAGCACCCCACAGGGCTCTGGCCTCAACCGGGCAGCTGCAACACACAATGATATATCGAAGCGACTCCAGGTGTCACTATGGAACCCAGTCCACAAGTGATCGCCCACTAAGCTGCAATAGGATGCACCGAATCCTGATCGTACGCATCACCACTCGCTACAGCACCGTCCAAGTGGGAGGGAAAAATTCACCGTCAATTTGATGCTTCTAAGGTATTCCTTGACTGGGAAAAGAAACCTTGGCAGGGCACCATGAGGTCCCGATATAGGATACTCCGACAACCAAACGAGGAACATGGAGTACCCTAGCCCGGGTCTCAACGCTGACCCTGCAAGGCCCCTTAATCCGTAGTAGGAAGTCTAGAAGAAGACATCATCCCTTAATGAGCAATACACCACATCCTCAACACTTTACACTGGCGCCACACGCGAACCCATGGTTGCCAGCGATACCGATACACGGGGAAGAAGCTCCAACCAAAACTCGCACTTGTTGAACTTGGCGAACAACTGATGTCTGGCCAAAGTCTCCAAGACAGTGCGGAGATGGTGAGCGTGCTCCTCAAGACTCCTCGAGTACACCAATATATCATCGATGAATACTACCACAAAGGAGTCGAGGAAGGGCCGAAACACCCGGTTCATCAGATCCATGAAGGCCGCCGGCGCATTCGTCAACCCGAACGGCAGTACTCTGAACTCGTAGTGCCCATACCGGGTATGAAAGGCCGTCTTCAGAATGTCTGACTCCCGGATCTTCAGCTGATAGTAGCCCGAGCGGAGATCGATCTTGGAAAAGACCCGCGCTCCCTGGAGCTGGTCAAACAGATTGTCGATCCACGGCAAGGGGTACTTGTTCTTCACTGTCCGCTTGTTCAGCTGCCTATAATCGATACAAAGCCGCAGCGAACCGTCCTTCTTCCGGACGAACAGGACAGGGGCTCCCCACGAAGAAACACTCGGACGTGCGAAGCCCTTCTCCAGCAACTCCTCCAACTGCTCCTTGAGCACCCTCAGCTCTGCAGGGGCCATCCGGTACGGAGCTCTCAAAATTGGCTCGGTCCCCGGAATCAGATTTATCTCAAACTCGATCGCGCGATCCGGCGGTAATCCCGGAAGATCATCGGGGAAAACCTCAGGATACTCTGCCACGACCGGAGTCTGACTGAGCAATGTACGCTAGAAAGCCCTCGCATCCTCCCTGAAGGAGTCTCCACGCCTGCATGGACGACACGAACCCCAAAGGGGCTACGTCACGATCGCCCACGAACTGGAAGGACCTCCGAGCGGAAGGTGGAAAGACACCAACTTGGCAAAACAGTCGATGCTGGCGTGACTAGCTGCAAGCCAATCCATTCCCAGGATGGCATCAAAGTCCGTCATCGCGAGCTCCACCAACTCCACTGGAAACTCATGCTCCGCAACCACCACCGCACAAAATCAGCTCCCTTTTTCAGGGAAAAGCATGGGTAGAAACCCAATGATCACTGGGTCACGCGGCGGCGCGACCAACCTCACCCCCACCCTCACTCCCGAAGGGAGCCTTTTGGGACTTATGGGGAGAGACTTAGACTGCTCTCCACCCCTGGTCCACCGGTAGCCTCTCCCCGCTCCGTAGCTTACCTGGTACAGGATAGCCTGTCTAACGCCGGGGCTGTACTACACGGATCCAACGAAGGGGAGAACGATTCCACGCTCGCGACATCATTCGTTAACCCTCTCCCGGGTAAGCTCTACCTGGCATACTCCCACGATCAGTACCCCTCCGACTGCATTGGTGGTACCTACGGATGGGAGCCCTCTGTCAGGATAGCTGTAGATACCCCATTTTGATCGGTCAGAACTGTAAAACACTTATCATTTGCTATATCTTAGTTTGCAGGTCTAAACCCTGATGATCTTCTCCGAGTCAGAATAATCACTTGAGTAGGGAAAGGGAAGAAAAGAAAGCATGAGCGCAACAAGTGATAAGTCTAAAGAAAAGCTCAAGAGAAGCAGTACTATCGCCCGAAACGGTTAAGCCTTGGGTTGTTGTACAAGACATCTGAAAATCTGTTTGGTGACTAAGACAAGCGACCACCCACTCATCGTACTGGACAATCTATCTGAGGATTGTCGACTTCGACGATCTTTGGGAAGATTGTCGAACTGGACGATCTTTCTGAGGATTGTCGACTTCGACAATCTTTGGGAGGATTGTCGAACTAGACAATCTTTCTGAGGATTGTCGACTTCGACGATCTTTGAGAGGATTGTCGAACTAGACAATCTTTCTGAGGATTGTCGACTTCAACGATCTTTGAGAGAATGGTCGAACTGGACGATCATTCGGGTGATTGTCGAAGTCGACAATCTTTGGGAGGATTGTCGACCTAGACAATGGAATGACGGATCGTCAAAAATACTGGGATAAGTTCAGCTCGAAAAGGATGGCATGGCTCGAGTTTTTTTTCGCCTCTCCACCAACATCAGCCACTTCGGGTGAACGTGGGAGCGTCGTGGGGCACTCATGACCTCCCCAAACAGGTGTCAAGAAGATGGTGGCTTGTTTGGGCTATAAAAGGGAAGCAATGGTGGCTTTTGGAGAACTCATCTTTTACCCATCTTTTACTCTCCAAAGCCTCTCCTAGCCACTCCAATCAAGACCAGCAACCCTTCACCACCCTCCACCCTCCATTTCCGAGCACCACCACCCCTTACACCAGCAGCCACCCCAAACAACCACCCACCACCCTCACCTACCACCTAACCCCTCCCATTTCTCTCCAAAAGCCACCCATCCGAACCCATCCTCTACCACCCAAGGTTAACCACCCATTTCATCACTATCATCTATCCCTAACCCTCCCTTGCCAAAGAGAAAGAGAGAGTTCACACCTCCCTACACCTCCCTACCCTCACTTCCCTTCCCTTTCCTTTTTTTTCCCTTTCTTTTTCTTTTACTTAAAAGAACTTGTATAATATATCATTTCCTCATAAAACTCTTAAACAAGTTGTAATAAGCTTACTAAATTAAATAATATAAGTTTAATCAAAGTTGAGAGTGTTGGAGTACATCATTAGACTATTATCAGTTCTTTTGGAAACTATACGCAACTGGCGGACGACCCTAGCTTGGATCGTTGGTTAGTTGGTCTAGGGACCATTTGAACACTCCCCTTTGCAAGTTTGGGTACCTCCCAAGGACTACTAACCCCTTTTGTGTTATTTTGTTTACTTCATTTGTCATTTACTACTTTATATGTTTGTTATTACTCTTTTATGTACTGTTTATATGTTGTTTTTTTTTTTTTTTTTTCTCAGCTTCTTGTTAACATAAACCTCCCCCTAATTTTGTTAAATTTTTCTTGGAGTTAACCCTCGACAATCCCCCCTGGTTCGTCGAGCTCGACAACCCCCCGTGGATCGTCGAACTCGACAATCCACCCATGGTTAGCCGATCCTGACAACCCACCCGTAACTCGTCGAATTCGACAATCCACAAATAATTCGTCGCACTCGACAATCCCCCCCTGGTTCGTCGAGATAGACAACCCCCCGTGGATCGTCGAACTCGACAATCCGCCCATGGTTGGCCGATCCCGACAATCCCCTGTAATTCGTCGAACTCGATTATCCACCCATAGTTCGTCGAACCCGACAACGCCACTTGGATTCGTCGAACTCGACAATTCACTCATAGTTCGTCGATCTCGACAACTCCCATATGGTTCGTCAAGACCGACAATCCCTTCTGGTTCGTAAAACTTGACAACCCTTCCTGGATCATCAAGCCCTATAGTTCACCTCTAGTCCATTGACCAGAAAGAACATTTTTTTATCCCATTTGCCAATCCTGCACAAAAAAAAAAAGTATCTTTCTCTCTCTCTTTGGGTTTGCAGGATCAATCTGAGCTTGAACACCTCAAGGCACGGCCGGCCGTGACCCTTGAGAGGAGAACCCGCGTCCCCCGTTGAAGGCGAGTAATAAAAGAATATCCTCTTTTCTTGCTTTTTAGGAAAAGCAAGTGGCGATCACACCAACGTCCTTGGAAGCGGTCGGGCAACCTTGGACGATCCATCAAGTGGCGATTCGGAGCGCCGTGCGCGTAACGGAACCAAACTTGAAGGAACCCGGATTCACGACCACGCCGCGTCAAAAATCCAACACCGACAGTCTGGCGATCACGGTGGGACCCCCTTCGTGAAAAGCTCAATCAGGTTGGTCCTCTAAAACCCCTAGGCAGAGAGTAGTGCTAGTTTGAAAAGAATTCCTGCGACTTTCACTAGACATCAATAAGACTGAGTCTAATCTGTTTCATGAATGCATGATGGTGGTTGTTGTATGCTACTGAATATCTGTACTGTGTTAACTCCTGGACGAACCCCCTAGGTGGTCGTCGAAGTTTCTATTTCTTTCTTGCTTTTGTCTGATTCTAGCTACTCATTTATCGCCCTTTTTTTTTCTTCAATCAAAATTTCTTGCCTTCCTGTTCCAAAAATTTTTTTTTTGTCTTTCTGATTTTCTATTTTTGCAAAAGAAATCCCCTCTTTTTATTGCACTGTCTGCCAAAATTTACTGTCTTTCTGCTTTCCTATTTTTTTTTGCAAAAAAAAAAAAAAAAAAAAAAAAAAATCCCTCTTTTTATTTGCACTATTTTGAACTTCAGTTCCTATTTTTTGTTTTCCTCGAAATTTTCCTTTCCTTTTCTTTTGATTAAAAAAATTTCCTTACTTGCTTTTCCAAAAAAAAAAAAAATTCAAAATCTCTAGTACCAAATTTCTCTTTCCTTCACTAACTCTTTTTCCAAAATTTCCTTCACTAAGTAAACAAAAAAAAAAAGAACTTGCTCTCTCTGTATTTCAAAATTCTAGCAGAATCTTCAACGTCCAGCCCTTGCTCACCCAGTTAGGTGTTCTGTCCAAGAGTCATCAACATCCCATTACTATTTGATTTCTGAAGTTTCATGCTTTGTTAGATTGTAGAATTGCTTGCTTGATCTGTTAAGTCGTTGAATTGTGTGCTTTCCATTTCTATATCGCTTGCTGCTCACCCCGAAACACACACATGGATCCCTTCCCTAGACCTGAAGGTTCAAGGGTAGACATGGGATATGATTTTTATGAGAACCAAGTGTTTCCCGATGCCGGTATGCCCCATGGGCAAGCCACGCGCAACCAGGAAACCACTGAGACCTCAGAAAGACCAGCCTGGAGGAGACTCGAGGAAAGAATGGAGGCCATGGGATATCACTCAATTAATGAAATGATGAATGCCTTCGACCACCTCAACCGATTGCACTCAACCTCCCGGAATCCAAATCCCACTACTCTTCAACCCCCTCCTCCTCCACCACAGCCAAGAGTCCAACCCCACCCCCAACCTATTGAAACCTTGGATGACACTTTCCGAAGGATAGTGTCAGAACTCAACCCCACCTTGCTCCAAACCTCCCACTAGTCCAATTTGCGCCAAATTCCCACCATTGCTCTCCCACCCGACCTTAAGATCCCCAAGTACCGCAGATATAATGGTCGAGGAGATCCAGATGCACATTTGACTGCTTTTTATATGGACTCACGTCCATTCCTAGGAGATGAGTCACTTCTGGTATTCCTTTTCCAGAAGTCTCTTGAAGGAGAGGCAGTTCAATGGTATGCGACCCTCCTAGCTGAATGTCTCCATGATTTTTCTGCTGTGAGCGAGAAGTTTCTCCGGCGTTATGGGTATCAGAGAATGCGCATTCCATCCCTATCAGACCTTACAGCAGAGAAGATGAGGCCGCGTGAAGAGTTTGAATCTTTTGTGGCACGTTGGCGCATGTTGGTGCACAAGACATGATTGCAATTGATAGAAAGCAAAGAAATAGACATGATGCTGCAAAATCTCACTCCAGAGTTGCGAATGAATCACCTATGGTGATTGCTCTACTTACGAAATGTTGATTGATCGCCACAACCGCATTCAGCATTGTGCCGCCACTACCACTACTTCACCAACTGGCAACCAACGCCCTCCCTTCAAGAAAAATCATGTTCCATCCTCCACAGTAGAATGGATCACCCCACAAATCTCAGCGTTCTACCCAAATGGATCACCAGCTTCTGGTCGAGGACCGGTAACAAGGCCGTATGTACCTGGACCATCTAGGTATACTCCGCCTTGACCAGTAACCCGTTATCAAGGGATTGCCCCTCAACAGACGCCGGTGCACCATTCGACATGCCCCAAACCAATTTCCTCATTTCCAATCCACCACCCACCTCTCCGCCAGCCATTCCAGTATCACCACTCAGCTCCCCAAGCCCAACCCATTCAAGCCTTGCAACCCAATCAAATAACTCCCCAACCAATCCTCGAAAGACAATACACAGCTGTTCCTCCACCCACATCTTACCAGGCTCGAAGGATGGGCAAACGTGATACTTACCCGCCACTGCCAGAGTCCTTGCCTGACATTTTTATGGCACTAATGGAATCCAACAGCATCACCTTGCCACCCGAGAGACCCTCACCCCCTGGTATCGATAGTTCACGCTACTACCCATACCACCGAATGCATGGTCATGACATCTGTGGTTGCTACACATTTCGAGATTTTGTTTATGATCTTCATGAACAAGATCGCATTGATTGGGCACTATTGTGAAATATCATCACTAGGTCCCGCTCGGCCCACCCTGCTCAATCCTCCACTTCATCCGCACCTCTTGGCATTCATATTGACCCACTTCCTTCCCATACTTAGCCGTCTACTTCATCTGGTCTAGTTGTCAACTTCATTGGGATCGACCCTCCATCCCCTGACCAGTCCAACTCCTCATCACACCTTTGGGCCAACCTTTTCACCCCACCGGCAACACCTGATAGTGGTGAATCCAAATCTTAAGAGGAACCCATGGAAGAAGATGAGCCATAAGAAGGCCCTGAGGAGGAGGAACCAGAAGAAGGCCCTGAGGAGGAGGAACTAGAAGAAGACCCTGAAGAGGAGGAACCAGAAGAGGACCCTGAGGAGGAGGAACCAGAAGAGGACCCTGAGGAGGAGGAACCAGAAGAGGACCCTGAGGAGGAGGAACCAGAAGAAGACCCTGAGGAGGAGGAACCAGAAGAAGGCCCTGAGGAGGAGGAACCAGAAGAGGACCCTGAGGAGGAGGAACCAGAAGAGGACCCTGAGGAGGAGGAACCAGAAGAGGACCCTGAGGAGGAGGAACCAGAAGAGGACCCTGAGGAGGAGGAACCAGAAGAAGGCCCTGAGGAGGAGGAACCAGAAGACGGCCCTGAGGAGGAGGAACCAGAAGAGGGCCCTGAGGAGGAGGAACCAGAAGAGGACCCTGAGGAGGAGGAACCAGAAGAGGACCCTGAGGAGGAGGAACCAGAAGAGGACCCTGAGGAGGAGGAACCAGAAGAAGACCCTGAGGAGGAGGAGCCAGAAGAAGACCCTGAGGAGGAGGAGCCAGAAGAAGACCCTGAGGAGGAGGAGCCAGAAGAAGACCCTGAGGAGGAGGAGCCAGAAGAAGACCCTGAGGAGGAAGTATCTGAAGACGAGCTCATGGAAGAGCCGGAAGAACTGGCATTTGGTGAAGATGCCCTTGAGCAAGAACCATCTGATCAGTCCACATTGGCAAGCACAGTTCAAGAACCAGAAGCATCAACCGGAACTGTTGATGGCCCGGTGGGACCGCCACCTATTGTGTTCCTCGAGAGCGAGCTCGCCCCACCAGCAATGCGTAATCGCCCTCTTCGTATCATGGTGGAGATAGCAGGGATCCCCTTCAGATATACATATATTGACACCGGGGCAGGAGGAAACATCATGGCATATGGAGTTTATTGCTCATTTGAAGATGTGGAGGACCGTCCTGAACTTGAGCCCTCTAATGAGTTCATAGAAGCATATGACGGCACCAGACGACCGGTGGTCGGAACAGTTACGATTCCTTTGATGGTAGGCCTGTTGCACACTGAGGTATATTTTCATGTCGTAAAGCTCGAGGGGGTCATCCACAACATAATTCTCGGGAGGGCGTGGCTCAATAATGCCAGAGCAGTTCCATCCACTCGTCATCAATGCCTTCGGTTTCCACTATGGGGAAAGATTGTCTCCGTATGGGGGGAAAACATCCTTTGGGGGGGACCGAATGAACCAAATTGGACTGTTAATGCGTTAACCGTTGGCTTAGAAGGAGGGATAGAAAGGGTGTTGAAAGAAGAGTCGAAAGAAGAAATACGAGAGGAGGAGCTTGAAGAAGACTCCTTGGATTTTGAGCCATCTGGCTCCCCAACATCAACAGAAGACTCATCAGAGGAGCATGACACGATCACTTGCTTGACATGTTCCCCTTCCATCACATTCGCTCCTCATGAGCTCGCCGAGCCTAGCATCCGCACATGCCCCCTTGTGATCAAAGTAGCCATTGCCGGTAAAATTCTCCGAAATGTCCTCGTGGACACAGGCGCTGGAGTAGACATCATGACCCATTCCACCTACTGCAAGCTTCGGCGTGGGCTCCCCAAGCTCCAACCATCAGAAACCCTTCTCCACGCATATGACAGCTCAAGCCAATCTTCATGCGGGAGGATCTCTTGTGTTCTAAAGGTGGGGCCAGTATGTACCTCTGTAGACTGTGAGGTCATGAAGATCGAGTCGCCTCATTCCATGATCCTTGGGAGGCCCTGGCTTGACAATGTCGAAGGTGTCTCTTCTACGCGTCATCAATGCTTGCGTTTTCCAAGCAATGGGGACATCATCTCGGTATGGGGGGAGGCACGCCGCCATGACTGGTCAAGGTTCTTCAACTGTCAAATGTGCGAGCTAAATACTGGGCCAAAGAACTGTGCATATCAGCCTCAGGACGATCCTCCACCCCAGATCATACCAGGTGGCATCATCCGTTCAGCTCCTAGAAGTCCGGTTCCCTCCACGAACCCGCCACCAATCTGGAGTCCCATCCGAGCCAGCAGCCTCAGCCCCATCCGGCCACTTTTGTCCTCCTGGCATCATTGTCCCAATACTGCAGTTCTCCACACCACCAGGACAGGACGCATCTTCAACAATATGCCCTCTCAAGTTCTCCGACAGACCAATCCAGAAGCGGAAGTGGAAGAAGGGAGAGCTGGTGATAAGGTGGACTTGCTTGAACAATTGCGCAAAATCCCAGCCAAGATCTCGATATTGGAGCTAATCGAAACTTCAGAACACCATCAGGAGGCGATAAGGGCTTTCCTGGAAAAGGTCAAGGTGGATCGCCACATTTCTGCCTTTAATGTGCCAGCTGCGCTAGTTTCTGAAGGATTGGGCCCTGTGATCTCATTCTGGCCCAAGGAAGTCATTGATGATCCCCTCACCAACATTTCGGCACTTTGCGTCACCGCCCTGGTGGAGAAAACGTTGGTTAGTCGAATCCTTGTTGATACTGGTGCGGGGGTCAACCTCATGTCCCTCCAGACGTTCCAGCACGTCAATGGTGATATCACTTCACTGGCGGAGTCCGATACGCGAATTTTTGCCTATGACAGGAGTGCTCGACAAGTGGTGGGCTTCCGTTCATTTAGCTTGGAGATCGGTCCCCTCAAGACCACGTTTGAAGCCTATGTTCTGGAGATGGACTCTGATTACAACATGATCTTGGGAAGAAAATGGTTGGCGACAATCCGAGGTGTTTCCTCCCCGCTCCACCAATGCCTCAAATTTCCTGTTGGAGAACAGATCATCACAATAGGTGGGGACGCAGTCAGAGGCATCCGGTATGAAGCAGAAGAAGCGGAGGCTATCACAACAGTGAAAAGCCCTTCCAGGAGAGAAGGCAAGCAGCCAGTCGTGCACATATCAGAGTTTCCACCCGATTGGGCGCGTGATGGGGCACTACAGGTAAGCACTTTGGGCAAAGGTAAAGCACGCGCATCAACTGACAGTAATCCAGGATGGCGGCTCATGGAACAAATGGGTTATCATCGAGGCCAAGGTCTGGGACGGTACAATCAAGGCACCACAGACATCATTCACAACTTCATATGGCCGGACCACATGGGCATCGGATCACTCACAGTTTATGATGTCTATGATTGGGGACCATTCTATGGCATTACGGATTGGAGCTTGGAAGAACATTTTATCCGTAGCACTGGATCAGAACAGCCCGCATCCAGTCAACTGACTCCCATTGAGAGCCAATCAGGATCCTCCTCTTCAGTTCCACCAGAGGAAGACATTGATTCTCTGATTGAGACTCTTGACCAGTTATTTTCTGAATCACATGAACAATTGCCCGGCGATTCTTATGAATTGCCAGAATACTATGTTGAAGACCCGGATTCTGCTGATGAGATGCCTCATTCATGCAGTTCGGGAGCATTGGGGAGCAAGACTCTCTAGGGTGATTGGAGTAACCTCAGCCCTCAACCCTGCGAAAGGATGATCCTATTTTCTCTATTCTTGAGGGCGCCATTCAGGTAAGTACTCTCTTCCCATATCTAAGGTTCATTTCTCTCCTGTCTTTCGTTATATATAGATCCTGCGCACTCTAATCTTGTATAAAAAAAGGTTAATTTCTGCTTGTACATGAAATTTCCTTGAATTATTTCTTGCTTTGCTTGCTAAAAAAAAAAAAAAAAAATCAATTTCTGCTTGTACATAAAATTTCCTTGCTTTATTTCTTGCTTTGCTTGCTAAAAAAAAAAAAAAAAAAATCAATTTCTGCTTGTACATAAAATTTCTTTGCTTTACTTCTTGCTTTGCTTGCTAAAAAAAAAAAAATCAATTTCTGCTTGTACATAAAATTTCTTTGCTTTACTTCTTGCTTTGCTTGCTAAAAGAAAAAAAAAAGAATCAATTTCTGTTTGTACATAAAAATTTCTTTGCTTTACTTCTTGCTTTGCTTGCTAAAAAAAAAAAAAAAAAAAAAAAAAAAAAAACTCATTTTAAGGGAGGGTGGGATCTAAAAATGGACAATGTAGAACAACCTAAGACATTAGGTTCCCTGTTTGAGATAAAGGATGACGCTTTGGTGGTTTGGCACCCCTCGCTTTTTAATTCTGATCTTCTGGACAAACTGCGGAGTTTGGTCGACCCTCCTAAGGCGTCAATGCCCCATGTGTCTCAAGGACCTGGCAAGGCTTCACGATTTCAAATCCCTACTCGGATTATCGATGACATCGGGGAACGTATTCACGTAATCCATGGAATAGAACGATCCGAGTCAATAGCTGTCATCGAAGAACCTGATTTGGAGGACCTTGGAGATTTCGATGACGGCTTGGGGGTATTTGAGATTTGTGACGATGATGGTGAAGCAGAGCAAGAAGAGGAGATCTCAAAGGGGTTCGCAGAAAGCCTTCAGCACTTTGATGAGCAGACGGCAAGTGAGGAGGAAAGGATGGAGGAGTTGAATCTCGGGACCGCCACTGATCCTAAGATCATCTTGATCAGTGCGGAACTAAATCCGAGCGAGCGAGAAAGTTTGGAGAAGGTGTTGAGGAGCTATTCGGATGTGTTCGCCTGGTCTTACGAAGACATGCCTGGTCTTGACCCTTCATTGGTTGAGCATAGGCTAGTTCTGGAACCAGACGCCAAACCAATAAAGCAGAAGCTAAGGCGGCTCCATCCGAAGTTGGCCATGAAGGTGAAGGAGGAAGTAGATAAGCTACACCAAGCAAAGTTTATCAGGGTGGTGCTGTACCCAAAGTGGATAGCCAACATTGTCCCGGTAAGCAAGAAAGATGGCAAAGTCCGTGTGTGTGTAGACTTCCGAGATCTCAATCGGGTTTGCCCGAAAGACGATTTCCCTCTTCCACACATTGACATTCTTGTTGACAATACTGCGGGACACGAGATGCTGTCCTTTATGGATGGTTTCTCGGGTTATAATCAGATCCGTCTAGCAGAAGAAGATCAGGAGAAGACATCATTCATCACTCCTTGGGGGACCTACTGCTACGTTGTAATGCCCTTCGGCCTTAAAAATGCCGGGGCAACGTACCAGCGCGCCATGACCTCGATTTTCCACGACATGATGCACAAATTAATGGAAGTTTACGTGGATGACATCTTGGTCAAATCTAAGACGCGGGAAGGTCATGCAAAGACACTTGAAAGGGTTCTACAGAGGTGTAAAAAATTCAGTTTGAAAATGAACCCTAAGAAGTGTAGGTTTGGAGTGTCATCTGGAAAGCTATTGGGATTCATGATAAGTAAGAGGGGGATTGAAGTCGATCCATCTAAAGCAAGAGCGATCGCTCAAATGCCCCCTCCGAAAAATTTGAAGGAGCTTAGGGGACTCATCGGTCGGCTGCAGTTTATTCGTCGATTCATTTCACAGCATGCCGAACGGTGTAAACCCTTCTACAAGCTGTTAAAAGGAGGGACTGAATTCATTTGGATGACAAGTGTCAACAAGCATTTGATGAACTTAAGAAATACTTACTCAGCCCCCCTGTTCTCTCAGCCCCTGTCCCTGGGCGTCCGCTACTTCTCTACCTGGCGGCCACTGAAGAAGCTGTTGGCGCGGTGCTCGCACAACACGATGAAGAAGGAAGGAAGGAAAAGGCTATCTATTATTTGAGCAAAACTCTGATTGAATATGAGCAGGCCTACCCACTCATGGAAAGGACATGTTTAGCGCTGGTATGGGCCTCTCAGAAATTACGCCACTATTTCCTTGCGCACCAAGTAAAGTATCTGGCAAAGATGGATCCGGTAAGGTATCTGTTTGAGAAGCATCAGTGACTGGTCGGCTAGCTCGATGGCAGGTCCAACTAAATGAGTTTGACATCACGTATGTCACTCAAAAATCCATCAAGGGACAAGCCATCGCCGACCACCTTGCTCACCTCCCACTGCCGGATTATGAGCCTGTCAGGACGGATTTCCCTGACGAAGAGTTGTTTGCATTAGTTGAGGAAGATGACCGCAAGACATGGACATTGTATTTTGATGGAGCGGTCAATCAGAAAGGAAGAGGAATTGGAATTGCCTTGCTCTCCCCTGAAGGTGTCATCATCCCGCGCGCTTTTCAACTTACTTTTAATGCTACTAACAATATTGCGGAGTATGAAGCATTGATTGCAGGTTTAAAGTCAGCCCTAGCTCTTGGAGTTCGTCATCTAAAGATTGTTGGAGATTCACTCTTAGTGATTCGCCAAACTTTGAAGAAGTGCCAGACAAGGGACCCGAAACTCAAGCCCTACAGAGAACTGACTATTATCCTATTGCGCCAGTTTCAAGAAGTGATCCACATTTTCACACCTCGAGCCGGCAACATCCTCGCCGATGCCTTGGCTCGTTGGCCTCCTCACTCACCCTCCCGATATCCAAAAAGGCGGAGACTGTCATCGTCCAAAGACTAGAAACTCCGGCCACTGACCTTCGAGACTGCAAGATTCAAGACCTAATGGAGCAGCAAGAGAAGAAAGATGAGATTCTTAAGTCTGTTGGGATTTCCGCAATAGATTTGGAGGAACCTGATGATGGAAATCCTTGGTTCTTCGACATCAAGAACTACCTTGAAGATGGCTCCTTTCCGGAGTACGCCACCAGTGATGATCGAAAAGCTGTTAAAAGAATGGCGACCAAATATTGTCTTCGAGGAGGCATTCTCTTTCGCATGTCCTTCAATGGAGAGTTGTTGAGATGCTTGGAAGATGAAGAGGCATTCACTATTGTGAAAGAGGCACATTCCGGAGTTTGTGGAGGCCATGTGAATTCACAGATGCTCGCAAAGAAAGTTCTAAGGATGGGTTACTATTGGCCCACAATGGAGGGGGATTGCCACAAGTTCGTCAGATGGTGTGTTCAGTGCCAGACCCATGCCAATAAGATCCATGCACCCGCCTCCGCATTGCATTCCATGACCTCTCCTTGGCCTTTCTCCATGTGGGCTCTCGACATCATCGGCCCCTTTAGGGATACAGTTGAAAACACCAGTCAGAAAGCCTTCATCCTCACTGCCACATAATACTTCACCAAATGGGCTGAAGCTGAGTCGTACATAGTGATCAAGAGTTCTACTCTTGTTCGCTTCGTTCGTACTCATATCCTCGCACGATTCGGCGCTCCGAAGGTAATCATTACTGACAATGGTCCTCAGTTCATTTCTCAGGAATTTCAAGACCTCTGCAACAAGCACCACATTGAGCTGCATCACTCCACCCCATATTATCCCCAAGGGAATGGACAAGCAGAGGCTACAAACAAGACTCTCCTGAAGATCATCAAAAAGACCGTGGAGACGCATAAGGCTACCGATTGGCCGGACAAGCTAGTTGACGCACTTTGGGCTTATCGCACCTCCATCAGGACCCCCACAGGTCAGACTCCTTACTCCCTTACTTTTGGGATGGAGGCGGTGGTTCCCTATGAAGTGCTTATCCCTCTTTGAGAGTGGAGTTGGACAAGGATTTACAACCCGAGGATAGGAGGGAAGCGCTCCTTCTACAACTTGAACTATTAGATGAGAAAAGGTTGCGAGCAGCCGAACACGCCCAAATTTACCAAAGGAGAATGTCCAGAGCCTTCCAGAAAAAGGTAATTGAAAGAAAGTTCCAAGTTGGGGAAATGGTGCTCAAGCAGCTCATGCCTTCTCGACAACCACACCCGAGAGGAAAACTGCAACCAATTTGGGAAGGACCTTATGTAATCACCCATGCCTATTCCGGGAATGCTTATCGCTTGGTGAACGCCGAAGGGGACGAGGTCTCAGGTACATGGAATGCACTGTATTTGAAAAAATTCTATGCTTAATACTTGATGTTTGAGAAATTTTACCATTACTTACTGTGAATCCTAGTATCTATGCCTGATGATATGATTTGATAGCCTTAAGGATAGCATGTGTTTTATATAGACTCATACTCACCGCTCTTACCACTGTCATCACACTTATCCAGTTTAAGACCTGGTTCACTGATGGATAAAAGATCACCCACACCATTAGACTAGGGCAATTTGTAATTGTCATTCTTTTGTTTGTATTTTAACTCGTGTTGCCTATGATCCATGAAAATACCTTAGTCTTGGCGCATGTCCCAAAAGAGCTGGCTCTGGCACTGTCGATGCTTCCAAGGAGAAGGTAAAAACAGAAATACCCTCCAAAATAAGGCAAGTTGGCCATTATAAAAAAAGTAATAGTACAAAAAAAAAAAAAAGAGAGAGGATAAAGTGGGTATCCAATGCGGGCCTGCGTCCTCCACCCTTAATAAAAAAAAAAAAAAGCAGTAAAGAAGAAAGCTGGGGGGACCGAGTGACTTAGGACATGTGCTAGGACTGGGGCAATTTTTTAGTTGGTTCAAGGAGGACACTACTCTCACCCCCATTCATTCACTTCCCCCCCTTTTGTGACAAGATATGAATTAAACCAGTTCTTTTGGGTCAAGTGAAATTTTCAGTCTAGAGGTGAGCCACTTCTTAAACTGCTACCACACACTGCACATGAGTCTACTTAAAACCTTGTTCATCTAAAAGTCGGTCTTTGAATGTTATCCTGGCACATTTATGGAGTTCTCAGTACATTTTGGTAACATGATCAAGCATACAAGAACTTCCAGACTTGGGAACTATCCCCATCGACAAAACCACGCAAGGTATCCTTGATATGGCAAACAGTTGATCACCATGAGTCCTTTTAATAACTGGTAAGCATGTGAATAATCTCTCATTGCTGGCATCAAGGTCAAGATAGCACCATGCATCATCAGGTTTGTTTCTCCATAACCCATTACCCCCAATTTTATCATTATTTGGGCCCTTGACAAATTAACAAGGAGAAATAAAAAAAAATGAGCAGGGGCCCAAACGGAACAGATATGATCATTTGGTCTAGTCTCTTAAGTTGTTTTGTAGGGCCTAGGAGAAGCAAGAAGGGAACGGACGAATGAATGATCATTAAGCAAGTAGACAGAACTTGCGTGGTCCCCCTGAAATGGATATCGATTCAAATGGTTTCCGCATGGATCGTCGATAATCAAAACGAAGGCCATCTTGTAATTCTAAAAGGGGAGTATTGAAGTATGAACATATGCTTAATTGAGTAGGTATATCTACTTAGTTCTGTGCTTAATGTTGTTATACAGGGTCCAGAGGAAAGGAGAGCAGAACGAGAACACAAGAGAACAAAAAAAAAAAAAACCAAACAAGACTGGACACATGCTTCTGGACGAATCTTGGTGCGAACGTCGACTTAGACAATCCAGATGGTGAACGTCGATGGGGACAAACCTGGCGATGAACGTCGACTAAGACAACTCCTCGTGGAACGTCGACGGGGACAAGCCTGGCGGTGAACGTCGACTGAGACAACTCTGCGTGGAACGTCGACAAAGACAACTCTGCGTGGAACGTCGACAAAGACAACTCTGCGTGGAACGTCGACAAAGACAACCCTGGTGTGAACGTCGACTTGGACAACCTTGCTTCTAAACGTCAATGGGGACGATCCTGTTGATAAACGTCGACAAAGACAACCCCATTGGAGGATCGTCGAGCCATCTTTCAGCAACAACTTTGCCTATCTATAATGTTCCCTGATCACCCTGCAAATTCAACCCACCTGTCTATCCACATTCCATACACACATTCACAAAGCCAAAAAAAAAAAAGAGAAAAAGAGAGAGAGCATATGGCCCCTGCTATTCATCATTTCAAACACTTGGACCAGTCCATTCTATATCTCTAAACTATCAGTCAAAACCATTCACCCACTAGGAGGAGTAAGTCTGGGATGAGGTATGAGTTATAGCCCAAAGGAATCCAGAGGAGGAAGGAGAATCAAACCTATTATTGGAAGCCACCACCCTGAACCAAAGGAGGATGAGGACGTTGTCCTGGGGTGGTCTCCCCCCCTTGAAAATCCCATCTCGTTGGAGAAGGTCTCGAAGTGGCGGATCCTTCAACCATCGAGGGAAGACGAGGGGGGGCCATTGAGTAGGAACGTGATGCACCGCTTCGAAAGGACACCGAGCCTGACAGCCCCGACATCTCAAGAAATTTAAGGTCATCCTCTGTAAATACCCCTGCGGAGTTTATCTTCATCCTCACAGTAGCCACAATAGACCGATACAAGCTCAATTCTTTGTTCCTCCTCTCGACCCGCTGCTGGGAAAGCCGGAGATCGTCTTCCATCTTGCGCTTATTTTCTTCTGCTCTCTGCCTATCCTCCTCCGCTCTCTGTTGGAAGCATCTGAGATTCTCCTCCGCTCTCCGCCGGTCCTCCTCCGCTCTCTGTCTACCATTTCTCTCACTCTCCAAAGAAGACTGAAGGGTATGGATGAACTCTCGCTGCAAACCTGGGTCGGATGCACCTGAGGATGCCTCGAAGTCTGCTACTCTGGATTGCAAGTTGTCCCTCTCACGGGTCAAAGCAAGGATGTCATTCCTTGTCTGAAGAATCTCCCTCTGAAACTGCGCTGCCTCATTCTCTTGTCGGTCCCTAGCCTCTACAAGCTGCATCCGAACATCCATCAACTCGTTTTGAGCCTCTTGCAGTTGACCCAACAGTACAAGTTCTTGACCCGAAGATGATGGTAACGATCCGGCAACTCGAGCTTGCTCTACTTCCTCAAGATGTGCCTCAAGATCTCCTATTCTCTGCAAGAGTCGCTGTTTCTCCACCTGGAGTTCACTCACCAATGAAGTTTGAACTGCAAGCTCCTCGCTCACAGTCTTAAGTCTCCGAGCAACGGCAGATCGCCCACCTTGATTAAAGAGGATTTGAATAATCATTCTTTATGAGAAGCATTATGAAAAGAGCAAGTTTTGAAGGAAACAAACATGCCTACCTCTATGTCAGGCATCGGTTCTTCGAATATCCCAAGATCCTTTGCATACTCCTTGCGATACCATTCCATGTAGTCATCACTACTGTCAAGATCCGCCGGTGGTCTAACTGGGTGGCCTTTCTCTTCCCATAACTTCAAGTGTTCAGAAAAGTCATCCTCTGGAAAAAAAGGCTTTTGGAATCCCTCGTAGAGTCAGACGAGGAGAAGCCGGAAGAGGACCAGGGATCCATTGGTGAAAGCCTAGCTGGCGTGCTACGCGACTAGCGCAGTGGTAGAGAACCTCATTAAAGAAAACAAGCCACGTATCGCAGACTAGTTCATCAGGAATCTCCTCCACGTATGGCCTCCATGTCATCTGAAATAGTAACAAGCGCATGGGACACTAAGCTGAAAGAATGCACCTCTCAAGGAAAGTTTGATGAAGCAGAGAACGTACCTTCTCCTCAGTCAGCAAGAGAAAGTCCTCGCGGAGAAGAGCTAGAGTCCTACCATAGTTTGCTTCTGGCGCAACCCACCGCATGGCACGAGGGAAAGATGGGTCGCAAAGATCCATTGATTGTGGACGAGCAATAGCAATATGCTCATACCCAAAGAGCTGTTGACCAAAAGGGGACGATGAGAAAAATCAAGCACAAGTCCAAAGGTAGGCAAATGCAAGCACGGACACAAAAAAAAAAAAGAGAGGGAAGGCATTGAGCAAGTTATACCTGAAGAAATGCAATGAACCCACCAAGACTCTTGTCCTTTGCCCGTTGCTTCTTTCTTGATAACTCAACAAATAGATGAGCCAGCATCGCTGCTCCCCAAGCATAGTCTCCCATTTGCACCAGATCCTCCATAAGGGTCAAGAAGTGTAAAGAAACTCGGTCCGAGGAATTACAGAAGAGCACGCGCCCAAAGAAAAATAAATAGAAGGCCCTCAGTTCTCTTTGGGCTCGCGCAGGATCGGCCACGGTCTTCCTTTTTTCGTCATGAGGTCTCGGGCCACAAATCGCGCCTCCGTCTCTTTTAGCAGACGCAAGAGGAACCTCCCCAAGCCATATTGAGCAGCAAGACGCCCTAGAGGAATGCGGGTGAGAGTTTTTCCTCCGTCAATGAAATCCCAAACACCGATTAACTCCCAAAATTTGCGACGATAATTTCCAAGTGTCTTCCCTGTCACTGGGTGACCCGTGACTGGAAGACCGGTGATCCGGAGGACATCTTCTAAAGTAGGCATCACTGCGCCAGTCGGGAGGATGAAGGTGCAGCTTCTTGGATCCCATCTCTCGCCTAAAGCCTCTATATATCCTCGGTCCACACTAAAAGGCTCAATCTAGAAGAAGGCCCGAAACCTGGCCCCGTCTACAAGCCCTTGCTCAACAGGCGCTAGGTCCTTATACCAGTTTCGCACGCCATGCCAAAAAGAGCACGATCTCAGCGGCCGCTACAAGACAAAGGTAAGTAAAAAATTAAAAATAATGATTCCCTACTAATACTTAATTTCTCCTTTCAGGAGTAATAAAAAAAAAACAAGGAGGGAGAATCATGTTTACCAGGCACCCACCACTTCCTCCTCATCGTCGCCCTCGCCGTCACCCCCCGCCTCCAAATCAAGCATGGCAACCCGTTCATCAGCCCCTCCAGCTTCATTAGGCTCATCAACCCCTGTGTTCGCACCCTCAGACTCGTCCGAGTCTGAACCACCCTCCGCAGCGTCTTGCCCAAAGCCACCCACACCCGCGACAACGCCCGCAAACACATCAATGCTTACGTTGCCTCCCTCGACCTCATCTATCTTTGTGCTTTCATCTGTGGATCTGTTAGTACCTATATTATCACCAGATTCTGCTGCAATCGACTCATCCCATGATATCTCCTCCTCGGACCCATTAGTCTCCATATTCACCCTCGCCGCGACAATCCCCGCACTCACCGCTCCCGCCTCCACCCCTGACACTCCTCTCGTTGCCGCATCATCGACAACCCCCGAGACTCCCACTAGGTGCACGTCCGCATTACTCTCAGCCTCCATGCCCACCCCCGCTTCAGTAATAACCGCTGCCCTCATCTCCCTTTTCCCCGCGTCCGCACCCGTCACCCCCATGCGTGCGCCTGCTGCCCCCGATGTTTCACCGCCCTCCGCAACCGCTGTGTCACCTCCTACTGCCTCCCCCATCACCGTCATCGGCCTTGTTTCCACTATCGCCATCATAGTGGTCTCAAGGTCCCTCTCGAGCATTTCACCAAACACCTCTCGTGCACCCTCCGTTCCTTCTTCTCCAACACCACCCCGGCCCCCACCGCTGCTGCCCATGACCTCCGGCGTGGCTGAACTTGCTTCCATGATCCCTGCCACCACACCCCTCACCTTCGGAACATCAAGGGTCGCCTTCGGATCATCATTTCTTTTGTTATATATGTGTCACTTTTAACCTGCTAGTAACCGTTGGAGCGTTCTGGCGGTTTTTCTTTTTTTTCAGTTTTCGATCGGAACCGCTAATTTTTGGACTGTTAGCTATCGTCCCGAGTTAGAGGACTCCGATTGGAAATCTAACTGCATATTTGGTGTCCTGGTGCCGTTTTAGGCCTCTCACAAAAATTTCGTTGAATTCCGGTAACGTTTCTAAAATTTCACAGTTCCGGGGCGTATCCGGGCATTTTAAGTGACTCGCTATATAAATGGAATCTAAAATGTGTGAGTCACTATTCATCATCTCCTACCTTGAGCCCTCTCTCTCCTCTCCTCCGTTTTTCTTGCTTTTGAGGCCCTTAGACCCCTCAAAGCTTAAAACCCAAAACCTAGGAAGTGTAGATCGGGTCCCGATCTACACCCCGGTGGTTTCAAATCCCAATTCCGGTGAGATTTGCCCCTCCGTCCGCCCTCTCTTCGTCCCTGATTTTAGCCATCTCGGTGGTGGAGGTAGATCCGGGCGTTGGAAACCTTTTGGGAGAGGTTTCGGTGCGCGAGGAGCAACCGGATTTCCTTTCCTCCCCTTGGTAAGCCTCTTTTTCCCCTCTTTCTTGCTTAGATGTATGCTAGGAAGGTGGAAATGGGGTTGGGTGGGGGTTGGCGGCGGTGGGTGGCCGTCGGAGGGCTGTGGGAGGCGGTCGGAGGCTGTGGTTGTGGTTGGAGGTGGGTGGTAGAGGAGCTCGAGCTGGCGGGCTGCTGTCTCGGGCAGGACAGCAGCGCAGGGTGGTGCAGGCGCAGTGGTTGGCGCGGGCGTGAGCGCGCGTGTGCACGGGCGTGCGTGCGCTCGGGCGGTGCTGGGGGCCAGCAGGGCTGGGCGTGCGTGCGCTCGGCTGGCGCTGGGAGCCAGTAGGGCTGGGCGTGCGCGCTGGGCAGGCTGGCAGGGCTAGCTCGGGTAGGCTGGGAGCAGGTGCACCAGTTTGCCGGGCACGCAAGGGCGTGCGCGCGGGTGCGCGCGCCGGCGTGCGCTCGGGGGGTGCAGGGGGAGGCGTGCGGAGCAGGCTGGCTGGGCTGTGCGCGCTGGCAGGCCGGGCGAGCAAGCTGGGCACGCAGGCGAGCAGGGCAGGGGCGCTCGGGCATCAGGCGGGCAGTGCCCCGAGAGTGCAGGCGAACGGTGCTCGGGCCACTCGACGACGCGCGCAGGCAGGCAACGCGGGCAGGCTAGCAGGTGCGCTGGGCGCGTGTTGCGCGGGCGTGCGCGTGGACGCTGGGTGAGGGTCCCGGGTGCTGGGCGCTGGGTGCTGGGTCGCAGGTACCGGGTGCTGGCCGAGGGTGCTGGGCGCTGGGGCACTGGGCGCTGGGCACCGCTGCGGGGCGTCGTGCAGGGTGCGCGCGGGGTGCGCGCGGGGCGCGGCGAGGCGGCTGGGGGTGCGCGCGGGGCGGAGCCGACGGTGCGCACGGGGTGCGCGCGGGGGCGGAGCTGGCGGTGCGCGCGGGGCGAGGCGCTGGGCGCGCGGGGCGTGCGGCGAGCTCGCGTGGTGTGCGCGGGGTGTGCGCGGGGCGCGCGCGGGTGCTGCACGTGGGGCGCAGGGCACTCGGGCGTTCGGCAGGGAGTGCTGGGCGCTGCGCTGGGGCGCAGTGCAGGCGCGGGGTGCGTGCGGGCGCTGCGCGGGGGCGCAGTGCGTGCGGGTGCACCCAGGGCCGGACGCGCAGTGCGCACGGGCGTGTGCGTGCGTGCGCCCGGGCGTGCAGTGTGTCCGGGGCTTGCGGGCAGATGCTCGGCAGGCTATCCAGGCGCGCGGGCCGGGGGCTCGGCGGTGCGCCCGAGGCGGGTGGCCGTGCGTGCGGTTGCCCGGTGGGCTCGGGAGTGAGTCGGGATGCTCGGATACGCGTGCGTACGGGCCGTATGTACGTTTGTCCGAGTGTTGGGTATTTTAGAGTATTTTTAGTGTATTGTTGGGTATTTTGTATGTTTGTGGATTGTTCTCACCATATTGAATGTCTGTCTTGCAGATCTAGACGGACGGTCGCGCGACGACCCCGATCTCTGGTGAGTGGGACAATCCAATCCAGTAGAGAGGTGTTATACGCACTTGGGCGTATACCGACCTCTCCTGGGGCACCATGGATAGATATTGGCATGTGTAATATGTATATCATGCGAGCATGATTTAATTGTAGAATGCATGTTACCCTAGACTTTGCATGTTAGGGACTTGCACCCTTAGGATATGTGTATGAGCCATGCAGCATGTCCCCTGGTTCCATGTTAGGAAGCCCGACCGATGCATGTGCCCTGCTAGTTTATTTATTAAATTAAATGCTAGTATTTGTTAAATTGCATGTTATAGTGAATATTATAGGGGAGGGGCCTTGCGAGGACAGCGGTGAGACCCGGGTTAGGGTACACCGTGTTCCTTGTTTGGTTGTCGGGGTGTCCTATAACGGGAACTCACGCTGCCCTCCCGAGTTTCTTTCCCCAACAATATTCCACCCTGTTATAACCTTATGCATGTTCCCCGCATCGTAGTTATGCGCCCTGGTAGAGTTCTAAGGAATTCAGAACGTTAGTGTTGTTATGATGTGTTGTCTGCGGATCCGAGTGGATCATATGCGATGGATAGGCTGTTCTGTTCCCTTCGTTGGATCCGTGTAGAGACTACCTCAGCGTTAGACAGGTTGTCCCGTGCAGGGGCTCCCAGTAGTAGGCGCCTCCTGATTTGGTAGAAGGACTGTGCTGAACATGGGAGTGGCCAAACGACCTACGGAGTGAGGAGAGACTATCGGTGGACCAAGGGTGACCAACAGCCTAGTCAGTCCCAAGAGCCTAGGTCACCTGTTGAGGGTGAGGGTGAGGGTATGGTGGGCCGGCGATGTGGCGACCCACTGGATTGTAAGTCCCAAAATCCTATGTCACCCATTGAAGGGTGAGGGTGAGGGTGTGGCGGGTTGGCAGAAGCGACCCGCTGGTTTTGGTGCAGTTAGTCCCAATATCCTTGGTCACCCCTTGAGGGGTGAGGGTGAGGGTGTAGCGGGTTGGCGGAAGCGACCCGCTGGTTGTGTGTAGCCAGTCCCAATATCCTTTGTCGCCCATTGAAGGGTGAGGGTGAGGGTGTAGTGGGTTGGCGATTGAGCAACCCACGGCTTTGAGTTTTGCTATCATTGTTGTGGCTATGGTAATGTGGTTGTGGATGTTAAGGATTATCTAATTGTGGTCAATATTGTCTGTGATGCATGGGTTGTGCCGTTCACTGAGCGTGTGGCTCACCCCTCGCATAATCTTTTTCTTCAGTGTCATCTGAGTCGGATCTGGAGGAGGAGCTCCCCGAGGGACTTCATCAGTAGCGGAGTAGCGCCACGTCCCGCGAGTTTCTGAGACTATCAGCATCCCTTGTGCCAGTATGTATTATTTTCCGTGCTTGGGCACGCGTTTGGTTGTATTTGGATGTCTTTATATGTATATTGGCTCTCACAGGACATGTGATTATATATGGAGTCTGTAGTATGTTTTGATTACAGATTCAGTCTTTAGCTTCCGCATTTGGTGTATATATCATGTCAGCCCTGCTTTTGTTGTCTGTGTGTCATTCTGGTTGCTTGTGTATGATATATTATTGACCTCCTGTGTAGATTCTGATATTTTATATACACTTGCCGCGTACCGGGGACGCCCGGGGCGTGACAAAAAGGTGGTATCAGAGCCTGGTCCTGTCAGAGCCAATGGTCTTCTTTCGTAGAGATGAGTCCTAGGATTTCTATATGAGTATTCTGATCCTAGTGTCTGGTTTTCTTAGGATTGCTGATATGTCTCCTCGTGGAGGACGGCGCGGACATGGTCCCTCTCGACCTTTGGAGGTTTCCGGACCTGCTAGAGGCGAGGATGCTACTGGAGAGTCCACGGCTGTGAGGCCAGGATCGGCGCAGGAGCCTCCCGCACGGGAACGTGCGTTCGCTTGGACAGCGGATTTGGTGGAGACTCGGATCAAGGCACTGGAGGCGCAGACCAGAGCGTTGGTAGAGCAGGCGCGGGAGATCCGGGAGCTGAGGGCGGCCCGTGATGCAGTTCCACAGGTCCCCTTGGCAGCAGATCCGTCTGTGGTACCCGAAGTACCCCCAGTCCCCGTGGTGTTTCCAGCGGCGAGGGTTCAGGATCCCCTGGCGAGGGAGGTGGGACTAGAGGCTGCAGCGCGGGTGCAGCAGAGTAGCCTCGCAGCCTTTTTGAAGCTCCACCCTCCCGAGTTCTATGGCCAGTTGGTGGATCCCCTTGCCCCAGAGCGATGGTTGATGGAGGTGGAGGTGATCTTCTCGACCATGCTTTGCACCGATCGCCAGCGAGTCTCTCTGGCCACCTTCATGCTGAAGGGTAGCGCTGCCGACTGGTGGGCTACCCGAGTGGTGGACATTCTAGAGGGAGTGGAGCAGCTTTCTTGGGCAGGATTCCGGAGGTATTTCCTGGAGGAGTACTTCCCGTTCTCGGCGCAGCAGATCGTGGTGCAGGAGTTTGAACGGTTGACGCAGGGCTCTATGTCTGTCGCCGACTACTCCACGCGCTTCACGAGGCTATCCAGGTTCGCTCCAGCTTTGGTGATGGACGAAGAGGCGAGGTGCCGCCGTTTCGAGCTTGGTCTCTGCAGTGCCATTCGGGTGCATGTCTCCTCCCAGGCTTTCTCGAGGTTCTCAGACTTGGTGTCTCGGGCGAAGACAGTCGAGCGAGACCTCGGGATCATCGTAGGGGTTCCGACCCCTTCTGCAGATCAGGGTCCTTCCGGGAGTCGGGACCAGGGGCAGCGTAAGAGGAGGAGGCCCCGTTTTGATCAGTCAGCGGCTGTCTCTCCTCCAGCGGATGCGGTGCCAGCGTGGGATCCAGCACCCATTGCGGCAGTGCCCATCCAGTCCAGGCAGCCGAAAAGGCGGCGCTGTTTCCATTGTCAGCGCATCGGGCATATCAGATACAATTGCCTTGATGCTGGCCGACCCTGTGTGCTACCTCAGCAGTGGCAGTCGACGGGGCGTGCTCCTGCTCCTCTGCCGCAGTTTGTTCAAGGCAGAGTTGCAGCTCTTTCGGCTGAGGAGGCGCAGGTTTCGGGCGTCATGGTTCGAGGTAATGTTCTGTTTCCCTAGCTCCCTGTGAATATATATATATGTGTGTTGGTTGCTGTTAAGCATGTGTGTATTATCTCGTTGAGCGGGTAATGAATGTGGTTGTTCGAGTTAAAGAGGCCGGGTTGTAGCCGTCCTGGCAGGAGGCTCTCATCCGTAGGTACCGCCGATGCAGTCAGAGGGGTACTGATCGTGGGAGTATGTCAGGTAGGGGCTAACCCGGAAATGGATTAATGGATGGTGCCGCGAGCGTGGAATCGCTCTCCCCTTCTGTACTCTCTCTATGTTTTGAGCACCTTTTGGGCATTCTATTGCATAATTCTCAAAGCAAATTTTTGGCACATCTTTAGATTTTGGGCATCTATAAGCATTTTTATTGCATATGTCAGTAGCACTTCGGTACATTTTCAGGATTTTCATTAGGGCTACGGCATTTAAACCTGGGCATTTTGTCTCTCAGTACATGCAAGTCAGGATTGATTTCCCATAGTCCAATTTTCTTTGAGTTATCAATAAAATGATCCTTCTTCGATTATTCAAAAGTGTTCCCTTTTTATTTCTGTCATGATATCCCCCTGTTTGCTGAGTTGCAACGCACGGTAGGCACAGGGAATCCAACGCCGGGCTGCAGCACACGAAGGCTAGGAACCCCAACCGAGGGTTGGATCACTCATTGACATTTAGATCAAATATTCCCTTCTCCCTTCGATGATCATTTCATTGATGGATCATAAGAAAATTGCTTCCATGTTTATCTCCTGACTTGTATTTACCAGAAAACAATGCCTGATGGTTAAACCGATCAAAATGAGGTCTCTCTTCTTATCCTCGAATGGTGCTTCAAGTTTCACTTGAAACACCATCCGAGGAGGGGCAATTGTAGATACCCCATTTTGATCGGTCAGAACTGTAAAACACTTATCATTTGCGATATCTTAGTTTGCAGGTCTAAACCCCGATGATCTTCTCCGAGTCAGAATAATCACTTGAGTAGGGAAAGGGCAGAAAAGAAAGCATGAGCGCAACAAGTGATAAGTCTAAAGAAAAGCTCAAGAGAAGCAGCACTATCGCCCAGAACGGTTAAGCCTTGGGTTGTTGTACAAGACATCTGAAAATCTGTTTGGTGACTAAGACAAGCGACCACCCACTCGTCGTACTGGACAATCTATCTGAGGATTGTCGACTTCGACGATCTTTGGAAAGATTGTCGAACTGGACGATCTTTTTGAGGATTGTCGACTTCGACAATCTTTGGGAGGATTGTCGAACTAGACAATCTTTCTGAGGATTGTCGACTTCGACGATCTTTGAGAGGATTGTCGAACTAGACAATCTTTCTGAGGATTGTCGACTTCGACGATCTTTGAGAGGATTGTCGAACTGGACGATCATTCGGGTGATTGTCGAAGTCGACAATCTTTGGGAGGATTGTCGACCTAGACAATGGGATGACGGATCGTCAAAAATACTGGGATAAGTTCAGCTCGAAAAGGACGGCATGGCTTGAATTTTTTCGCCTCTCCACCAACGTCAGCCACTTCGGGTGAACGTGGGAGCGTCGTGGGGCACTCATGACCTCCCCAAACAGGTGTCAAGAAAGTGGTGGCTCGTTTGGGCTATAAAAGGGAAGCAATGGTGGCTTTTGGAGGGGCAAGACCCATCTTCTACCCATCTTTTACTCTCCAAAACCTCTCCTAGCCACTCCAATCAAGACCAGCAACCCTTCACCACCCTCCACCCTCCATTTCCGAGCACCACCACCCCTTACACCAGCAGCCACCCCAAACAACCACCCACCACCCTCACCTACCACCTAACCCCTCCCATTTCTCTCCAAAAGCCACCCATCCGAATCCATCCTCTACCACCCAAGGTTAACCACAGTTTTCATCACTATCATCTATCCCTAACCCTCCCTTGCCAAAGAGAAAGAGAGAGTTCACACCTCCCTACACCTCCCTACCCTCACTTCCCTTCCCTTTCCTTTTTTTCCCTTTCTTTTTTTTTTCACTTAAAAGAACTTGTATAACATATCATTTCCTCATAAAACTCTTAAACAAGTTGTAATAAGCTTACTAAATTAAATAATATAAGTTTAATCAAAGTTGAGAGTGTTGGAGTACATCATTGGACTATTATCAGTTCTTTTGGAAACTATACGCAGCTGGCGGACGACCCTAACTTGGATCGTTGGTCAGTTGGTCTAGGGACCATTTGAACACTCCCCTTTGCAAGTTTGGGTACCTCCCAAGGACTACTAACCCCTTTTGTGTTATTTTGTTTACTCCATTTGTCATTTACTGCTTTATATGTTTGTTATTACTCTTTTATATACTGTTTATATGCTGTTTTTTTTTTTTTTTTTCTCAGCTTCTTGTTAACATAAACCTCCCCCTAATTTTGTTAAATTTTTCTTGGAGTTAACCCTCGACAATCCCCCCTGGTTCGTCGAGCTCGACAACCATCGTCAAACTCGACAATCCACCCATGGTTAGCCGATCCTGACAACCCACCCGTAACTCGTCGAATTCGACAATCCACAAATAATTCGTCGCACTCGACAATCCCCCCTGGTTCGTCGAGATCGACAACCCCCCGTGGATCGTCGAACTCGACAATCCGCCCATGGTTAGCCGATCCTGACAACCCCCTGTAGCTCATCGAACTCGACTATCCACCCATAGCTCGTCGAACCCAACAACCCCCCTTTAATTCGTCAAACTCGACAATTCACTCATAGTTCGTCGATCCCGACAACTCCCATGTGGTTCGTCGAAACTGACAATCCCTTCTGGTTCGTAAAACTTGACAACCCTTCCTAGTTCATCAAGCCCTATAGTTCACCTCTAGTCCATTGACCAGAAAGAACATATTTTCATCCCATTTGCCAATCCTGCCCAAAAAAAAGAAGTATCTTTCTCTCTGTCTTTGGGTTTGCAGGATTAATCTGAGCTTGAACACCTCAAGGCACGGCCGGCCGTGACCCTTGAGAGGAGAACCTGCGTCCCCCGTTGAAGGCGAGTAATAAAAGAATATCCTCTTTTCTTGCTTTTTAGGAAAAGCAAGTGGCGATCACACCAACGTCCCTGGAAGCGGTCGGGCAACCTTGGACGATCCATCAAGTGGCGATTCAGAGCGCCGTGCGCGTAACGGAACCAAACTTGAAGGGACCCAGATTCACGACCACGCCGCGTCAAAAATCCAACACCGACAACAGCAACAACCCGGCCTCTTCAACTCGGACAACCTCACTCGATACCCGCTCATCGAGATATCACACACATGCATAACCACAACCAACACACTCATATTGGCCTCTAATGCTCTCGTCTGAGTCTCCACCAAATCCGCTATCCGAGCGTAAGCACGCTCCCATGCAGGAGGCTCCTGCGCCAATCCTGGCCCCACAGCCGAGGACTCTCCAGTAGCATCCTCACCTCTGGTAGGTCCGGGAACCTCCAAAGGTCGAGAGGGACCACGTCCACGCATTCCTCTGCGAGGAGGCATATCAGCAACCCAAGAAAACCAGACACTAGGATCAGAATACTCATATAGAAATCCTAGGACTCATCTCTACGAAAGGAAGACAATTGGCTCTGACAGGACCAGGCTCTGATACCAACTTTTGTCACGCCCCAGGGCGGCCGTCCCCGGGTTGCGGCAAGTGTATATACGATATCAGCAGTCTAAACAGGAGGTCAATAATATACCCTAAACAACATCAACAATTACAACACAGACAACAAAGGGGCTGACATGATATATACACAAATAGCGGAAGCTAAAAGACTGAATCTGTAACTCAAAGACATATTACAGACTCGATACATAATCAACTGTCCTGTGAGAGCCAATATATACAATGACATCCAAATATAATACAAAGTGTGCCCAAGCACAGAATACAATACATACTAGTAAAAAAGGGATGCTGATGGCCTCTAACACTCGCGGAAATGTGGCGCTGCACCGCTACTGCTGAGGTCCCTCGGGGAGCTCCTCCTCCTGATCTGACTCAGACAACACTGGAGAAAAATATATGCGAGGGGTGAGCCACACGCTCAGTGAATAGCACAACCCATGCATCACAATTCATATTAACCACAATTAATATTCAAAGCCTCAAAGTGGCCAGAACTCCACAATCCAGTGGGTCGCTACATTGCCGACCCACCACACCCTCACCCTCACCCCTCAATAGGGGACATAGGATATTGGGACTACACAATCCAGTGGGTCGCTACATCGCCGACCCACCACACCCTCACCCTCACCCCTCAATAGGTGACATAGGATATTGGGACTGACTAGGCTATTGGTCACCCTTGGTCCACCGATAGTCTCTCCCCACTCCGTAGGCCGCTTGGCCACTCCCACATTCAGCACAGTCCGTCCCAAATCAGGAGGTGCCTACTGATGGGAGCCCTCCACGGGACAGCCTTTCTAACGCCGGGACAGTCTCTACATGGATCCAACGAAGCGAATAGAACAGTCTATCCATACGCATATGATCCACTAGGATCCGCCGACAACACATCTCAACAACTCTAATGTCATGAATTCCTCATAATTCCTGCAGGGCACATAACTAAGATGCGGGGAACATATATATATGTTATTGGGAAAAGAAACCTTGGGAGGGCACCATGAGGTCCCGATATAGGACATCCCGACAACCAAACAAGGAACATGGAGTACCCTAGCCCGGGTCTCAATGTTGACCTCGCAAGGCCCCTTAATATTCCATAAGGCATACTAAAATATCATACATTCGCATTTAAATTAATAAATCAAACTAGTAGGACACATGCATAGGTCGAGGCTTCCTAGCATGAGAACAGGGTGACAGGATGCATGGCTCTTACACATATCCTAAGGGTGCAAGTCCCTAACATACAAAGTCTAGGGTGGCATGCATTCTACTCACTGATCATGCTTGCAGAGATTGAATATTAACAAGTTAATATTGACTATGGTGCCCCAGGGGAGGACGGTATACGCCGAAGTGCATATAACGCCTCCCAACTTAGTTGGGTTGTCCCACTCACTGATAACCGGGTTGTTGCGCGACCGTCCGTTAAGATCTGCAAGACAAGGTAATCAACTAGGTGAGTAAAATACACAAATATACCAAAAATACACTAAAAATACACAACACTCGGGCAAACGTACATACGGCCCGTACGCACGCGAGCCCGAGCACCCCAACTCAATCCTGAACCCCCGGGCAGCCGTACGCACGGCCACCCGCCCCGGGCGCACAGCCGAGCCCCGGTCCGCTCACCCAGACGCACTGCCGAGCCCAGCCCGCACTCCTGAACACTCTGTCGAGCCCCCCAGGTGCACCGCGCCCTCACTGCGCCCCAGCGCAGCAACCCGCGCGCACACCCACACGCCCAGCGCCCCATCGCAGCATCCCGCGCGCACCCCGCGCGCGCACAGCACGCCCTGCGCCTCTGCCTAGCGCTCCGCGCGCACGCCCCCGCATGGCCTCCTGCGCGCAGCACCCGCACGCGGCTCCGTGGGCGCAGCACACCCTGCGCCTCTGCGCAGCGCTCCGCGCGCACGCCTTCGCACGGCGCCCAGCACGCAGCACCCGCACACTCCTGCTCCACCTGCGCGCACGCCCGCGCGCAGGTCCGCGCTGCCCTGCCAGCATGCCCGACAGCGCCCAGCCCTGCGCCTACCTGCGCTGCCCTGCCTGCCTGCCAACCAACCCGGGACAACCCTACCTCCTCTCCGACGGCCACCAATGGCCTCCAACCGCCTCCGACTGCCACCAACGGCCACCCTCCGCCACCCACAGCCACCCTAACTCAAAATCACCCTCCTATCAAGCATCTAAACAAGAAAAGGTAGGAAAGAAACTTTACCCTAGGAGCGGAAGAGAAGGGGAGGAAGAACGGGTGCTCTTCACGCACCAAAACACCACCTCCAAGGCCACCACCGCCAAGACCTCTTCTCAGCCAAAGAGGGGCTGAAAATAGAGGTAAAAAGGGGTTAAAAGAGGGGGGTCATACTTGAGGGAACTCGAATCCGAGACCACCGGAAGGTAGATCGGGAGCTCACCTATCTTTTCTCTTCTTAGGGTTTTCGATTTCAACCTCAAGAACTAGGTCAAAAGGGAGGATTAAAGAGCGGGAGAGAGAGAGAAGTTTCCGAGGAGATAATGAATAGTGGGGGATTTGTCTTGGTCGTGGGATTTATCTATCCTCACACACACATCACACACTCTCACACCCTCACTTAGATTAGGCTAACTAGGTTTAAGCTATGATTAATTAGGGTTTAAGTGTGGTTTGACCCTAGTCAACCCAACCACACAAAAAGCCAAAAGCATTTGACCAAGTCATGGGGCCCACTTTGACCAAGTCAAGTCTCCCAATGACTTCTCGCTCGGTCAAAACCCGGATACGCTTCGGAACTGTGAAATTTTGAAACGTTATCGGAATTCGATGAAACTTTCGTGAGTGGCTTGGAATGGCACCAGGACACATAATATGCAGTTAGATTTTCAATCGGAGCCCTCAAACTCAGGGTGATAGCTAAAATCCTGAAATTTTGGCGGTTCCGATCGAAAAACGAAAAAAAACCGAAAAACTGTCAAAATGTCCCAATGGTTACCAGAAGGTTAAAAGTGACACATATATAACATACGTAATAAGGCATCAGCCTATATATTACATGACATGCTCTAATTTTATACATAAAATATCAATTAAAATCGTTGGTAAAATTCCTCAAAACTACATAGGAGACTAGACCCACTCACCTTAGGTCCAACAACCCGAAGCAACTCCAGAAGGCCTGAGGCAACCTAACCTTACCTGAAAATGATACGAATCGATCACAACATGCACAAACAGTACGAAACCCGATGTACCCGTACTCACAGAAAAACCCGACGGCTCCCTTAAGAGTCATTTGAGGCAAACCAACGGCTCCCACAGGGGCCGTCCATGACAAACGTGCCCGACGGCTCCTAACTGAGCCGTCCCGAGGCAGAGAGCATGAAACCCTAATATTATTTTTTCTTGTTAAAAGTATTTTAAAGCATTCTATCATTGAAAACAAAACACGAGTTGCTTAAATGATGTAAAACAGTAATGAACTCATAACGAAATCAAATCATACGTACGAAAAATCGAATTAAAACAAATCAAAGACTCACTAAAACATCTTTGGAAAACCCTAGATCTATCATAGGTACAAAAACTAATATGGATCTACGTTAAAACTCCAAAATCATAAAATATAAATCATAAGTTTGAATCTAAGCGTATAAGGTTCAAACAAGGCTCGAAGGATCAAAAACACAATTTTTTCCTCAAGCATACAAACCTTAATACGATATAATATAAACATATTCACTTTTGCATAAAAAGACTTACAAACCATCTTAAAACATAATATTACTATAGTTAAAACATCAGATCCAAAAAATCCTTTAATCATATTAAAGATCAATAGAATCCAACAAGGAAGCTTAAGAAATTATAGGTTGCATGTGAGATTCAACACCACCACAAAAACTTGTAAAACACCGTAAAATCATTATCATTTCATTGTTAAAACATAGGGACCCGAGATCATACGAAAACATTAAAAAAGCAAGAAGAAGAACCATTCTTTATTTTGAAAACTTAAAACGAAAACATATACCAGAGACTTTTAAAGGGGATCGTTATCAATCAAAAACTCTTTAGAAAACTCACCAAACCTCGCTTGAGTCTCCTTCCCGAGCTCCCAACAATGGTTCCAAACCAAGGGAGAAGAAATAAAATTTAGGGTTTTAGGGTTACGATGCAAAGGAGAAAGAGGAAGAGAGATTAATAACCTCACACACGTGGGGACAAATTTCACGACACCATCAAACCAGAATAATGAAATCAATGCCTTTGCTCTTTCCAAAAATGAACTGAAATTTAAAATTCAAAGACCGCCCAGATCGACGGCTCTTATTGAGCCCGTCGCCTAGATCTCGACGGCACCTCCAGGATCCATCACCCATGTGCCCGACGGCACCTATACGATCCGTCAGACACCAACCAATTAATACGGTTAAGGTCACAGTTGTTACATAAACATAGATGCATTTCTCATTAACCAGATCGCCCATGCACCCGTAGAGACGATGGATAGGGAAATGAAGGCCGCAATTCTTCCATCTCTGATGCTTCACAGCTCCTTTCCCGCTGACCAAAGTTCCTCCATTGTGAGAAAACTAGTGGATAGCCCAGTGGCAGCCTCGATCTCCAACCATAGATGACGTGCAATCTGGCATTGATAGAAAATATGTTTCGTTGTCTCTGATTCCTCTAAGCAAAGAACACACGTCCCGATTGCGCCACATGTTCAACCCGACCCAAAAGATCACAACCAAGTCCTTCATCCAAGGAAGACAACTTGCATGACCCGGTCCGTCACTTGAGAAGGACGACCTTATTCCTGGACTGAGGAGGACAGCTCAAACGACCTGATTACTCACCCGAGGAGGACAATGTCACGCCCCAAGGCGGCCGTCCCCGGGACACGGCAAGTGTATATATCATATCAACAGTCTAAACAGGGAGTCAATAACATACTCTAACAACAGCTAAAATGACAACACAGATAAAGGAGGGCTGACATGATGTATACACCAATAGCGGAAGCTAAAAGACTGAATCTGTAAATCAAACACATTACAGACTCGATACATAATCAACTGTCCCGTGAGAGCTAATATACACAAACACATCCCAATATAATACAAATGAGTGCCCAAGCACGGAATTATAATACATACAATCAAAAGAAAGGATGCTGATGGCCTCTAACACTCACGATACTGATGAAGTCTCTTGGGAAGCTCCTCCTTCAGATCCGACTCAGTGATAACTGGAGAAAAATTATGTGAGGGGTGAGCCACACGCTCAAGGAATTGCACAACCCATGCATCACAATTCATATTAACCACAAATAATTATTCAAAGCCTCAAAGTGGCAGGAACTACACAATCCAGTGGGTCGCTACATCGTCGACCCACTACACCCTCACCCTCACCCTCCAATAGGTGACATAGGATATTGGGACTGACTAGGCTGTTAATCACCCTTGGTCCACCGATAGTCTCTCCTCCACTCCGTAGGCCGCCTGGTCCGCTCCCACAATTCAGCACAGTCCGAACCCAAATCAGGAGGTGCCTACTGATGGGAGCCCTCTGTCAGGAAGGCCTGTCTAACGCTGGGGCAGTCTCTATACGGATCCAACGAAGGGAAAAGAAACAGCCTATCCACACGCATACGATCCACTCGGATCCGCCAACACCGATCTCAACTTATAAATGTCATGAATTCTTCAGAATTCCTCCAGGGCGCATAACTAAGATGCGGGGAGACACATATTATAATAACGAGGTTATAATATTATCGGGAAAAGAAACCTTGGGAGGGCACCATGAGGTCCCGATATAGGATATCCCGACAACCAAACAAGGAACACGGAGTACCCTAGCCCGGGTCTCAACGCTGACCTCGCAAGGCCTGTTATAATATTCCCTAAGGCATGCTAAAATAACATAAGTTCACATTTAATTTAATAAATTAAACTAATAGGACACATGCATAGGTCGAGGCTTTCCTAGCATGAAAACATGGAGTCAGGATGCATGGCTCTTACACATATCCTAAGGGTGCAAGTCCCTAACATACAAGGTCTAGGGTAGCATGCATACTACATATTAATCATGCTTGCATAGATTACATATTATACAAGTTAATATTAAACTATGGTGCCCCAGGGGAGGACGGTACACGCCCAAGTGCATATAACACCTCCCTACTGGGTTGGATTGTCCCACTCACCAATACCCGGGTCGTCGCGTGACAGTCCGTCAAGATCTGCAAGACAGGTATTTAACACGGTGAGTAAAATACACAATTACATACAAAAATACACTAAAAATACCCAACACTCGGACAAGTGTACATACGGCCTGTACGCACGCGAGTCAGAGCACTCCGACTCACTCCCGAACCCCCGGACAGCCATACGCACGGCCACCCGCCCCGGGCGCACAGCCGCGCCCCAGCCCGCGCACCCAGACGCACTGCCGAGCCCCCTGCCCGCATGCCCGGACACGCTGCCGAGCCCAGCCTGCACGCCCAGACCCGCCGCACGCCGCGCGCATGCTCGCGCGTGCCTGCGCGCACAGCGCGTCCAGCCCCGGGTGCACCCGCGCGCACTGCGCCCCAGCGCACCGCCCCGCACGTGCACCCGCCTGCACTGCGCCCCAGCGTAGTGCCCCGCACGCACTCCCCACTCGCCCTACGCCCCCTGCGCAGCACCCGCACGCGCCGCCCGCGCGCACGCCCGATAGCACGCGCCCAGCGTGCCCGGCAGCACGCGCCCATCGCCTACCATCCTGCCTGCCTGCGCCGAGGAGCCCGCGCTGCCCGAGCCAGCTCTACCACCCCTCTCAGCCCTCCAACAGCCCCCAAACCACCAAACACATCTTTCACACCCAAAAACACACCTAAACATACATCTAGACAAGAAATGGAAGGAAAGGAAATGTTATATATGTGTCACTTTTAACCTTCTGGTAACCATTGGAACATTCTGGCAGTTTTTCAGCCTTTTTCATTTTTCGATCGGAACCGCTAAAATTTTGGGCTTTTAGCTATCACCCTGAGGTTGAGGGCTCCGATTGAAAATCTAACTGCATATTATGTGTCCTGGCGCCATTCCAAGCCGCTCACGAAAGTTTCATTGAATTCCAGTAACGTTTCAAAATTTCACAGTTCTGAAGCGTATCCGGGTTTTGACCGAGCGAGAAGTCATTGGGAGACTTGACTTGGTCAAAGTGGGCCCCATGACTTGGTCAAATGTGTTTGGATTTTAGTGTGGTTGGGTTGACTAGGGTCAAACCACACTTAAGCCTCCCTAATCCTAGCTTAAACCCTAATTAACCTAGGTTAGCCTAATCTAAGTGGGGGTTGAGTTATAAGTGAATCTAAAAATCTCCCCCCACTATTCATCATCTTCTCCACCAAGATTTATCTCTCCCCCTCTCTCTTTTTCCACCTTTTGACCTAGCTAGAGGGCTTGGATCCAAAAACCCAAAGAAGAGAAAGGAAAGGTGAGCTCCCGATCTACCTTCCGGTGGTCTCGGATTCGAGTTCCACATGCGTGACCCCTTCTCATGCCCTCTTTTCTCCTCTGATTTCAGCTGTTTTTAGGGCTGAGGGAGACCTTGGTGGTGGTGGCCTTGGAGGAGGTGCTTCGGTGCGCGAAGAGCAACCGATCTTCCCTTCCTTCCTTTTCTCTCCTAGGGTAAGCCTTCTTTCCTTCCTTTTCTTGCTTAGATGCATGTTAGGAGGGTGTTTGTGGGTGGTGGAGGGTGGCCGTTGGTGGCAGTCGGAGGCGGTTGGGGGCCATTGGTGGCTGTCGGGGAGGTGGTAGGGCTGTCCCGGGTTGGCTGGCAGGCAGGCAGGGCAGCGCAGGCAGGCGCAGAGCTGGGCGCTGTCGGGCATGCTGGTAGGGCAGCGCGGCGTGCGCGCGGGTGGAGCTGGAGTGTGCGGGTGCTGCGTGCTGGGCGCCGTGCGAGGGCGTGCGCGCGGAGCGCTGCGCAGAGTCACAGTGCGTGCTGCGCACGCGGGGCCACGTGCGGGTGCTGCGCGCAGGGTGCCGAGCAGGAGTGTGTGCGGGGCACTGCGCTGGGGCGCAGTGCGGGCGGGTGCGCGTGTGGGGCGCTGCGGTGGGGCGCAGTGCGCGCGGGTGCACCCGGGGCTGGACGAGCGGGTGGTGCGAGCGGGTGGTGCGCGTAGGGTACGCTCGGGGTGAGGCGTTGGGGCGTTTGGCGTGCGGGTGTGCGCGCGAGTCGCTGCGCTGGGGCGCAGTGAGCGTGCGGTGCACCAGTGGGGGGCTCGACAGAGTGTCCGGGCGTGCGGGCTGGGCTCGGCAGTGCGCCTGGTGCGCAGGATGGGGTGCGGCTGTGGGCCTGGGTCGGGTGGCCGTGCGTACAGCTGCCCGGGGGTTCGGGAGTGAGTCGGGGTGCTCGGACTCGCGGGCGTACAGGCCGTATGTACGCTTGACCGAGTGTTGTGTATTTTTAATGTATTTTTTCGTATTTGTGTATTTTACTCACCGAGTTGGTTACCCTATCTTGCAGATCTCGACGGACGGTCGCGCGACGACCCGATCTTTGGTGAGTGGTACAATCCAACCCAGTAGGGAGGCGCTATATGCACTTGGGCGTATACCGTCCTCCCCTGGGCACCATGGTCAATATTAACTTGTGTAATATGTAATCCGTGCAAGCATCATTAATATGTAGAATGCATGCCATCCTAGACTTTGTAGGTTAGGGACTTGCACCCTTAGGATATGTGTAAGAGCCATGCATCCTGTCACCCTGTTCTCATGCTAGGAAGCCTCGGCCTATGCATGCGTCCTACTAGTTTAATTTATTAAATTAAATGCTAGCATATGATTATTAGCATGTCTTAGATAATATTATAGGGAGGAGCCTTGCGAGGTCAACATTGAGACCCGGGTTAGGTACTCTGTGTTCCTTGTTTGGTTGTCGGGATATCCTATATCGGGACCTCATACTGCCCTCCCAAGGTTTCTTGTCCAAATAATATTATAACCCTCGTTAATTATTATTATATATGTTCCGCATCTTGGTTATGCGCCCTGGAGGAATTCTGAAGAATTCATGACATTAGAGTTGTTGTGATGTGTTGTCGGCGGATCCGAGTGGATCATATGCGTATGGATAGCTGTTCTGTTCCCTTCGTTGGATTTGTGTAGAGACTGCCCAGCGTTAGAAAGGCTGTCCCGTGGAGGGCTCAATCAGTAGGCACCTCCTGATTTGGGACGGACTGTGCTGAATGTGGGAGTGGCCAAGCGGCCTACGGAGTGGGGAGACTATCGGTGGACCAAGGGTGACCAACAGCCTAGTCAGTCCCAATATCCTATGTCACTTATTGAGGGGTGAGGGTGAGAGTGAAGTGGGTCGGCGATGTAGGGACCCACTGGATTGTGTAGTCCCAATATCCTATGTCCCTATTGAGGGGTGAGGGTGAGGGTGTGGTGGGTCGGCGATGTAGCGACCACTGGATTGTGGAGTTCTGGCCACTTGAGGCTTGAATATAATTGTGGTTAATATGAATTGTGATGCATGGGTTGTGCTATTCACTGAGCGTGTGGCTCACCCCTCGCATAATTTTTCTCCAGTGTTATTGAGTCAGATCAGGAGGAGGAGCTCCCCGAGTGACTTCATCATAGCGGAGCAGCGCCATGTCCCGCGAGTTTTAGAGGCTATCAGCATCCCTTTTTTATTTGTATGTATTATATTCCGTGCTTGGGCACGTGTTTGTATTATATTTGGATGTCTTTGTATATTGGCTCTCACAGGACAGTTGATTATGTATTGAGTCTGTAATATGTTTTTGATTTACAGATTTAGTCTTTTAGCTTCCGCTATTTGTGTATATATCATGTCAGCCCCTTTGTTGTCTGTGTTGAAATTGTTGATGTTGTTTAGGGTATATTATTGACCTTCTGTTTAGACTGCTGATATCATATAGACACTTGCCGCATCCCGGGGACGGCCGCCCTGGGGCGTGACAGAAACTCACCCAAAGGAGAGGAAGGGAAGGGAAGGAGCTCAGGTGCTCTTCGCGCACCGAAAATACCACCACCAAGGCCACCACCACCAAGCCTTCAACTCAGCCTAAAAGGCTGCAATCAGAGGAGAAAAGAGACCATGAGAGGGGGTCACACAAGAGGGAACTCGAATCCGAGACCACCGGAAGATAGATCGGGACAATACCTATCTTTTCTCTTCTTAGGGTTTTTGATTTCCACCACTTGAACTAGGTCAAAAGGGGGGATTAAAGAGAGGGAGAGAGAGAGAAATTTTGGAGAAGATGATGAATAGGAGGGCTGTTTGTAGTCATGGGATTTTATTATACTCACACCCACACCACACACACACACATCACTTAACTTAGGGCTAAGTAATTAGGTTTAGGCTTGGATTAGTGAGGTTTAAGTGCACTTAGGTGAGGTTTGACCCTAGTCAACCCAACCACACTAAAATCCAAAATCATTTGACCAAGTCAAAGGTCAACTTTGACCAAGTCAAGTCTCCCAATGACTTCTCGCTCGGTCAAAACCCGGATACGATTCGGAATTGTGAAATTCTGAAACGTTACCGGAATTCGATGAAATTTTTGTGAGTGGCTTGAAATGGTACCAGGACACATAATATGCAGTTAGATTTTCAATCGGAGTTCTCAAAGTCAGGATGATAGCTAACAGTAAAAAATTTTAGCGGTTCCGATCGAAAAATGAAAAAAGCTGAAAAACTGCCAAAATGTCCAATGGTTACCAGAAGGCTAAAAGTGACACATATATAACAGACAACTCGAATGACCAGGTCCCTCGCTCGATGAGGACAGCTTGGACAACCAGGACCTTCAAAAGGTTTGCTGAAGAGGCGGTGACAATGAGACTAGTAGCAGCCCGAGCAGGTTTGAGAGTAGTCACACAGTCATATCCTTTAAAAAACAATATCACTAAAGCATCCTTGAAATCAACCGAACAGGCCTAGGCTAAGGTCTAGGCCTAGCTGCATACAGAGGGGACCTATACAACCAAATCATGATTGTGGCAGGATCGGGATCACTCTGCCTAGTGTAGTTGGCTAGGAGCGTGCTGCACCCGACAAGCAGACTACCGCAATCATAGGTGACATTGGTGAGGGGCAAAAAAAAAGGGACCAAATTTCAAGGTTAAGAAAAAATAAAAAAAGTCTAGATGGAGAAAAAAAAATGGGGCTGTTGGTCAAGGGGAATTTGGGCAATCCACCCTATAATAAAAATCATTAATTTATATTATACTAATTTAGATTAAAAAATATTTTATATAATTAGTGTACATATTATTAAATGATAGTTAATATAAAACATATATAATATTTATTTTGAACCAATTTTTTTATTATTTATTATTCATTTGGATTAGGCATGTCAACGGGTAGAGTCTAGGCCGGATCATGGTGGACCAGGACTCGACCTGTGATAGGACCCGTTGGACCCTGTCCAACCCAGGACCGACAAGTCCTTGGGAATTAGGACCCGGACTCAGGAATGGCATATAAAAGAAGAACATCATTGCAAAAAAAATTTATAAATTAAACATCTGGCATAATTTTCAAAACATACAACATAAAATATGTTAACCTAAACACTAAAAAGATTTAAAACAAATTACCACAAACACATAAACCAAATCTACTTTTTAAAGTCTTACAAGTTACAACAGACACCCAAAATAAATTTGCAACAAACCAACCAAATTATACAAGCACTTTAATAAGTTAACCAAAGTTATACAAGCACATTACATCACTAAATTTACTACATATTAAACAACTAAGTTCTTGCAAGTTGCAACAGCAACACAACGGAAAAAAAAGACAAATAGTTTAGATGGTAGAAGTTTAATGTTGTGCTTGCATAATGTCCAAAACCATATGGCTTATATATATAAAACAATTGGGTCTCGGGTCTATAGGATCAGGTTGGGGTGGACTTGGACACGAGCCGATTTTATGATCGGATCCACCGGGTCGAGTCCAAATCGGATAAAATAAATTGCATGTGTAATCAGGTCCAGGATCGGACCCAACCCATTTGGATAAACAAAACAGCATTTTAAATTCTTTTAAATGTTATTGTTTGGATAGATAAAACCAGATTTTAAATTGTTGTTCAAAGCATCCCGACCCACTTAGTGCGGATGTAGAGGGACACCCCGTTTACTCGGGATTGCAGGGCTCGACTTTTGAGAAAAAAAAAGTTCTCCAATCCTATGGGCTGAGTATCATGGGCTTCAGCCCACTATGTTCTCTGGGCCATTATTGGTCCACAGTTCCTTAATAATAGTAGTTTGTTGTTGTTGTTGTAGTCGGGACTGTCACCCTATTTAAGGGCGTTGTTTACCAAAAAAAACTATATATATATTATTTAAAACAGGTGTTACTCATTTGGATGAAAACAAATGAATGACAATGTAAATTGATTTTACACCGATTTTAATCCTTTTTTCTTTCAAATCACATTTTGTCAGAGAAAGTATATGATAATTAGACAGGGTTTGTTGATATATTTTAAAAGATAGTAAATGTATGCAATTTTTTAATTTCTTAAAATCATATTTTGTGAGATAAAATCTAGTATTTGACAATTATATTATACATAAAAAATCAATACTAATATTTAAAATTTAATAACATTATTATTTTTTAAGACTTTTAATAATAATATATATAATTTAATAGTATTTTTAAATTTCAATATTAGTGCAATTATATATTTAAACCGATGTAATTTTTATTTAACTGTAATTTTGTTATATTTACTATAAATATTTTTACATTATTACCCATATATTTATATTACTATTATTTTATATTAAATATTATTGAACTTTTAATTACAGAAAATGTATAGATATTAAATTCTATTATTTATTTATTTGTTTGTTTTATCAATTTCCTATATGTTATTGTTTTTTTAATATGATCTTAGTTTAACTTAATTTTCATAAGAAATGTTGAATATTTATTTATTAAATATCAAATCAAATATGTTTGGTAAAGATTGCATTCAATAATCCCGGTTATACTTTTCGTATAGTATTTTAACTTACCATATTGTTGATTGTTTTTCAAATTTTGATAGATTGATTTATCTAAAAAGATTTAAGATATAAATTAAAAATACATTTATTGTTTCAAATTAAGAGTATGGGTTAATAAGATATAGAAAAATAATTAATTTACAAATTAAAACAAAATAATTACAGTTTTTTGTATTTCAATTCAAAATATAGATAAACATGTATCATTGTAAAAAAACAAAAAAAAAAAAGCTCGGTTATATCTATAAAAAATCCATTTATTTCGGATGAACCGGTTCCAAATAAATAAATATTAATGCCCAACCTCTCCTATTTAATTCAATTTTTTTTAGTTTCTTAAGTCTTTATGTCGTTCCAAGATTATTTTTTTGTTTTGTTTATGTTTGATTATTTTTCAATAATATTTAAATTCAAAGATTTGGAGTTTTTATTTGTTTTCTAATTGTTTTCAAGGATGATGAATGTGTTTTATTTTTAATATTTTTGAACAATTTATTTGGATATTCTAATCATTTTCTTTATTGAACGTTTTTTGTATTTCAAGAGATCGGATTGAATTATATATACAAAAGTTTTCTTCTAAACGCTTCTCAGAAGAGTAAGATGTTATTTTTTTAATATATTTATATATATTTTTAATATCTAGCTAATTAATAATTTCTGATGTATTTATTATTTGCATTGTTGTATTTATAAAAAAAAAATATGCATAATATTCTACCTACTTGTTAGATGTACATAGGAATATACAACTATGACTTTATTCTACCTACTTGTTAGAAGTACATAAGAATATACATCTATTATACTTTATTTAATAATTATTATTGTTTGTCTTTGGAAGATGATTTTATGGGTGGGGGATAGGAAGGGGGAGGATGAGGGGAATAGGAAGGGGGTTGGCAATGTGGAGGAGCAGGCGAAGGAGGTGAAAGAGAAGGGGCGGAGAAGAAGGGGAATGGGGGGGGGGGGGGAGGAGGAGAAAGAACATGACCAGGTTGTGGTTGATAGACAGTTGGAAGAGGTATATCTGTACATGTCATTTTGTTTTCTATATTTATTTAAGTTATATCTATATTTATTGGTTTATATTTCTGTAAACAATACAGAGCCAAGTGGTAGACATTTTTCCGTTACTAGACAACAGCCAAATAGATCAGGTAAACCTGTGAATGTTTTCTATACCGTCTGTAACTATTTAAACATTATCTGTACTTATGTATCTTCTTCTATGAATTTTGTTTTGTCAGCTGCATGTTGTTTATAATATTGAGGATGATAGTTTAAAATAAAGTTCATCTATTGGGTTTGGCGTGCTCGGGCTCATTGAAGAGAGAAGATTTATTGTCAAACGATGACAAATGATGGATTGAGAGATTCCTAAATTTACTCATCACACACAAGGCAGTGTTGAGAACCATGAAAGGCACAGAAGTTCTTGGGAATCATGTTCATGACATACCATTTGATGGGCAAATGACTGAGGGATATGTCATCAATGCATATTTCAACATACTTGATAAGAGGATATTGAACGAGGACGTAGAAAACTCTGGAGATGCTTGTTCATGAAGCATTTTGTACAGGTAACTATTTTCGTTTATAGTTACAATATTATAAGTTTCAGAATATTATATGTAATTTACAGATATATCATTTACTGTATGTGTGAATCTATCTTTTCAACGCCTATCCATGCAAAAGGGAGAGAAAGATCGACTTGGTTTCATGTCCCACTACATGCTGGAGTGCAAAGATGATATCATCAGTGAAGCAGATAAGTATATTTTTGTCAACAACGATTTGCACTGGTATTTGGTGGTGTTAGACTTATGCGAGGAGGGCTTCTTAGCTTATAACTCGTTACCTTATGCTCGTTACAAGAAACATGTGTTTGACATAGTAGAATGCATAGAAAAATAATTCCATAAAAATATAACCATTGTCGATATTTCTAAATGGAAGATAAACTGGGTAAAAGATCGGCCCCTGCAGAAAAGCAGGTATGTATGCTTCTTATATGATTTCAATTTGGCTATGTATGCTTCTTATATGATTTCAATTTGGCTTTCTGCTATTACTAATGTTGTTCTTCTCTTGTAAGTGAAAATTTGTTTAGGTATTTGACTAATTGTTGCATGTGTAGCTTGGACTACGCATTCTTTGTTATGAAGTATGTTGATTGCATAGTTCGAATGCCTTTTAGTGGGTTTGATTTCACCTAGCAGGACATGAAGAGGATAAGGGGGAAGACAGGCAGTGATTTTATTAGGATTGGCGTAGAGCGTCGTAATTCAAACATTTGATGTATCTCTTTCTGTCTATAAGACTTTCAGTTCTTCAATCTATTATGAAGACACTCTTGGAATGTAGGTTTAACAATCTTTATGTTTAACCATATTTTTGTAAAATCAATCATATTTGTATGCATCAATTGCATTTCTATGTTTCATTATAGTTTCTGTAAATTTGATATATTTCAATGGTACTTACTGTAACATGGACATATATTTATGTAACTAATATATATAGTTTTCGTAACTGCATTTACATTTTCTCTAACTAATATACAAGGGAATGTTAGAACTTTAAATAGGCATACATAACACATGAAATAACATGCCGTCCTCTTTCAATAAGCATTTTGTACATTAATATAAAAATTTTATGCAACAATATAAACTCTTTCTATAACTTGATGTTAGAGTGTCTGTAAATTGATGTTATTTTGCATGTAACTCATACACTAATTTTCAGTAACTTATAATTGGCATGCATAACGCATGAAATACAACAAATTTTTCATATAGGATGTATATATTGTGATGAAATATTTTCAGGTGTTATGCATTAATTTATGTTTCTCTAGTGATTTGCAAGTTACAGATAATATGTTTACAAATTACACGAATTAGAGATGATATTATAGTGTTTTGTAAGTTATCATTTTTATGCATTAATTTTAGGTTCTATGCATTATTGCACTTACATATTGCTTTTTGTAAGTTACAGAAAATATTGTACTGTTTACAAGAACAATTACAAAGTTTAAATATTGTCTAATTCACGTTACAGAAAATAATGCACTTACAGATGACACTTAAACATGATAGTTACTAGACGTACATATTGGAATATGCACATAAGAGGAAGTTAGAATGATTAAACAGTAGATCGTCATGCATAGAATAAAAATAATATCCTTATAGAACAATTAAACGCATAACAAGAATATAGAAGCGGTCTAAAGAACACATAGCATAACACACAATACTGATACAAATTGACTGGAGAAACGCTTTAAAATGCTGTTGTTATACCTCATAATCAAATGATGTCACGCCCCAGGGCGGCCGTCCTCGAGACGTGGCAATAATAAAATATCAGCTATCAATACCTGAGGTCAATAAAGACTCCAACAACAACACACAAGGTGGTAAAGCAAGGATAATGATAACTGACTGAAAAGCGAAAGCATAATATATAAACAATGTCTGTAAACCAAAAACATTATTACAGACTCGAATACACAATCACTGTCCTGTGAGAGCCAAGTCTAGACCAAAGAAAAATACAACCTGTGCCACATGCACGATTTATAATACATACAATGACTCTAGGACTGCTGACAGCCTCGCACTCGCCACCCGTCGGAAGAACGCTCCACGCCCATAAGACCACGCCACAAGAAAGCTCCAGCTCCACGCCCAACACTGCCCCTGAAAAGAAACAGTATGCGAGGGGTGAGCTACAAGCTCAGTGAGTGGCTGGAAACCAATCACCATACAACAGTTCAATACATAAGCACTTTCCTTTCAAGGAAAACATGGCAAGTATATATAATATCAGCAGTCTATACAAGAGATCAATAAAATACTCTAAACAACATCGAAAATGACAACACAGACAATAAGGTGGCTGACATAATATATACAAATAGCGGAAGCTTAAACGACTGAGTCTGTAATTCAAAGACATATTACAGACCCGATACATAATCAACTGTCCTGTGAGAGCCAATATACACAACGACATCAAAATACAAACGTGTGCCCAAGCACGGATAACCAATACATACAATCAAGAAGGGGATGCTGATGGCCTCTCACTCGCAGAACGTGACGCTGCTCCACTACTGCTGATGTGCCTCGGGGAGCTCCTCCTTCAGATCCGACTCAGATATCACTGGAGAAAAATATATGCGAGGGGTGAGTCACACGCTCAGTGAATAGCACAACCCATGCATCACAATTCATATTAATTTATAGTCCCTAAAACGGGAGCAACCACACATTCTAATGGGTCGTTTCATCGCCAACCCACCTCCCCCCTCACCCTCACCCTTTTCGGGGGGTGACATGGGCCTCTTGGGGCATACTAGACCGCTCTCCACCCCTGGTCCACCCGGTAGCCTCTCCCACCCTCGTAGCCTCCACCTGGTATACTCCCACTATCAGTACAGTCCGACGCATCGGAGGTACCTACGGACGGGAGCCCTCTGTCAGGTCAGCCAACGCCGGGGAGTCCCTACATCGGATCCAACCAAAAGGAGAAGACAGCCTACTCACACGGATACGATCCTCTTGGATCCGTCGACACCGATTTGTAACTCTACTAATGTCATGAATTCTCAAGAATTCCTCCAGGGCGCATAACTAAGATGCGGGGAGACATATATTATAACAACAAGGTTATAATATTCTCTAAGGCATGCTTATAACTAAATGCTCTCATTTTGATTTAATTAGATTAAACTAGATGGGAACATGCATAGTTCGGGGCTTTCCAATTAAGGACAAGGTGACTAAACATGCATAGGCCGCTATACATGATATAAGGGTGCATATCCCTAGCATACAAAGTCTAAGGTGGCATGGATATATCATATTAATCATGCATGCATAGCTTTACATTTATTACTAGTTAATATACAATTATGGTGCCCCAGGGGAGGGCAATGCATGCCTACGTGCATCGAACGCCTCCCTACTGGGTTGGATTGTCCCACTCACCGAAACCCGGGTCGTTGCGTGACCGTCCGTCAAGATCTGCAAGACATGGGCATTCAATATGGTGAGTAAACTACACAATTACATAAGAAATTTACTAGAAATACCCAACACTCGGACAAGCATGCATACGGACCCGCACGCATGCGAGCACGCGCGTACGCACGCGAGTCCGAGTGCCCCGACACCCTCCCGAACCCACGGGCAGCCATACGCACGGCCACCCGCACGCGCACGCACGAATGCGCACGCACGCACGCACCCTTGCACCCCGGGCGCACTGTCGCACCCCTGCCTCGCGCGCGCTCACGCGTCTAGCCCTGCGCATACCCGCGCCGCCCGCATGCCCGCGCTACTGCGCTTACGCGCGCGCACCCGCCAGCGCGCCCGTCTGCGCGCGCCAGCGCCCGACTGCGCGCGCAGACGCGCGCGCACGCGCGCGGATGACTCCGCACGCGCGCCCGAGCCCCTTCCACCCCCTCCTCAGCCCTGCCACACCCCCCTAACACCCATGCAAGCGTGCACACCAAATCACACACCCTAAACAAGCATCTAAACTAGCTAGGGGAGGAGGAAAACTTACCCAAAGAGAGGAAGAACAAAGGGAGGAACTCGGGTGCCCTTTGCGCACCGAATCGCCACCACCAAGCCCACTCTCAGCCCTAAAATGGCTGGAAACAGGGGAGAAGGGGAAGCCATGAGAGGAGGTAAACAAAGGGGAAAGCAAAACAAAAACCATACAAGGGTAGATCTCACCCTTACCAATCTTTTTCCCTTCTAGGGTTTCCTTTTTCTTCACCTCCTACTACCTCTAATGGAGACTAATAAGAAGAGGGAGTGAGAGATCTTTGTGTGTGAGTGAGAGAGGGAGAGAAGAGAAGAGAAGAGAAGGGGACGCCCACTTTAGGGCACACACACACACACACACACACCCACACACTCACACACTTAGGGTTTTGGTGAGGTTTGACTTTGAGTCAACCCAACCACCCAAAAATGATTTGACCAAGTCAATGGTCAATCTTGACTTGGTCAAAGTCATCTTTGACTTGGTCAAGTCTTCCCATGACTTTCCACTTGGTCAAAACCCGGATACGATTCGGAACTGCCCAAATTCTGAAACGTTACCGGAATTCGATAAAATTTTCGTGAGTGGTTTGAAATGGCACTAAGACACGTAATGTACAGTTAGATTTTCAATCGGAGTTCCCAAGCTCAGGATGATAGCTAAAAGTCCAAAATTTTAGCGGTTCCGATCGAAAAAAGAAAAAGTTGAAAAACTGCCAGAAATGTCCAAAAGGTGCCCGGAAGGCTAAAAGTGACACATATATAACAATATAGCTCCGAATTGGACAATGCAAAGTCCACTGGAAAGCCAAGAAGATTATCTACAACTTTCATGTTTATGCCAAGATCAACTAATCCTTCCAGCTATTCCGAAATGAGGGCTAAACATTGAACAGAGCTGCTGCCAGAATTTTTCATCCCCGAGGTATACTTGGAAAAATACCCATAACTTTTACTACATGAATCCAGTTGATCTAATTCCACTTTTGTACGAAAGCTAACTCAAAACTGAGCATCTCATGATAAAATCATATTTAAACCTCTTCATCTTGGATTTTAACAAAATTAAATCCAAATACCAAATCGGAAATACATAACTTCTAGGAGAAAATTTGTAACTTAATTTTCAATCAGAGCGCTCCAACTCCTGCAGGTGGCTAAAAGCCAAAATTTTAGCGACTCCGATCGAAAAAATAAGGCTTCAAATGACACAGGCATAACAAATGATATTTGCTAGGCAATGGTTCTCGCACGTTTGTCGATTGTGACCAAACTGTTTATAGAAAGAGCATTAATAAGGCAATGTGTTAATCTCACCTCTGGATGGAATTCTTCTTTTCTTCTTTCTTCCAGGTCGCTTCTTCATCATAGATGGCTTGATCACGATTGTTATATATGTGTCACTTTTAACCTTCTGGTAACCGTTGGGACATTCTGGCAGTTTTTCAGTTTTTTTCGTTTTTCGATCGAAACCGCTAAAATTTTGGGCTGTTAGCTATCGCCCTGAGATAGAGGGCTCCGATTGAAAATCTAACTGCATATTATGTGTCCTGGTGCCATTCCAAGCCGCTCACAAAAATTTTGTCGAATTCCAATAACGTTTCAGAATTTCGTAGTTCCGGAGCGTATCCGGGTTTTGACTGAGCGAGAAGTCATTGGGAGAGTTGACTCGTCAAAGTAGGCCCATGACTTGGTCAACCCTTTTTGTTTTTATTTGTAGTTGGGTTGTCCCAAGTCAAAACCCACTTAAAACCCCCTAATCCTCACTTAAACCTAATTAATCCTCTCTTAACCCTAATCTAAGTGAGGGATTATATATAAGTGAATCTAAAAAGTTGCCCCACACTATTCATCTTCTTCTCCACTTGATTTCTCTCTCCCCCTCTCTCTTTTTCTTGGGTTTGAGCTACCTAGAGTGCTTGAATCTCAAAACTCAAAGAAGAGAAAGGTAGATCTCATCCCGATCTATCCACCGGTGGTCTCGATTCGAGTTCGGCGAGTTTGACCCCCTCTAACACCCTCTTTTCTCCTCTGATTTCAGCCCCTTTGAGGGTGGAAAGAGTTCTTGGTGGTGGAGGGCTTTGGGGAGGTGTTTCGGTGCACGAAGAGCTCCCGGTCTTTCCTTCCTTCCTTTCCTTCCTAGGGTAAGCCTTCTTTCGTTCCTTTTCTTGCATTAGATGCTTGTTTAGGAGGTGTTTGGGGTGCTGGTGGCTGTGGGTGGTTGTTGGTGGCTGTTGGAGGCCATTGGTGGCCGGTGGGTGGTGGTGGAGTGGCTCGGGCAGGGTGGTGGGCTGTCCCGGGTAGGCTGGCAGTGCTGGCAGGGCAGCGCAGGCAGTGCTGGCAGGGCAGCGTGGGCGTGCGCGCGGGTGGAGCTCGGTTCGGGCGCATGCGGGCAGCGACGCGCGCAGGCAGGCAGGCGCTGGCAGGCGAGCTGCGGGAGGCGCGCTGGGCGCGTGCTGACGGGCTCGCTGGGCGCGTGCGGTCGGGCGCGCTGGGCGCAGTGCGCGGCGTGCGCGGATCGCTACGCAGGGGCGCGTGGGCGAGCAGTCGGTGCGAGCGGGGAGTGTGAGCGGGCAGGTGTGTGGGCGCTGCGCTGGGGCGCAGTGCGGGCGGGCGCACGTGCGGGGCGCTGCGCTGGGGCGCAGTGCGCGCGGGTGCACCCGGGGCTGGTCGAGCCGGTGGTACGCTCGGGGTGCGCGCGGAGCGAGGCGATGGCGCGACTAGGCGAGCGGTGGTGCGCGCGGGGTGCGCGCAGGGCGAGGCGATGGGGCGCAGGGTGTGCGGGTGTGCGCGCGGTGCACCCGGGAGGTCTCGGCAGGGTGTCCGGGCGTGCGGGCTGGGCTCGGCAGGCGTCCGGGGCGCGGGCCGGGGCTCGGCTGTGCGCCCGGGGCGGGTGGCCGTGCGTGCGGCTGCCCGGGGGTTCGGGAGTGAGTTGGAGTGCTCGGGCTCGCGTGCGTACAGGCCGTATGTACGCTTGTCTGAGTGTTATGTATTTAATGTATTTTTGGATTTATTTGTGTAGGTACTCACCGATTTGATTACCCTATCTTGCAGATCTTGACGGACGGTCGCGCGACGACCCGGCTACCGGTGAGTGGGACAATCCAACCCAGTAGGGAGGCGTACTACTCACTTGGGAGTGTATTGCCCTCCCTTGGGGCACCATGGATTTATATTAACCTGTTGTAATGTGTAATCCATGCAAGCATGATAAAATGTAGTATGCATGCTACCCTAGACTTTGTATGTTAGGGACTTGCACCCTTAGGATATGTGTAAGAGCCGTGCATCCTGTCACCTTGCTATCATGTTAGGAAAGCCTCGGCCTATGCATGTGTCCTACTAGTTTAATTTGTTAAATTAAATGCTAGCATGTGTTTAATTGCATGCCTTAGATAATATTATAGGGAGGGGCCTTGCGAGGTCAACATTGAGACCCGGGTTAGGGTACTCCGTGTTCCTTGTTTGGTTGTCAGGATGTCCTATATCGGGACCTCACGCTGCCCTCCCAAGGTTTCTTTCCCAATAATATTATACCCTTGTTACTATTATTATTATATATATTCCCCGCATCGTGGTTATGCACCCTGGAGGAATTCTGAAGAATTCATGACATTAGAGTTGTTGAGATGTGATGTCTGCGGATTCGAGTGGATCATATGCGATGGATAGGCTGTTCTGTTCCCTTCGTTGATCCGTGTAGAGACTCCCCGGCATTAGAAAGACTGTCCCGTGGAGGGGCTCCCATCAGTAGGCACCTCCTGATTTGGGACGGACTATGCTGAATGTGGGAGTGGCCAAGCGGCCTACGGAGTGGGGAGAGACTATCGGTGGACCAAGGGCGACCATCAGCCTAGTCAGTCCCAATATCCTATGTCACCTATTGAGGGGTGAGGGTGTAGTGGGTTGGCGATAGCGACCCACTGGATTTGTGTAGTTAGTCCCAATATCCTATGTCACCATATTGAGGGGTGAGGGTGAGGGTGAGGGTGTATGGATGTGTATGGATGTTTATCAGGCTAATAAGTCCCAATATCCTATGTCACCTATTGAGGGGTGAGGGTGAGGGTGTATGGATGTGTATGGATGAATATCAGTCCCAATATCCTATGTCACCTATTGAGGGGTGAGGGTGAGGGTGTAGTGGGTTGGCGGTAGCGACCCACTGTATTGTTTAGTTGTTGCCATTTAGTGGCTTTTAATAATGAGATTGTGGATTAATAATATCTGGTTGTGGTTAATATAAGCTGTGATGCATGGGTTGTGCTGTTCACTGAGCGTGTGGCTCACCCCTCGCATAATATTTTTCTCCAGTGTCATCTGAGTCGGATCTGGAGGAAGAGCTCCCCGAGGGACTTCATCAGTAGCGGAGTAGCGCCACGTCCCGTGAGTATCAGAGGCTATCAGCATCCCTTTTGCTTGTATGTATTATATTCCGTGCTTGGGCACGCGTTTGTATTGTATTTGGATGTCTTTGTATATATTGGCTCTCACAGGACAGTTGATTATGTATCGAGTCTGTAATATGTTTTGGATTACAGATTCAGTCTTTTAGCTTCCGCTATTGGTGTATATATCATGTCAGCCCTGCTTTTGTTGTCTTTTTAGCTGTTGTGTGAGTATGCTATTGAACTCCTGTTACTGATATCATATATACACTTGCCGCGTCCTGGGGTCGGCCGGCCCTGGGGCGTGACAACGATGTCATTCAACTCTGGTCTTAACATCCCCATTGTAGGTATTGAAAAGATATTAAGTGCCTAATTTTTCTTTATATGTTTCAGTAGTGTAGAACGGGTCACACCATGTGTGCAGGTATTCATTCATGATAACAAGGACAGTACAGGCATGAATGCACAATAATTCTGTAACCTGCCATTTTCTACATAGGCATGTCCGATCTTCTATGTTTACCTCGTATGAGCAGTCCCTAGCCACAAACTCAAACTTTTAGATGGTCTAACCTCCATTCCCCTTCTCTTCTCATTGATCTTTTCTAGTCTTTTATGTACTCTAGAACATAATAAAGTCTGCCACATTACGGATTTAATCCTCCTCCTCGTTGTTAAATCCATAATCAGGACACGAATGTGATCAATCATTTGTAAAATCGTCAAGTGACATGCTTACATGATCCAATTGTTGAATGATTTGGCCATGTTGAAATACATAATCGAAAACAATGTACATAAATAATTAATCAAGTTGCAGAAATAACAAAATTTTCTACAGGATATAGATAAGCCAATTATGGATTTAAACAATGATCTGTTTTGTTATCGATATCAGATGTTAATGTACAGAAACAAAATGACTAACTACATAAATTTAGAAGGAGGATAAAGAAACATGAATGCATAAGCACAAAAGGATATGACAGTGGATAACTTATCCCATATCGCTCATCTTGGAAAAGTGCATTGCACCAATGCTCAGGACCATGTTCAACCATCCAGACCTCAGCTTGCGGCACCTCCCTTATCAAATTTTTAAGTGATTTTTTAGATTCAGCTCTTGAAAAGGAATATGCAGTAGAATCCAGCAAACTGGACAAAACTTCCTTGCGTGTTTTGTCATATTATCTCAGAACAATACTCTTAAAATTCATCTTCAAATGCCTAAGACAATAAGAATGATATGAATCTAGAAAAGTTTGTTTCATGACAGCAATCAAACCTTTCAACTTGTCAAAAATAAATATAATCCGACGTTCACTAGTAAGAGCATTCTTCAAATTTGTAAAGAACCACAACCAAGAATCATAATTCTCATTCTCAACAACTGTGAACGCAACAGGATAAAGCTTATCTTCGGCGTTGTACGCTGAGGCGGCCAACATTATTCTTGAAATTTAGACTTCAAGAATGTTGCACCAACACACAATATCGGTCTACATCCAATCTCAAAACCTCAACACATGCTCAGAAACAAATAAAGAAATACTTGAATCGTTGTGTGCTTTCCATTTCAATCACCACTAAACTACATCTTTATACCATCTCATTTGATCAAAAGAACAGAATTCATTGCCATGGAATTCTTTATTCTCAATCTCATTTCCATCCCATGACTTGTTATGCCTGTGTCATTTGGAGCGCTCTGATTGAAAATTTGGGTTACATAATTTTTTTCTCCTAGAAGTTATGTATTTCCAATTTGGTATTTGGATTTGATTTTGTTAAAATCCAAGATGAAGAGGTTTAAATGTGATTTTATAATGCTCAGTTTTGAGTTAGCTTTCACACAAAAGTGGAATTAGATCTACTGGATTCATGTAGTAAAAGTTATGGGTATTTTTCCAAGTATACCCCGGGGATGAAAAATTCTGGCAGCAGCCCTGTTCTATGTTTAGCTCTAATTTCGGAATAGCTGGAGAGATTATTTGATCTTGGCATAAACATGAAAGTTGTAGATAATCTTCTTGGCTTTCCAACGGATTTTGAATTGTGCAATGCGGAGCTATATTGAGGAAGTTATGGCTGTTCTAGTGAAGCATGCTCAGAATTTCTGGTCAAGGATAAATCGGTCATTTCTATCCCTCTCTTAGATATTTATTTGCCAAAATATCTCTCCCTCCCTCTCTCTCTCACTTCCCACGTCTACATCTTGGTCTTTCTTCCTCTCTTTCAAAGCCCCCCAAGTGTTTGTGTTAATGTCACAAAGAGAAGAGAAGGAGAAGGTACAAGTGCAAGTCTAGGTTTGTGTAGGTGTTGTTGTTGTTGTTGATCTCCTCTCTCTCAAGCACCTTTTCATGAACTTCCCCCCCCCCTGATTTTCAGCCAAGAAGGAGGCTGAGGAGGGCTGAGGAGGTGGTGGTAGTGGTGGTGGTGGTTGAGGTGGTTGCGGGTGCATCGAGGGCCCCCGAGTCTCCCCCTTTCATTCCCCCTCCCAAGGTGAGCTCTTCCCCTTCTTTTCTTGGTTTTTCATGGCTTAAGGGGTTGTTGGGAGGTCATGCATGCTAGATGATTGGTTTAGGGTGAGTGAGAAGTGTGGAGGAGGGGTTAAAAGAGGGTTAGGGAAGGCTGGGCGCGCGCAGGGGGCTGTCTGCGAGCGTGCGCGTGCAGGCGCGCGCGCAGGAGGGCACTGGCAGGCTCAGGCGGGCGCGCAGACGCACGTGGGAGCGTGCGCGCGAGCAGGCGGGTGGGCACGAAGTGGGCGCGCGGGTGCGAGCGGGCGCTCGCGCGAGCTGGGGTGCGCTGTGGGAGTGCGCGCGAGTGCGTGCGCGCGTGGCAGTGCGCCTGGGCATGCGTCTGGGCGCGGGGTTGGGGGCCAGTGCGTGCGCGCGCGTGCGTGCGCGTGTTGGGGCATGCGTGGGGCTGCCCAGGGTCTCGGGTAGGTGCTGGGGCACCCGGGCATGCGTGCGTACGCGCGTGCTCGCATGCGTGCGAGCCCGTATGCGTGCATGTCTAAGTCTTTGGTATTTCTAATGATTTCTAAGTGTAAATTGTGTTGTTACTCGCCCAATTTCTAATGGGATGCGCGAGGTCCCTGGTTGTATGGTGAGTGGTTCGATCCAGTCCCCACCCCCCTCTCGGGATGCGCTCGACGTGCGTAGTCGCGCGTCGCGCATCGATGGGGCCCCCCTAGCTATACTACTTGTGTAGATAAGTAGTATGGCCATGCTTAAGCTATAATATGTAGATATCTTGCATGCTAGGCTTATATACATGTATTGTTTTCATGTATGAATGATTGTGTTGCATGAGCCCCTCTAGTATGGGCATGTATGTTGTAAATGTGTATGGATGTATAGAATATGACATGTCTTAGGTAGTATTGTAATACTACTCTCACCATATTAATGGGAATATACAGTATGATTAAGTCTTGGTTAATAACGGGCACCTGCCTAATATTCCCTTGCGATAAGACTCGAGGGCGTGGTATAGCTGTTGCGCCCATGCTAATGGGGCAAAGCTATGACCAGCTGCATGAGATGATGATCTCTCTCGCCCTCTCCCTCTGAACGAACTGAGTAAGTAGATGCGATTTCCTACTCGACTCAGGTTCGTTTGGAATATTGGCATGCACCTGTTAGTGCGCGAGATCGCGCTTGACCCTTTCTTTTAAGTTGGCGATATCCAACGGATGTTAGGGCATATTTTGTATGCTCATGTGATTAATGACCATGTATGCATGTTGTATGGATTCATTATGATGTAAATATTTGATTAGGGAGTACCCCTATGATTAATTGTTATGTGATCATGCATATGGTTCATGCACATAAATAAGATTAATTTCTCCTCTAAAATATATGCGCATGTTAAAACTGATAGGCCTAGTTGGAATAGGCGTGGGTATGACCCGCTGTCGGGTTGTACCTTATTAGTTAGAGCGCTAGCGATGTAATCTCCCCGTGCATTCGAGCGATGCACTCATTTGGAATTCAGGAGAATTCATTAGCTTATGGGATTATTTCTATGTGAGAGCAGAGGCAACCCCTTTGTGTCTAAGCGACGCAACGGTGTGGGAGTACAGTAGTATTCGATATCTCGATAAGTGATTTTCGAGAGTAGTTGCTTTCCATTGGGTTCGCTTCGCGAACATGGAATGTTTACTTCCATTGTCGTCCGTGTTGAGGGGGCCCGGGTTGTAGCTGTCCTGACAGAGGGCTCCCATCCGTAGGTACCACCGATGCATTCAGGAGCGTACTGATCGTGGGAGTATACCAGGTAGAGGCTACCCGGGAGAGGGTTAACGAATGATATTGCAGAGTAGTTGTTTTCCATTGGGTTCGCTTTGCGAACATGGAATGTGTACTCCCAATGTCGTCTGTGTTGAGGGGGCCCAGGTGTAGCTGTTCTGACAGAGGGCTCCCATCCGTAGGTACCACCGATGCATTCGGAAGCGTACTGATCGTGGGAGTATACCAGGTAGAGGCCACCCGGGAGAGGGTTAACGAATGATGTTGCGAGCGTGGGTTCGTTCTCCCCTTCGTTGGATCCGATGTAGGGACTCCCCGGCGATTACAGCTGTCCTGACAGAGGGCTCCCATCCGTAGGTACCACCGATGCATTCGGGAGCGTACTGATCATGGGAGTATACCAGGTAGAGGCTACTTGGGGAAAGGGCTACTGGCGGACCATGTCACGCCCCAGGGCGGCCGTCCCCGAGACGTGGCAATAATAAATATTAGCTATCAATACCTGAGGTCAATAAGGACACCAACAACAATACACAAGGCGGCAAAGCAAGATAATGATAACTGACTGAAAAGCGGAAGCATAATATATAACAATGTCTGTAAATCAAAAACATTATTACAGACCCGAATACACAATCAATGTCCTTTGAAAGCCAAGTCTAGACCAAAGAAAATACAACCTGTGCCACATGCACGATTTACAAAGCATAAAATGACTCTAGGAATGCTGACAGCCTCGCACTCGCCACCCGCCGGCAGAACGCTCCATGCCCATAAGACCACGCCACAGGAAAGCTTCAGCTCCACGCCCAACACTGCCCCTTAAAAGAAACAGTATGCAAGGGGTGAGCTATAAGCTCAGTGAGTGGCTGGAAACCAATCACCATTCTACAGTTCAATACATAATCAATTTCCTTTTTTCAAGGGAAAACATGGGTAGAAACCCAATGGATAACAGGGTCACGCGGCGGCGCGACCAACCTCACCCCCACCCTCATCCCGGAGGGAGTCTTTTGGGACATATGGGGAGAGACCATACCGTCGGTCGAAGAGACCCGGATTTACTGGTCTAGAGACCATACCGTCGATTGAAGAGACCCAGATTTACTGGTCTAGAGACCATACCGTCGGTCGAAGAGACCCGGATTTACTGGTCTACTCAACACTACTGGATCATCTACATCTAGACAATCGCCCAACGATGTCCTTCAACATCGATCACGAGACCGGACCCAACAACTATGGGAACGGTCGAACAACGAATGGGTCATGAGGCGACGTGTCTTCGCCTCATCCACACCCTCACTCCTGAAAGGAGACATCTTGGGACTTTGGGAAGAGACTTAGACTGCTCTACACCCCTGGTCCACCCGGTAGCCTCTCCCACCCTCGTGGCCTCCGCCTAGTCCTCTGACAGGTATAGCCAACGCCGGGGAGTTCCTACATCGGATCCAACGAAGGGGAGAACGATTTCCACGCTCGCGACATCATTCATTAACCCTCTCCCGGGTAGTATCTACAACCCGATCTCCTCAACTCACCGCTCTACACCCTTGGTCCGCCAGTAGCCCTTTCCCACCCTCGAGGCCTCCACCTAGTCCACTCCCACCATCCGTACTGTCCGACACATCGGAGGTACCTACGGACGGGATCCCTCTGTCAGGTACAGCAAACGCTGGGGAGTTCCTACATCGGATCCAACGAAGGGGAGAACGATCCCATGTTCGCAAAGCGAAACCCAATGGAAAACAACCACTCTCGATACTCGCTTATCGAGATATCACACACATGCATAACAACAACCAACACACTCATATTAACCTTAAAGTAGTCATAGTCCCTAAACGGGAGTAACTACACAAGCTAGTGGGTCGTAACATCGCTGACCCACCCCACCCTCACCCTTTAAGGGGTGACATGGGCCTTTTGGGACTGACTAGACTGCTATTCACCCTTGGTCCACCGGTAGCCTCTCCCCGCTCCATAGCTTACCTGGTATACTCCCACGATCAGCACAGTCCGATGCATCGGAGGTACCTACAGATGGGAGCCCTCTGTCAGGACAGCCTGTCTAACGCCGGGGATGTCACTACACGGATCCAACGAAGGGAAGAGAACAGCCTACCCACACGCATGCGATCCTCTTGGATCCGTCGACAACGCTTCCTAACATTTCTAATGTCATGAATTCTCAAGAATTCCTCCAGGGCGCATAACTAAGATGCGGGGAAACCTATATTATAACCACAAGGTTATAATATCCTCTAACGTCATGCTTATAACAATATAATCACATAATCCCATCTTGATTTAAATAAATTAAACTAAATGGGAACATGCATAGGTCGAGGCTTTCCTAGCATGAAACATGGTGACTAAACATGCATAGGCCGCTATACATGATATAAGGGTGCATATCCCTAGCATACAAAGTCTAAGGTGGCATGGATATATCATATTAATCATGCATGCATAGCTTTTACATATTAGTTAGGGGCCCCATCGATGCACGATGCGCGTCTATGCGGGTCGAGCGCATCCCTAGATAAGGGGAGGGGGGGGGGGATTGGAATCAAACCACTCACCTTGCGACCCGGGACCTCGCGCATCCCATCAGTCGAGATCTGTAAGGTAGGGGCATCGAACTGGTGAGAAACAGCACAATTTACACATAGAAATCACTAGAAAAACCCAATACTCGGACAAGCATGCATACGGGCTCGCACGCATGCGAGCACGCACGTACGCACGCGAGTCCGAGTGCCCCGACATCTACCCGAACCCTCGGGCAGCCACATGCATGGCCCCCCGCACGCGCACGCACGAATGCGCACGCACGCACGCACCCCACGCGCTGCCGCACGCGCGCGCCCGCGCGCACTGCGCGTCTAGCCCTCACGCAGCACCCCACGCACGCCCCAGCACGCGCACACACGCGCACACACGCGCATGCACGAGCGCACGTGCACTGGTCCCCATCCCCGCGCCCAGGCGCATGCCCAGGCGCACTGCCCCGCGCACTCCCGCGCGCACGCGCCTGCACGCGCGCATGCGCACAGACTGCGCCCAGCACGCGCCCAGCCCATCCCAACCTCATTTTAACCCTCCCCAACCCCTCACACACACTCTAACCCCTATGCATAGCATGCAAGACTTCCCCAACAGCCCCTTAAGCCATGAAAACCAAGAAAAGAAGAGGAAGGGCTCACCTTGGGAGGGGAAAAGAAAGGGGGAGGTTCGGGGGCCCTCGACGCACCCGCGACCACCTCAACCGCCACCACCAACACCACCACCTCCTCGGCCTCTCCTCAGCCTCCTCCATGGCTGCAAATCAGGGGGGAAGGATCATGATATGAGAGCTTGAGAGAGAAGGATCAACAACACATGGACAACCCTCACCAACACTTCCTCCACCACCATCTCATTCTCATTGAGTAATAAAATCAAACACCTAGGGGGGCTTGAATGAGAGAAGAAGAGAGGGCTTGAAAAATAGGCGTGGAAGTGAGAGGGAGAGAGAGAGAGAAGATATTTATGCAACAAATATCTAAGGGGAATGAAATGACTAAGTCGCCCTTTGACCAGAAATTCTGCGCATGCTTCACTGGAACAGCCATAACTTCCTCAATATAGCTCTGAATTGCACAATTCTAAGTCCGTTGGAAAGCTAAGAAGATTATCTACAACTTTCATGTTTATGCCAAGATCAAATAATCTCTCCAGCTATTCCGAAATTAGAGCTAAACATAGAGCAGGGCTGCTGCCAGAATTTCCCTCCCCGGGGTATACTTGGAAAAATACCCATAACTTTTACTACAAGAATCCAGTTGATCTAATTCCACTTCTGTATGAAAGCTAACTCAAAACTGGACAACTCATAGTAAACTCATATTTAAACCTCTTCATCTTGGATTTTAACAAAATCAAATCCAAATACCAAATCAGGAATACATAACTTCTAGGAAAAAAAATTATGTAGCCAAATTTTCAATCAGAGCGCTCCGAATGACACAGGCACAACAGACCAAGGGCGTAGAACAGTCTGAGTCTCTTCCAAAAGTCCTATGTCACCTCCGGGGGTGAGGGTGAGGATGAGGTGAAGACACATCGCTGCGTGACCCATTCGTTGTTCGTCCGTTCCCATAGTTGTTGGGTCCGGTTGTGTATCGATGTTGAAAGACATCGTGGGTCAGTTATCTCGATGTAGATGATCCAGTAGTGTTGTGTAGACCAGTAATCCCGGGTCTCCTCGACCAACGGTATGGTCGCTCCCCAAAAGTCCCAAGAGTCTCCCTCCGGGAGTGAAGGTGAGGGTGAGGTTGTTCGCGCTGTCGCGTGACCCTGTTATCCATGGGTTTCCACCCATGTTTTCCTTGAAAGGAAAGTGCTTATGTGTTGAACTGTTGTATGGTGATTGGTTTCCAGCCACTCATTGAGCTTGTAGCTCACCCCTTGCATACTGTTTCTTTTCAGGGGCAGTGTTGGGCGTGGAGCTGGAGCTTTCCTGTGGCGTGGTCTTATGGGCGTGGAGCGTTCTTCCGGCGGGTGGCGAGTGTGAGGCTGTCAGCAGTCCTAGAGTCATTGTATGTATTGTAAATCGTGCATGTGGCACAGGTTGTATTTTCTTTGGTCTAGACTTGGTTCTCACAGGACAGTGATTGTGTATTCGAGTCTGTAATAATGTTTTTGATTTACAGACATTGTTTATATATTATGCTTCCGCTTTTCAGTCAGTTATCATTATCCTTGCTTTGCCACCTTATGTGTTGTTGTTGGAGTCTTTATTGACCTCAGGTATTGATAGCTGATATTTTATTATTGCCACGTCTCGGGGACGGCCGCCCTGGGGCGTGACATGACTGATCATATGAGACATTCATCCCAAATTGTCTATTCAGTTAGATCCTCATGTCATTTGTGGCAAATAAGGGATTAAATTGAAGATCGTCTCTAACAAATTCAGAAACCCATTTCCTACCGGCCTTGGGATGCCTTGCTCCTCATAAACCACCCCCACAAGTATGTGTCGATACGCAAGTCTTGATTCTAAACATTTTTTCTCCCTCAGATGCTTGTAAAAGCGATGCATGAATACGCCAAGCGCAATTGGAAGCAGCACATTTTGTAGTAACTCTTGATTAGATGGTAGTCAAACCCATGTGCAATAGCAAAGTTGCGAAGGTCATGACGAAAGTGATCCACATTATATTATGAAATATTTGACCAAGCTATCTAATGAGATCACCCACATGCTAATTGTTATATATATATGTGTAACTTTTTAGCCTATTGGTCTCATTTGGGTCATTTTTGGCCATTTTCTAATTTTTTCTTTTTTCGATCGGAGCCGCTAAAATTTTAGACTTTTAGCTATCTGCGTGAGTTCGAGAACTCCGATTAAAAACCTAACTGCATATTATGAGTCCTGTTGCCATTTTGTACTACTCATAAAAATTTCATCGAATTCCGGTAACGTTTTAAAAAATTATGCAGTTCTGAATCGTATCCGGGTTTCGGTCGTTTCTGGTTTGTTAGGAGGAATAGTGTTGGGATATTTTGGTGGTTAAGGTGACCTTGGGTAACCTCACCCCCCTATTGCTTAAAGAGTAAGAAAACTTTGGATATTTTAAATGTGTGTGGGTGAGTTTAGCTTAGGTGCACCCCCCCTTTTTCCCTTCTCATCACCCCCCCAAATGGTGGAAAAAGTGGGCTCTCTCTCTCTCTCCCTCACCATTCCCACGTCTCCCTCTCCCTTGTGTGAATGTGTGTGTGTGTGTGTTCATTTGAAAGAAAAGAAGGAGAAGAAGAAGCAAAAGAAGAGGAATAGTGTAAGAGGAAGAACACTTAAGGTGTGTTCATGTGTTATTGATTAGTAGGTGTTGTTTTCCCTTCTCATAGGCTCCCTCTCATACTCCCTTTTGCCCCTGATTTTCAGCCAAGTAAGGCTGAGGAGAAGGTGGTGTTGGCGGTGGTGGTTGCGGTGGTTTTGGTGCGCCAAGGGCACCCAAGAACCTCCCCTTTTCTTTCCCCTCCTTTGGTAAGCTCTCCTCCTCCCTTATCTTGTTTTAAATGGTTGTTAGGGCTGTTAGGGTGTTCATGCATGCCATGCATAGGTGGTAGGGGGTGTGGGAGGGCTGAGGAGGGGGTGGAAGAGGTTTGGGCGCGCGTGTGGGGCCATCCGGGCGCGTGCGCGTGCATCTGAGCGCACAGAGGGGCGTTGGCGCGCGCAGTTGAGCGCGCTGGCGGGCGCGCGCGCGTACGCGCAGGCGAGCGAACGTGTGTGCGGGGTGCTGCACGGGCGCGCAGTGCAAGCGAGTGCGCGCCGGCAGGACGCGCAGTGCGCGTGGGCGGGCGCAAGCGTGCGTGCTCGGGCGGCAGCGCGTCTGGGCGCGCGGATGGGCGCGCGGCAGTGCGCCAAGGGGTGCTGGGGCGCGTGCGTGCGTGCGTATGCGTGCGTACACGTGCGGGGGGCCATGCGTGTGGCTGCCCGAGGGTTCGGGTAGGTGTCGGGGCACTCGGACTCGCGTGCGTGCTCGCATGCGTGCGAGCCCGTATAAGTGCTTGTCCGAGTTTTTGGTATTTCTAGTAAATTCCATGTATATTTATGTAGTTATACTCACCATATTGAATGCCCTTGTCTTGCAGATCTTGGCGAACGGTCACGCAACGACCCGGGTTGCGGTGAGTGGGTCTGTTGTGCCTGTGTCACTTGGAGCGCTCTGTTTAAAAATTGGCTACATAATTTTTTTTCCTCGAAGTTATGTATTCCTGATTTGGTATTTGGATTTGATTTTGTTAAAATCCAAGATGAAGAGGTTTAAATATGAGTTTACTATGAGATGTCCAGTTTTGAGTTAGCTTTCGTACAGAAGTGGAATTAGGTCAACTGGATTCCTATAGTAAAAGTTATGGGTATTTTTCCAAGTATACCCCGGGGATGGAAATTCTGGCAGCAGCCCTGTTCTATGTTTAGCTCTAATTTCGGAATAGCTGGAGAGATTATTTGATCTTGGCATGAACATGAAAGTTGTAGGTAATCCTCTTGGATTTCCAATGGAATTAGAATTGTGCAATTCGGAGCTATATCGAGGAAGTTATGGCTGTTCTAGTGAAGCATGCGCAGAATTTCTTGTCAAATGACGACTTAGTCATTCCCCCTTAGATATTTGTGATAAATATCTTCCTCTCTCTCTCTCTTCCCCTCTCACTCCCACGACTAGCTTTTCTTGTCTCTTTTTCTCTCTTGCAAACACACCCCACATGTGTTTGTTAATTTGTCCCAATGAGAAGAAGTGAAGGAGAGGGTGAAGGAAGAAGAGAAGCTTGTGTAAGTGTGTTGTTGTTGTTTGTTCTCCTCTATCTCAAGCTCCCTTTACATGATCTTTACCCCCTGATTTTCAGTTGAAGAGGAGGCTGAGGAGAGGCTGAGGAGGTGGTGGTAGTGGTGGTGGCGGTTGAGGTGGTCACGGGTGCGTCGAGGGCCCCCGAGCCTCCCCCTTTCATTTCCCCTCCAAAGGTGAGCCTTTCCCCTCCTTTTCTTGATTTTTATGGCTTAGGGTTGGTTGGGAGGGTCATGCATGCTAGGTAGATGGGTTAGGGTGTGTGTGAGGGGTTGGGGAGGGTTAAAATGAGGTTGGGATGGGCTGGGCGCAGTCTGCGCGCGTGCGCGCGCAGGCGCGCGCGCATGCGGGAGCTGGCAGGCGCAGTCGGGCGCGCAGACGCGCGCGGGCGCGTGCGCGGGTGCGCGTGGAGTGGTCGCGCGGGTGCGCGCGGGTGCTAGCGCTAGCGGAGGTGCACGTGAGTGCGCGCGGGCGCATGCGGGCGTGCGCGCGAGCGTGCGTGCGCGCGGAGAAGGTGCCTGGGCATGCGCCTGGGCGCGGGGCTGGGGACCAGTGCGCGCGCGCGCGTGCGTGCGCGGGGTGCTGCGCGAGGGCGCGGGCTGGACGTGCAGTGCGCCGAGGGTGCTGGGGTGCGTGCGTGCGTGCGCATTCGTGCGTGCGCATGCGGGGGGCCATGCATGTGGCTGCCCGAGGGTTCGGGTAGGTGTCGGGGCACTCGGACTCGCGTGCGTACGTGCGTGCTCGCATGCGTGCGAGCCCGTATGCATGCTTGTCCGAGTATTGGGTATTTCTAATGTATTTCTATGTGTAAATTGTGTTGTTTCTCACCAGTTGGATGCCCCTACCTTGCAGATCTCGTTGGATGGGATGCGCGAGGTCCCGGGTCGTAAGGTGAGTGGTTTGATGCCAATCCCCCCCCCCCCCCCCTCTCTAGGGATGCGCTCGACCCGCATAGACGCGCGTCGCGCATCGATGGGGGCCCCTAGCTAAATTACGTAGACACCTGTGCATGCCTGATTATTATGATATATCCATGCCACCTTAGACTTTGTATGCTAGGGATACGCACCCTTATATCATGTATAGCGGCCTATGCATGTTTAGTAATCTTGTCCTTAATTGGAAAACTATGCATGTTCCCATTTAGTTTAATTTATTTAAATCAAGATGGGATTATGTGATTATATTGTTGTAAGCATGCATTAGAGAATATTATAACCTTGTGGTTATAATATATGTCTCCCCGCATCTTAGTTATGCGCCCTGGAGGAATTCTAGAGAATTCATGGCATTAGTAGAGTCGCAATCGGTGTCGGCGGATCCATGAGGATCGTATCCGTGTGAGTAGGCTGTCTTCTCCTTTTGGTTGGATCCGATGTAGGTACTCCCCAGCGATGGCTGACCTGACAGAGGGCTTCCGTCCGGTACCTCCGATGTGTTCGGACAGTACTGGTAGTTGGAGTGGACTAGGTCGAGGCTACGAGGGTGGGAAAGGGCTACCGGGTGGACCAGGGGTGGAGAGCAGTCTAGTCAGTCCCAAAAGGCCCATGTCACCCCCTAAAGGGTGAGGGTGAGGGTGGGGTGGGTCGGCGATGTTACGACCCACTAGCTTGTGTAGTTACTCCCGTTTAGGGACTATGACTACTTTGAGGTTAATATGAGTGTGTTGGTTGTGGTTATGCATGTGTGTGATATCTCGATAAGCGAGTATCGAGAGTGGTTGTTTTCCTTTGGGTTTCGCTTTGCGAACATGGGATCGTTCTCCCCTTCGTTGGATCCGATGTAGGAACTCCCCGGCGTTGGCTGTACCTGACAGAGGGCTCCCGTCCGTAGGTACCTCTGATGTGTCGGACAGTACGGATGGTGGGAGTGGACTAGGTGGAGGCCACGAGGGTGGGAAAGGGCTACTGGCGGACCAAGGGTGTAGAGCGGTGAGTTGAGGAGATCGGGTTGTAGATACTACCCGGGAGAGGGTTAATGAATGATGTCGCGAGCGTGGAATCGTTCTCCCCTTCGTTGGATCCGTGTAGTGACATCCCCGGCGTTAGATAGGCTATCCTGACAGAGGGCTCCCATCTGTAGGTACCTCCGATGTGTTTGGACAGTGCTGATCGTGGGAGTATACCAGGTAAGCTACGGAGCGGGGAGAGGCTACCGGTGGACCAGGGGTGTAGAGCAGTCTAAGTCTCTTCCCAAAGTCCCAAGATGTCTCCTTTCAAGAGTGAGGGTGTGGATGAGGCGAAGACACGTCGCCTCGTGACCCATTCGTTGTTCGACCGTTCCCATAGTTGTTGGGTCCGGTCTCGTGATCGATGTTGAAGGACATCGTTGGGCGATTATCTAGATGTAGATGATCCAGTAGTGTTGAGTAGACCAGTAAATCCGGGTCTCTTCGACCGACGGTATGGTCTCTAGACCAGTAAATCCGGGTCTCTTCGACCGACGGTATGGTCTCTAGACCAGTAAATCCGGGTCTCTTCGACCGACGGTATGGTCTCTCCCCATAAGTCCCAAAAGACTCCCTCCGGGAGTGAGGGTGGGGATGAGGTTGGTCGCGCCGCCGCGTGACCCTGTTATCCATTGGGTTTCTACCCATGTTTTCCTTGAAAGGAAATTGATTATGTGTTGAACTGTAGAATGGTGATTGGTTTCCAGCCACTCACTGAGCTTGTAGCTCACCTCTCGCATACTGTTTCTTTTCAGGGGCAGTGTTGGGCGTGGAGCTGGAGCTTTCCTGTGGCGTGGTCTTATGGGAGTGGAGCGTTCTGCCGACGGGTGGCGAGTGTGAGGCTGTCAGCATTCCTAGAGTCATTTATGCTTTGTAAATCGTGCATGTGGCACAGGTTGTATTTTCTTTGGTCTAGACTTGGCTTTCACAAGACATTGATTGTGTATTCGGGTCTGTAATAATGTTTTTGATTTACAGACATGGTTATATATTATGCTTCCGCTTTTCAGTCAGTTATCATTATCTTGCTTTGCCGCCTTGTGTATTGTTGTTGGTGTCCTTATTGACCTCAGGTATTGATAACTGATATTATATTTATATTTGCCACGTCTCGGGGATGCCTGGGGCGTGACAGGTCGATCCAACCCAGTTGGGAGGCGTTCGATGCACGTAGGTGTGCATTGCCCTCCCCTGGGGCACCATAACTACATATTAACTTGTGTGAATAAAAACTTATGATAATGCATGTTTTGCTATGATGTAACCATGCCATGTTAGACATTGTATGCTAGGGATATACATCCATGTATCATGTATAGAAGCCCATACATGCCTAGATACCATGTCCCATGTTTGAAAAGCCTTGATGTATGCATGTTCCCATCTAGTTTAATTTAATTAAACCAAAATGAGAATATATTAGTATAAGCATGCCTTAGAAAATATTGTAACCTTGTTATTATAATATATTTTTCCTCGCATCTTAGCTATCGCATAGCTCTGCCCCCACAGTTGGCTCAGGCCCATGACGTCTTCCATGTCTCGCAGCTGAGGCGATATGTCCACGATCCTGCTCACGTCATTCCGTTCGAGCCGCTTGTCTTCGAGCCAGACTTGTCTTTCGTTGAGCAGCCGATTGAGATCCTGGACCGCCGCGAGAAGAGGCTCCGCACCAAGACCGTCCAGCTGGTCAAGGTGCGATGGCAGCACCGTTCCGGTGCCGAGGCCACTTGGGAGCTTGAGGACGCCATGCGTGACGCGTATCCGCATCTTTTCCCTTCTTAGATGTTCTTGTATTTATTTTGAGGACAAAATTTCCTAAGGGGGGGAGAATGTTATATATGTGTCACTTTTTGGCCTGCTGGTAACCATTGGAGCATTTTGGCAGTTTTTGAGTTTTTTTTGTTTTTCGATCGGAACCGCAAAATTTTGGACTGTTAGCTATCGTCTTGAGCTAGAGGACTCCGATTGGAAATCTAACTGCATATTATGTGTCCTGGTGCCATTTTAAGCCACTCACGAAAATTTCATCGAATTCCGGCAACGTTTCTGAAATTTCACAGTTCCGGGGCGTATCCGGGTTTTTACCGAGCGAGAAGTCATTGGGAGAGTTGACTCGGTCAAAGTGGGCCCATGACTTGGTCAACCCTTTTTATTTTTTTTGTGTGGTTGGGTTGACCCAAGTCAAAGGCCACTTAACTCACCTAATCTAGCCCTTAAGCCTAATTAATCTTGATTAGCCCTAATTTAAGTGAGGTTTGACTTATTTAAAGTGAGCTAAAAAGGTTGCACTTCACTATTCATCATCTTCTCAAATTGCTTTCTCTCTGTCTCCTCTCTCTTTTTCTTAGATTTGACCTAGCTAGGGTGCCCAAATCAAAAAACCCAAAGCATAGAAAGGATAGATCCGGTCTCGATCTACACCCCGGTGTTTTCAAATCCGAATTCCGGTGTGTCTTGCCCTTTCTCCCGCCCTCTCTTCTCCTCATATCTGAGCCCTTTCGAAGGTGGGAAGAGGTCTTGGTGGTGGAGGTCTTTGGGGAGGTGTTTCGGTGCGCGGAGAGCAACCGAACTTCCCTTCCTTCCCTTGGTAAGCTCTTTTTCCTTCTTTTTTGGCTTAGATGCTTGTTAGGAGGGTGGTTTTGAGGTTGGGTGGTGGTCGACGGCTGTGGGTGGCTGTCGGTGGTGGTTGGGGGCGGTTGGAGGCCATTGGTGGCCGGTGGTTGGTGGTAGAGGTGCTCGGACAGGGTGGTGGTATGTCCCGGGCAGGATGGCAGCAGGCAGCGCTCAGGCGTGCAGTGGCAGGGCGCGCGCGCGCGTGCGCGCGGGCATGCGCTCGGGTGGCGCTGGGCGTGGGCGTGCTGGCTGTGTTGGGTGCTGGGTGTGCTGGGTGTGCTGGGCGAGGGTGCTGGGCGCTGGGCGTTGGGGCGCTGGGCGCTGAGCACTGTGCAGGAGCATGCGCGCGAGGCGCTGGGCAGAGGCGCAGGCGTGCGCGCGGTGAGGTGAGCAGCGGGTGCGCGTGCGGGGCGCTGCGCTAGGGCGCAATGCGCGCGGGTGCACCGGTGCGGGGCTGGTCGAGCGGATGGTGCGAGCCTGTGGTGCGCGCGGAGCGAGGCGAGGGCAGCGGAGGTGCGCGCGGGGTGAGGCGCTGGGCGTGGGGCGTGTGGTGTGTGCGTGGGCCAGCGCGGGGCGTGCGGTGTGCGCGCGGGCTGCTACGATGGGGCGCAGGGGTCGCGCGGTGCACCCGGGTGGCTCGGCAGCATGTCCAGGCATGCGGGCAGGGGCCCGACGGTGCGCCTGGGTGCGCGGGCTGAGGCGCGGCGGTGCATCCGGGGGCGGGTGGCCGTGCGGGTGGTTGCCGAGGGTTCGGGAGTGAGTCGGGGTGCTCGGGCTAGCGTGCGTACGGGCCGTATGTACGTTTGCCCGAGTGTTGGGTATTTATTTGTGTATTTTTTAGTATTTTGTAGTATTTGTGTATTTTACTCACCGGGTTGATTACCCTGTCTTGCAGATCTTGACGGACGGTCGCACGACGACCCGGTTACCGGTGAGTGGGACAACCCAACCCAGTTGGGAGGCGCTACATGCACTTGGGCGTGTACCGTCCTCCCCTGGGGCACATAGTTAATATTAACTGTTATATTGTAATCCATGTAAGCATGATTAATGTGTAGAATGCATGCCACCCTAGACTTGTATGTTAGGGACTTGCACCCTTAGGATATGTGCATGAGCCGTGCATCCTGTCACCTCGTTATCATGCTAGGAAAGCCTCGACCTATGCATGGGTCCTATTAGTTTGATTTATTTACTTAAATGCAAGCTTGTGATATTGTTAGCATGCCTTGGGGAATATAAGGGGGCCTTGCGAGGTAAACATTGAGACCCGGGCTAGGGTACTCCGTGTTCCTTGTTTGGTTGGCGGGATGTCCTATATCGGGACCTCAGGTTGCCCTCCCAAGGTCTCTTTTCCTCATTATTATCTTATGTATTCCCCGCATCTTGGTTATGCGCGCTGGAGGAATTCTGAAGAATTCAAGACATTAGAGTTGTAGAGATGTGTTGTCAGCGGATCCGAGTGGATCATATGCGATGGATAGGCTGTTCTGTTCCCTTCGTTGGATCCATGTAGAGACTACCTCAGCGTTAGAAAGGTCATCCCGTGCAGGGGCTCCCATCAGTAGGCACCTCCTGATTTGGTAGACGGACTGTGCTGAATGTGGGAGTGGCCAAACGACCTACGGAGTGGGGAGAGACTATCGGTGGACCAAGGGTGACCAACAGCCTAGTCAGTCCCAAGAGCCTATGTCACCTATTGAGGGGTGAGGGTGAGGGTGAGGGTATGGTGGTTCGGCGATGTAACGAACCCCCGGATTTGTGTTGTTTATGCCATTTCGAGGCTAGTGACTTGATTAAATGTGGTTAATATAAACTGTGATGCATGGGTTGTGCTATTCACTGAGCGTGTGGCTCACCCCTCGCATAATTATTTCTCCAGTGATTACCGAGGCGGACTTGAAGGAGGAGCTTCCCGAGCGACTACACCAGTAGCGGAGTAGCGCCACGTCCCTCGAGTTTTGAGGCCATCAGCATCCTTCCTTCTCATTGTATGTATATTTCTGTGCTTGGGCACCTAGTATGGATTGTATTTGGATGTATTGTGGATATATTGGCTCTCACAGGACATATGATTATGTATCGAGTCTGTAAAGTGTTGTTGATTTACAGATTCAGTCTTTTGCTTCCGCATTTGGTGTATACATCATGTCAGCCCTTTTGTTGTCTGTGTTGTCTTTTTAGCTGTTGTTTATGGTATATTATTGATCTCCTGTATTGACTGCTGATATCATGTATACCCTTGCCGCGTCCCGGGGACGGCCGCCCTGGGGCGTGATAGAGGGGTTTGAAGTCGTAGGATTTCTTTATACTCACTCCCCCCATCAAGCACTCTCACACCTACTTAGATTAGCCCTAATTAGGTTTAGGCTAGGATTAGGGGGGGTTTAAGTGTGGTTTGACCCTAGTCAACCCAACCACACTAAAATCCAAACTCATTTGACCAAGTCAAAGGTCAACTTTGACCAAGTCAAGTCTCCCAATGACTTTTCGCTCGGTCAAAACCCGGATACGCTTCGGAACTGTGAAATTCTGAAACGTTACCGGAATTCGATGAAATTTTTGTGAGTGGCTTGGAATGGCATCAGGACACATAATATGCAGTTAGATTTTCAATCGGAGCCCTCAAACTCAGGGTGATAGCTAAAAGTCCAAAATTTTAGCGGTTCCAATCGAAAAACAAAAAAAATTGAAAAACTGCCAGAATGTCCCAATGGTGACCAGAAGGTTAAAAGTGACACATATATAACAGACTGTGTTTTCATTATCACCTTCATGTGAGCCATTCCCATGAATAGGGCCACCTTCAAGTCTAATTGTTTTACAGAAAATATACTATGAGTTACAGAATATAAGAATAAACTCACTGAATGAAAATATCAATTCATTGAATAACTATGATAATTAACATGACGATAGAGATTACAAATCTTATGTAGGGTAGGTAAACGAGCCGAGCAGCTCGGGCTCGGCTCGGTTAAAGCTCGTTCAAGCTCGTTCGATTAGACAAACGAGCCGATCTTGAACAATTTTTATAGCTTGGTTTGTAAACGAGCCAAGCCCGAGCCTGAGCTTATGTTACTTTCAAAGGTGCTGGGATTTGTAAAATGTGACTTCTCAAATGCTAAACAGGGTTTTTTTTAGCTAAACGAGCCCGAGCTGAGCCTTGATTCAAGCTTCGGCTTGGCTTGTTTAACAAGCGAGCCGAGCCGAGCTTCAACAGAGCTTTTCACGAGCCGAGTTTGAACACAAAATGAAGCTCGGTCCCGAGCCGAGCCTGAGCAGGTCAAAGCTCACCTCATTTACCACCCCTAATCTTATGTATGATAATTACACAATAAAAAGGCATATGCACTACATGACAACAGAAATGACAACACCTAAGCATGCATACAAAATCTAATGTGAAAAATGTATATCAACTAAAACAGATTTATAAATTACAGTTCACATGTACTAAATTATAGGTTTGACAATAACGTTCACAAAAATATATACATACCTATCACTGATGGAATTTTGAAGATAAATATGTATGAGCTTTGCATTGAAGTGAAAATGCACATCAGCAATCTGATTCATATCACAGTCATCGATGACTGACGCGAACACTTTATCGGTCCCAGGAATAAATTATTTCATCGTCGTTTGTTGTGGATCCAACATCCTTCTTGAACACAACCCCACAATCAAACTCTGAAACTTAGTACCTTCTCCAACATTTATTACACATGCATCATCTTTGTATTTACAAATGGTAGGTATTGAAGACATTGGTGAGTTGGATCGGCGAGGGCTCGTTTGGTGAAATTGGACGGTGGGAGACCGGAGGTGTGATATCGGGCCGTGGGAGATCGAACGGCGGTAGATCGAGCTAGTGGGAGAAGGGTGAGCAATGATAGTGGGAGATCAGTGCACGGCGATGGTGGGAATCAGTCAGTGGCGATGGTGGAAGATTGGTGCGCAGCGATAAAGGATTCTTTTGGGGAGGAAGAAGAAGAAGAGAAAAATGGATTCTTTTGAGGAGGGAGGACAAAGAAGAAGAGGGTTTTGGACTGGTCTAGAGGAAAGAAGAAGAGGGTTTTGTCATGGGTTTTGTCTTTTCTAAAGGGGTAGAGAAGGCATTAAAAAAAACAAGGGCAAAAGGAAAAGAGGACCAAAAAGTAGGGGTAAAAAAAATTCTGTAAAGTCAGGGGGTATGAAAAAAATGAGGTATTGGTCCAGAGGTATATGAACAATTCACCCATTAATCAATGATGGAAACTACGGATGGAGGCCAATAATGGGTGGAAAAGCAATGATCAATGTGAAAGACGAAATCTTGGTTGATTACATGAGAATTTATGAGTAGGGATGGAAATTGAAATGATGTGCCAAAGCTCACCGGTCTGTGACACAAAGGCAAAAGCTGTCGCCAATGATGGATGAACCATCTAAAGCCTAAATTGAAGAAGTATCCTATAGTTAGAAATTAAAACTTCATGTATGGAGTCACAAACATGTTACAGGATCACATCTTGACAGGTATGGGTGAAGGTGAGGATGAGGTTGGAGGGCTTCCTTCTCATATATCATCATGCATCGATGCTGCCCAACGTCGAAACTTCCCTAGGTAGTGCTGCCGCATCAAAAGGCTGCCAGGGAAAGGACTACCTAGGAGAGGACTACCAAATGATATCGTGAGCATGGAGTATTGTTTCCCTAAATGATCATGCGTTGAAGCTGCCCGGTGTCGAATATGTCCTGCAATGTGCCACCGTATCATTGGGAATGCCCAGAGTACGATGTCAATACCATACGGGACTTGAGTACCGACCACGGATGATTCCGTGTCGTTGGAAATTCTTAGAGTATGGTGTGACTACCATAACTGGTGATTCAGTGTTGTTGGGAATGCCCAGAGTATGATGTCACTACCGTACGAGGCTCGAGTATCAACCATGGATGGCCACCAGGATGAGGACGATCCATGAGAGATCTACCGGATGATGCGAGGCATCACAACATATTATATCTCGATGTGGATGATCTTCGTAGCATTGTTCTAGTATGTAATACTACACGATACTATTAATGGATTAGTTGTTTCCCCAAGAGTCTCAAAAGTCCCACCCCCCCCCCCCCCTCCGGGGTGAGGGTGAGGGTGGGGTGAGGTCATGTCTCCATGTGACATTTATATCTGTTGGGGGTTCTCCCACATTTTTCTTTTCGTTTGAAGGAACATGCTAATAATTTTATATTATTATTGTGGTGCTTAGATTTTTGCTACTTACTGAGTTTGTAGCTCACCCCTTGTGTGTTGTTTTCCACCAGGGGTTGAGTTGGACATGAAGCTGGATGCCCCTCTAGTGTGGTTTGTGCGTGGAGCATCCCACCTTTCGGTAGGAGATTGCAAGGCTGTCAGCAATCCTATTTTTGTGTATGTATTAGTAATCGTGCGTGTCACACGTGGTTGTATTTGGACTAGACTTGGACTCTCACAGGACAGTGATTGTGTTTTCGGGTCTGTAATAATGTTTTTGATTTACAGACTTATTTGTATTTTATGCTACCGCATTTTTAATTAGTTATCACTTCCCCGTTGCCTTGTTATTTATGCGATCCTTGTTTCTTATTATTTCATTTTCATTAGGAGTCTTTATTGGTCTCTTGATATTGTGTGATTAGTACGGTCCCGGGGAGGGCCGCTCTAGGGTGTAAAAAAGATGGTATTAGAGCCTCGTCATATCAAAGCCTAAGTCTAGTCGTGTAGATAAGTCGTAGGATTTCTATCCATTACTCTGATCTTAGTTCTTCGCCTTAGGTTGCTGACATGCCTCTTCGCTTCCATAGACGTGGTTGTGGTCACCCTTGTGCTCCATGTGTTGCCGACTCGGTCGGTGGAGCAAGGTTAGTTGTGGGGTCCCCTGCTATGGGACCATGGCCTGGACAGGAGTCCGGCTTGAGAGTTTCTGATTTAGGGGTTTATTATAACTGTTTGCGTGTGGATTGCGCTTTGATCGTGGAGTTTTGTTCCCTTGCATCGGTATTGCTTGTAACCATGGAGTCCTCGTACACCGTCGACTTCTAGTATTTGAGAGTAAGGTGTGTGGATAACCTAATGTGACGTTTTCTTTCATTTTTCTGCTCGAAGTTAAGGAACCTTACGAGGTTATCGTTGAGACCCGAGTTAGGGTACTCCGTGTTCCTTATTTGGTTAATGGGATATCCTATATTGGGACCTGAAGAGATCATCTCAAGGGGTTCTTTTCCTAAGTTAGGAAGTATCCATTGAAGCGTCTCTTATTTAATGCCCTTCCATCTAGCTATGGGGGGAAGTTGTAGTGTGTGGCGATTCATATTGTCAGGTTTGGATCCTCATGTGGCTTGGTGGTTGTTTGCTTACGAACTGAGTTCTGTAGCCACTTATGGTGAAGTGCTTTTCTTTCCCCCACCCGCGGGTGGGAGGACGGCATGTGTGACGCATAACCGTATCTTTCCCTTCTAAGATACTTAAATTTTGAGGATAAAGTTTTTCTGAGGAAATGATGTTATGTTTGTGTTACTTTTTGGCCATCAAATATCGTGTTTTTATTTATTTTAAGAGATTTCAAATTCTCTACATATATGTTTTCCTAGTATTTGCATTGGCCTACCTAAAAACTTTCGTCGCATTTCGACGTCGTCTTAGAAATTATGCAATTCCGATCGTATCTGAGTTTTTGTTGACGGATTGAGTGATTTTGGGATGTGCGTTGTGACTTGGTTGATCGGCAAGTCTTCCCACCTAACCTCTTATCTCACATTAAATGTTTCTTTCTCCCTCTCCCTCTCCCTCTCCCTTTCACTCTCTCATTTTGTTTTTTTCACTCTTTTGGTGGGTTTCGGATAGCAAAGAATAGAAGAGGAAGAAGAAGTAGAGGTGTGTGTATTTGCCTTTCTGTCATCTCCTTGGTCATCACATCCTCACCAGCTATCCATGAAATTCTTGGAGAAGGAAAAGAAGGTGTGCATGCTTTGTCTTGTTGGGTTTCTTGTTGTAGTACTTGTGTGGGTGTATTTGTGTATGTGACGGTGGTTGGGGATGGGTTATGTGTGTGTGTGCCTCTTTTTATTCCCCCATCTCCCACATCTCCTTCTCCTCTCCAAAATACCTCGTTTTCCCCCTCTTTGTGCATGTGGGTACTGTTGGGAGAGTGTTGTTACATGTAATTGTTACTGCACATGAGGTGTTTGTATTTATGCATGAATGGTGGTGGTTTTGTATTGTAGTAAGGCAGATTTATGTCTTCTTAAGATCTTTGTGGAACTAGTACCTAGAGGTATATTATGAGGATTTGTCCTCATGTGATATGATCATCTACGTGTCTAGATCATATATATGAAATTTGGTGTCATTATATTACCTATGTTGTAAGTTAGAACCTGATTTGCATGGACTGTCCAGATTCGCGTAGGAATTGACCAGTTTTTGAAAATATTTTGTTTCAAGTATGTAGAGGCTAAATCAGGTTATGATGTCTTCACGGATTATGATTTCAACATGTCAGAGAACATGTGTGGTTTATTTTAAATTTTTGGATGTGTATTTCGTGTTGTGGAGATCAAATTTTAGGGCTGGTTGCAGTAGATGTACCATTTTGCATAATTGTGTGTATGTTTAGTGGTTTGACCGTCACACTTATGTAGTAATATGCTTGTTATTTACTAATGATCTCTATATACACCAAAAGCATGTTAACATGTACATATTAGCTAATATTGTGGTTTAAACTTTTAATGCGAAATCAATTATTCACTTGTAATTTAATCCTTTCATGCTTGGATAAGAATATTTACTTCTAATATGTCTATTATCTAATTAGTAATGATCCCGTTTGAGGATGTTAAAGTTAGGATCCTTTTCACTTGTTGGGAAGTTTCTATGTCGAATGATTTTTCTATTGCTTGAACACATGTAGTATTAGAATGCAGGTTGGATTTATATCAGTTGTGCCATTTTAGGGAGTTGGGTACTTGAGGTATTTTTGTTTTATTCAAGGTCTTCCACTACATGCGTGGCTATATGAGCCAATTATGTTCTCTATGAGACTTGATATTTTTCAATTGAAAGAGGTTTCACTTTAAAAGAAGATAATATGAAATAATTTGTAATGCAATTCTTCTTCGTTGAGATCATTTTGTAAAAACTTAATGTAGTTGTTCACAATTTTAGTGTTTGGGTGAAAGCTTCAACATTACAATTGGAAAGTGTCTCTACCGAACAATTATGAAATGTGATTCATTATTTTATCCATATAGACACTTAGCATATGTCCTACTAGTAACTATATGTACCTTCTTTTGGTGGGTATTGGTCGTCGAACTTTGTTCATCGCAGAATAATTTATTGGGGTGCACCTGTGTTATCTCATGCTTGTTATGTTGTTTGCTATGTTTTCATGTGACTCATGTACCTCGAAGGTGTTAGAAGTTTCCTTGTCATAATTGCATGCATGATAAATAAATGAGGCCTATCTGTAATAAGCGTGTGTATGATTCTCTGTTAGATCATACTTTATGTTATATATGTGTCACTTTTAGCCTTCTGGTCACCATTGGGACATTTCTGGCAGTTTTTCAACTTTTTCTTTTTTCGATCGGAACCGCTAAAATTTTAGACTTTTGGCTATCATCCTGAGCTTGAGAACTCCGATTGAAAATCTAACTGCACATTATGTGTCCTGGTGCCATTTCAAGCCACTCACGAAAATTTCATCGAATTCCGGTAACGTTTCAGAATTGGGCAGTTCTGAATCGTATTCAGGTTTTGACCAAGCGAAAAGTCATTGGGAGACTTGACCAAGTCAAAGATGACTTTGACCAAGTCAAGTTTGACCCTTGACTTGGTCAATTGGTTTTGTTTGTTAGTGTGGTTAGGTTGACCCAAAGTCAAACACAACAAAAACCTAAAAAGCCCTAAGTGTGTGAGTGTGTGAGTGTGTGTGTGCAACCTTGGACGCCCACTTCTTCTCTTCTCTTCCTCTCTCTCTCACACACAAAAAGATCCCTCTCTCCCTCTTGTTATTTCTTTCCATTAGAGCTAGTAGAAGAGGTTGAAATGGAAAGCCATTGAAGAAGAAAAGATTGGTAGGGGTAAGATCTACCTTTCCATGGTTTTGTTTTTGATTTCCCCTTTGTTGACCTCCTCTCATGGTCTCCCTTCTCCCCTGTTTCAGCCCCCTTTAAGCCTTGTTAGAGGCTGAGGTGGTGGTGGTCTCGGTGGCGGCGTTTTAGTGCGCGAAGGGCACCCGAGTTCCCTCCCTTTCCTTTCCTCTCTTTGGGTAAGTCATTCTCCTCCCTAGCTAGGTTAAATGCTTGTAAAGGGTGTGTGTTTGGGTATACATGCTTGCATAGGTGTTAGGGGGGGTGAGGGTGGGCTGTGGAGGGGCTGGGAAGGGCTCAAGCACGCGTGCGAAGTCATCCGCGCACGTGCGCGTGAGTCTGCCTGCGCAGGCTGGCGCTGGCGCGCGCAGACGCGCAGACGCGCGGGCGTGCGAGCGGAGTGCTGCGCAAGGGCGCAGTACGCGCGGGTACGCGCAGGGCTGGACGCGCGGTGCGGGCGGGCGCGCGCGAGCGTGCGCGCACGCGCGGCAGCGTGTCTAGGCGAGCGGGCAGGTGCGCGGGAACGCGTCTGGGCGAGCGGGCAGGGGCGCGGCAGCGCGTCTGGGCCCGCGGGGTGGGGCGCGGGGGCTCGTGCGTGCGTGCGCCTTCGTGCGTGCGCATGCGGGTGGCCGTGTGTATGGCTGCCCGTGGGTTCGGGAGGGTGTCGGGGCACTCGGACTCGCGTGCGTACGCGCGTGCTCGCGTGCGTGCGGGCCTGTATACATGCTTGTTCCGAGTATTGGGTATTTCTAGTGTATTTCTTATGTAATTGTGTGGTTTACTCACCGTTTTGACTGCCTATGTCTTGCAGATCTTGACGTACAGTCACGCAACGACCCGGGCTTCGGTTGTTATATATGTGTCACTTTTAGCCTTCTGGTCACAATTGAAGCATTCTGGCAGTTTTTCAACTTATTCTTTTTTCGATCGGAACCGCTAAAATTTTAGACTTTTAGCTATCATCCTGAGCCTGAGGACTCCGATTGAAAATCTAACTGCACATTACGTGTCCTGGTGCCATTTCAAGCCACTCACGAAAATTTCATCGAATTCCGGTAACGTTCAGAATTTTGTAGTTCTGAAATCGTATCCGGGTTTTGACCAAGCGAAAAGTCATTGGGAGACTTGACCAAGTCAAAGATGACTTTGACCAAGTCAAGTTTGACCCTTGACTTGGTCAATGGGTTTTGTTTGTTTGTGTGGATGAGTTGACCCAAGGTCAAAGCTCACCAAATGACTAAAAACCCTAAGTGTGTGTGTGTCACGCCCCAGGGCGGCCGTCCCCGGGACGCGGCAAGTGTATATATGATATCAGTAGTCTAAACAGGAGGTCAATAATATACCCTAAACAACATCAACAATTTCAACACAGACAACAAATGGGCTAACATGATATATACACAAATAGCGGAAGCTAAAAGACTGAATCTGTAAATCAACAACACATTACAGACTCGATACATAATCAATTGTCCTGTGAGAGCTAATATATACAAAGACATCCAAATATAATACAAGCATGTGCCCAAGCACAGAATACAATACATACAAATCAAGAAGGGATGCTGATAGCCTCTAAAACTCGCGGGACGTGGCGCTGCTCCACTACTGATGAAATCCCTCGGGGAGCTCCTCCTCCAGATCCGACTCAGATAGCACTGGAGAAAAATATTATGCGAGGGGTGAGCCACACGCTCAGTGAATAGCACAACCCATGCATCACAATTTATATTAACCACAATTTTATTATTCACGCCCCAAAGTGGCAGGAACTACACAATCCAGTGGGTCGCTACATCGCTGACCCACCACACCCTCACCCCTCAATAGGTGACATAGGATATTGGGACTAAACAATCCAGTGGGTCGCTACATCGCCGACCCACCACACCCTCACCCTCACCCCTCAATATGGTGACATAGGATATTGGGACTGACTAGGCTATTGGTCACCCTTGGTCCACCGATAGTCTCTCCTCCACTCCGTAGGCCGCTTGGCCACTCCCACATTCAGCATAGTCCGTCCCAAATCAGGAGGTGCCTACTGATGGGAGCCCTCCACGGGACGGCCTTTCTAACGCTGGGGCAATCTCTACACGGATCCAACGAAGGGAACAGAACAGCCTATCCATACGCATATGATCCACTGGATCTGTCGACATCCCTCAACTGAAAAAAAAGAAACCTTGGGAAGGCAACTTGGGGTCCCAATATAGGATATCCCGACAACCAAACAAGGAACACGGAGTACCCTAGCCCGGGTCTCAACGCTGACTTCGCAAGGCCCCTTAATCCAGAGAAGGGAGACTCTACTAATGTCATGAATTCTTCAGAATTCCTCCAGGGCGCATAACCAAGATGCGGGGAACATATATAATAATAACGAGGTTATAATATTATTGGGAAAAGAAACCTTGGGAGGGCAGCATGAGGTCCCGATATAGGACATCCCGACAACCAAACAAGGAACACGGAGTACCCTAGCCCGGGTCTCAGTGTTGACCTCGCAAGGCCCCTCCCTATAATATTATATAAGGCATGCTAATAATCATATGCTCGCATTTAATTTAATAAATTAAACTAGTAGGACACATGCATAGGTCGAGGCTTCCTAGCATGCGAACAGGGTGACAGGATGCATGGCTCTTACACATATCCTAAGGGTGCAAGTCCCTAACATACAAAGTCTAGGGTGGCATGCATTCTACATATTAATCATGCTTGCATGGATTACATATTACACAAGTTAATATTGACCATGGTGCCCCAGGGGAGGATGGTATACGCCCAAGTGCATATAGCGCCTCCCTACTGGGTTGGATTGTACCACTCACACTTAACCGGGTCGTCGCGTGACCGTCCGTCCAGATCTGCAAAACAGGGTAATCAATTCGGTGAGTAAAATACACAAATACAACTAAAATACATTAAAAATACACAATACTCGGACAAGCTTACATACGGCCTGTACGCACGCGAGTCCGAGCACCCCGACTCACTCCCGAACCCCCGGGCAGCCGTACGCACGGCCACCCGACCAGGCGCACAGCCGCACCCCAGCCCGCGCACCCGGGCGCACTGCCGAGCCCAGCCCGCATGCCCGGACACCCTGCCGAGCCCCCCCCCCCCCCCACCGGTGCACCGCGCGCTCACTGTGCCCCAGCGCAGCAACCCGCGCACACACCCGCACGCCCTGCGCCCCAGCGCCGCACCACGCGCGCACCCCGCGCGCACCACCCGCTCGCACCAGCCCTGGGTGCACCCGCGCGCACTGCGCCCCGCACGCGCACCCGCCCGACACACACTCCCCGCTCGGCGCCCTGCGCGCAGCACCCGCACGCGGCCCCCGCGCGCACGCCACGCACTGCGCCTCGCGCAGCGCCCCGCGCCCACGCCCCCGCACGGCGCCCAGCGTGCAGCACCCGCACACACCTGCTCCACCCGCGCGCACGCCCGCGCTGCTCTGCCTGCATGCCCGACAGCGCCCAGCCCTGCTCCTGGCTGCGCTACCCTGCCTGCCTGCCAGTCTACCCGGGACAGCCCTTCCACCACCCCGACGGCCACCAATGGCCCCCAACCGCCTCCGACCACCAACGGCCACCCACCACCACCAACAGCCACCCATACTCAAAAACACCCTCCTAACATGCATCTAAGCAAGAAAAGGAAGGAAGAAAGCTCACCCTAGGAAGGGAAGGAAGGAAGGAAGGGAATACCGGGAGCTCTTCGTGCACCAAAACACCTCTCCGAGGACCACCACCACCACGATCTCCTTCAGCTCTCAAGGTGGCTGAAATCAGAGGAGAAAAGGGGGCATGAGAGGGGTCACACTTGAGGGAACTCGAATCCGAGACCACCGGAAGATAGATCGGGAGCTCATCTATCTTTTCTCTTCTTAGGGTTTTTGGTTTCAACCTCAAGAACTAGGTCAAAAGGGAGGATTAAAGAGAGGGAGAGAGAGAGAAATTTCCGAGGAGATGATGAATAGTGGGGGATTTGTCTTGGTCATGGGATTTATCTATCCTCACACACACATCACACACTCTCACACCCTCACTTAGATTAGCCCTAATTAGGTTTAGGCTAGGATTAGATAGGTTTAAGTGTGGTTTGACCCTAGTCAACCCAACCACACTAAAATCCAAACTCATTTGACCAAGTCATGGGCCCCACCTTGACCAAGTCAAGTCTCCCAATGACTTTTCGCTCGGTCAAAACCCGGATACGCCTCGGAACTGTGAAATTCTGAAACGTTACCGGAATTCGATGAAATTTTCGTGAGCGGCTTGGAATGGCACCAGGACACATAATATGCAGTTAGATTTTCAATCGGAGCCCTCAACCTCAGGGTGACAGCTAAAAGCCTGAAATTTTAGCGGTTCCGATCGAAAAACAAAAAAGGCTGAAAAACTGCCAGAATGTTCCAATGGTTACCAGAAGGTTAAAAGTGACACATATATAACATTCTTCCCCCCTTAGGAAATTTTGTCCTCAAAATAAATACAAAAACATCTAGGAAGGGAAGAGATGCGGATACGCGTCACGCAAGGCATCCTCGAGCTCCCAAATGGCCTCGGCACCGGAACGGTGCTGCCATCGCACCTTGACCAACTGGACGGTCTTGGTGCGGAGCCCTTTCTCGCGGCGGTCCATGATCTCAATCGGCTGCTCCACGAATGACAAGTCCGGCTCGAAGACGAGCGGCTCGAACGGGATGACGTGAGCAGGATCGTGGACACAACCCACACCCAACCGCGATGCCTCGGAGCAAACTGCGAACCCACCCCTCCCAGACGGAAGGGTAAGAACTGGCGCTGAGGTGAGCCTTCGCTTAAACTCCAGGAAGCTCTCCTCGCAAGACGGGGACCATTCGAACCGGACATCCTTCCGAGCGAGGCGGTTAGGAGGTACAGCTATCTTCGAGAAACCCTCAACAAACCTCCTGCAATGACCCGCCAAGCCCAGGAAGCTCCGAATCTCAGTGGGGTTCGACGGTCGACGCCAATTTGACACGGCGAGCATCTTGACCGGGTCCACAGATATGCCCTCGCCGGAAATCACGTGGCCCAGAAAACCATACGCTCCAACCAAAACTCGCACTTAAACCACCATCAGCTGATGCTTCCAGGGTATTCCTTGACTGGGAAAAGAAACCTCGGGAGGGCACCATGAGGTCCCGATATAGGATACCCCGACAACCAAACAAGGAACACGAAGTACCCTAGCCCGGGTCTCAACGCTGACCTCACATGGCCCCTTAAACCAGAAAAAGAACACTAGAAGAAGACATCACCCTTAAAGAACACTACCAACCCCACTGGATCATCTACATCTAGATAATCACCCATCGATATCCTTCAACATCCATCACAAGACCGGACCCAACATCCTTGGGAACGGTCGAACAACAATTGGGTCACGAGGCGACGCGTCTTCGCCTCATCCACACCCTCACTCCCGAAAGGAGACATATTGGGACTTTGGGAGAGACTTAGACTGCTCTACACCCCTGGTCCACCGGTAGCCTCTCCTCCACACCGTAGGCCGCCTGGTCCGCTCCCACAATTCAGCACAGTCCGAACCCAAATCAGGAGGTGCCTACTGATGGGAGCCCTCTGTCAGGAAGGCCTGTCTAACGCTGAGGAGTCCCTACACGGATCCGACGAAGGGGAGAACGATTCCATGCTCGCGACATCATTCATTAATCCTCTCCCGGGTAGCCTCTACCTGGCATACTCCCACGATCAATACCCCTCCGACTGCATCGGTGGTACCTACGGATGGGAGCCTTCTGCCAGGACGGCTACAACCCGGCCTCCTTAACTCGAACAACCACTCTCGATACCCGGTCATCGAGATATCACACAATTGCTTAACAGCAATCAACACACATATATACTTAGGGAACTGGGAAAACAAAAACAATACCTCGACCATGATACCCAGAACCTGCGCCTCCTCGGCCGAAAGTGCTGCAATTTTTCCGTGAACAAACTGCGGCTGAGGAGCAGGGGCACGCCTCGCCGGCTGCACTGGCTGCCTCCATTGGTCAACACGGCCCTCCTGTGGCTGCTGCTGCTGACGCTGAGGCTGTACACGGGGTCGGCCAGCATCTGGGCAATTATACGAGATATGCCCGATGCGCTGACAGTGGTAACAGCGGGGCCTCGCACTGGCACCACATCTGCTGGAGGAGAGGCAGCCGCTAACTGATCAAAGCGGGGCCTCTTCTTCTTGCGCTGTCCCTGGTCCTGGCTCCTGGGAGGACTCTGATCTGCAGAAGGGGGCGGAACCCTCACGAGGATCCCGAGGTCTCGCTCGACTGTCTTCGCCCGAGACACCAAGTCTGAGAACCTCGAGAAAGCCTGGGAGACATGCACCCGAATGGCGCTGCAGAGACCAAGCTCGAAACGACGGCACCGCGTCTCCTCGTCCATCACCAAGGCTGGAGCGAATCTGGAAAGCCTCGTGAAGCGCGTGGAGTAGTCGGCGACAGACATAGAGCCCTGCGTCAACCGCTCAAACTCCTGCATCACGATCTGCCGCGTCGAGAACGGGAAGTACTCCTCCAGGAAATACCTCCGGAATCCTGCCCATAGAAGTTGCTCCACTCCCTCGGGGATGTCCACCACTCGGGTAGCCCACCAGTCGGCAGCGCTACCCTTCAGCATGAAGGTGGCCAGGGAGACTCGCTGACGATCAGTGCAGCGCATGGTCGAGAAGATCATATCCACCTCCATCAACCATCGCTCTGGGGCAAGGGGATCCGCCGTCTGGCCATAGAACTCGGGAGGGTGGAGCTTCAGAAAGGCTGCGAGGCCACTCTGCTGCACTCGCGCTGCAGCCTCCAGCTCCACCTCCCTCGCCAGGGGATCCTGAACTCTCACCGCCGGAATCACCATAGGGACTGGGGGTACTTCGGGTACCACTGGCGGATCTGCCACCAAGGGGACCTGTGGAACTGCATCACAGGCCGCCCTCAGCTCCTGGATCTCTCGCGCCTGCTCTACCAACACTCTGGTCTGGGCCTCCAGTGCCTTGGTCTGAGTCTCCACCAAATCCGCTATCCGAGCGAACGCACGTTCCCATGCGGGAGGCTCCTGCGCCGATCCTGGCCTCACAGCCGTGGACTCTCCAGTAGCATCCTCGCCTCTGGTAGGTCCGGAAACCTCCAAAGGTCAAGAGGGACCATGTCCGCGCCGTCCTCTGTGAGGAGGCATATCAGCAACCTAAGAAAACCAGACACTAGGATCAGAATACTCATACAAAAATCCTAGGACTCATCTCTATGAAAAAGAAGACCATTGGCTCTGACAGGACCAGGCTCTGATACCAACTTTTGTCACGCCCCAGGGCGGCCGTCCCCGGGACGCGACAAGTGTATATATGATATCAGCAGTCTAAACAGGAGGTCATAAAATACTCTGAACAACATCAACAATTTCAACACTGACAACAAAGAGGCTGACATGATATATACACAAATAGCGGAAGCTAAAAGACTGAATCTGTAACTCAAAGACATATTACAGACTCGATACACAATCAATTGTCCTGTGAGAGCCAATATATACAAATACATCCAAATATAATAGTGGGGGATTTGTCTTGGTCGTGGGATTTATCTATCCTCACACACACATCACACACTCTCACACCCTCACTTAGATTAGCCCTAATTAGGTTTAGGCTAGGATTAGATAGGTTTAAGTGTGGTTTGACCCTAGTCAACCCAACCACACTAAAATCCAAACTCATTTGACCAAGTCATGGGCCCACATTGACCAAGTCAAGTCCCCCAATGACTTTTCTCTCGGTCAAAACCCGGATACGCTTCGGAACTGTGAAATTATGAAACGTTACCGGAATTCGATAAAATTTTCATGAGTGGCTTGGAATGGCACCAGGACACATAATATGCAGTTAGATTTTCAATCGGAGCCCTCAAACTCAGGGTGATAGCTAAAGCCCGAAATTTTAGCGGTTCCGATCGAAAAACGAAAAAGGCTGAAAAACTGCCAGAATGTTCCAATGGTGACCAGAAGGTTAAAAGTGACACATATATAACAGAGTGTGTGAGTGTGTGTGTGTGTGTGTGGCCCCTTAAGTGGGCGTGCACCCCTTCTTCTTCTTCCCCATCTCTCTCGCTCACAAACCCTCACATCCCCTCTCTTTAAATCCCCCATTAGAGCTAGTAGGAGTGGAAGAAAAGAAAAGCCAAAGAAGGGAAAAAGGAAGGTGAGGACTTGATCTACCTTCCCATGGTTTTATTTTTGGTTTCCCCCTTTCTCTACCTCCTCTCATGGACCCCTTTCTCCCCTGTTTTCAGCCATTTTGAAGGCTGAGGGAGATCTTGGTGGTGGTGGTCTTGGTGGTGGCGATTCGGTGCGCGAAGGGCACCCGGTTTCATCCCATTGTTCTTCCTCTCGTAGGTGAGTCCTCCTCCCTATTTTCTTGTTTAGATGCATGTTAGGGTGTGTTATTGGTTATGCATGATAGCATGGGAGTTAGGGGAATGTGGGAGGGCTGAGGAGGTGGTGGGAAGGGCTTGGGCGCGCGCTGGCAGGGGCACGGCAGCGCGTCTGGGCGCGCGGGCTGGGGCGCGGCAGTGCGCCCGGGGCGCGGGCGTGCGTGCGCACCCGTGCGTGCGCGTGCGGGTGGCCGTGCGCATGGCTGCCCGTGGGTGCAGAAGGGTGTGCATGCTTGTCCGAGTGTTGGGTATTTCTAGTGTATTTCTTATGTATTTGTGTAATTACTCACCATTTTGATTACCCATGTCTTGCAGATCTTGACGGGCGGTCACGCGACGACCCGGGTTTTGGTGAGTGGGACAATCCAACCCAGTAGGGAGGCGTTCGATGCACGTAGGCGTGCATTTCTGTTGTGCCTGTGTCATTTGGAGCACTCTGATTGAAAATTTGGGTACATAATTTTTTTCCTAGAAGTTATGTATTTTCAATTTGGTATTTGGATTTGATTTTGTTAAAATCCAAGATGAAGAGGTTTAAATATGAGTTTACTATGAGATGTATAGTTTTGAGTTAGCTTTCGTACAGAAGTGGAATTAGATCAACTGGATTCTTATAGTAAAAGTTATGGGTATTTTTCCAAGTATACCCCGGGGATGGAAATTCTGGCAGCAGCCCTGTTCTATGTTTAGCTCTAATTTCGGATTAGCTAGAGGGATTATTTGATCCTGGCCTCACAGCCGTGGACTCTCCAGTAGCATCCTCGCCTCTAGCAGGTCCGGAAACCTCCAAATGTCGAGAGGGACCATGTCCGCGCCGTCCTCTACGAGGAGGCATATCAGCAATCCTAAGAAAATCAGACACTAGGATCAGAATACTCATATAGAAATCCTAGGACTCATCTCTACGAAAAGAAGACCATTGGCTCTGACAGGACCAGGCTCTGATACCACCTTTTGTCACGCCCCAGGGCGGCCGCTCCCGGGACGCGGCAAGTGTATATATGATATCAGTATAAACAGGAGTTCAATAACATACTCACACAACAGCTAAAATGACAACACAACAACAAAAGCAGGGCTGACATGATATATACACCAATTGCGGAAGCTAAAAGATTGAATGTGTAATCCAAAAACATATTACAGACTCGATACATAATCAACTGTCCTGTGAGAGCCAATATATATACAATGACATCCAAATACAATACAAACGCGTGCCCAAGCACGGAATAAATACATACAATCACAAGGGATGCTGATAGCCTCTGATACTCGCGGGACGTAGCGCTACTCCGCTACTGATGAAGTCCCTCGGGGAGCTCTTCCTCCAGATCCGACTCAGATGACACTGGAGAAAAATATTATGCGAGGGGTGAGCCACACGCTCAGTGAACAGCACAACCCATGCCCCACAATTTATATTAACCACCAGAATATTAACCCACAATCACATTATTAAAAGCCACAAAATGGCAACAGCTATACAGGCCAGTGGGTCGCTATCGCCAACCCCCGACTCCCTCACCCTCACCCCTCAATAGGTGACATAGGATATTGGGACTGACTAGCCTGATAACATCCATACACAATCATACACCCTCACCCTCACCCCTCAATAGGTGACATAGGATATTGGGACTAACAATCCAGTGGGTCGCTACATCGCCAACCGACTAGTCTCTCACCCTCACCACTCCATAGGCCACAGGCTGTTTGGCCACTCCCACATTCAGCACAGTCCGAGTCCAAGATCAGGAGGTGCCTACTGATGGGAGCCCCTCCACAGGACAGCCTCTCTAACGCTGGGGTAGTCTCTACACGGATCCAACGAAGGGAACAGATCAGCCTATCCATCGCATATGATCCACTCGGATCCGCTGACAAACACATCTCTACAACTCTGATGTCATGAATTCTTCAAAATTCCTCCAGGGCGTATAACCAAGATGCGGGGAACATATATAATAATAACGAGGTTATAATATTATTTAGAAAAGAAACCTTGGGAGGGCAGCATGAGGTCCCGATATAGGACATCCCAACAACCAAACAAGGAACACGGAGTACCTTAGCCCGGGTCTCAGTGTTGACCTCGCAAGGCCCCTCCCTATAATATTATATAAGGCATGCTAATAATCATATGCTCACATTTAATTTAATAAATTAAACTAGTAGGACACATGCATAAGTCGAGGCTTCCTAGCATGCGAACAGGGTGACAGGATGCATGGCTCTTTCACATATCCTAAGTGTGCAAGTCCCTAACATACAAAGTCTAGGGTGGCATGCATTCTACATATTAATCATGCTTGCATGGATTACATATTAGACAAGTTAATATTGACCATGGTGCCCTAGGGGAGGACGGTATACGACCAAGTGTATATAGCGCTTCCCTACTGGGTTGGATTGTACCACTCACACTTAACCGGGTCATCGCGTGACCGTCCGTCCAGATCTACAAAACAGGGTAATCAATTCGGTGAGTAAAATACACAAATACAACGAAAATACATTAAAAATACACAATACTCGGACAAGCGTACATACGGCCTGTACGCCGGCGAGTCCGAGCACCCCGACTCACTCCCGAACCCCCGGGCAGACGTATGCACAGCCACCCGACCTAGGCGCACAGCCGCGCCCCAGCCCGCGCACCCAGGCGCACTACCGAGCCCAGCCCGCACTCCCGGACACCCTGCCGAGCCCCCCCCCCCCGGTGCACCGCGCGCTCACTGCGCCCCAGCGCAGCAACCCGCGCGCACACCCGCACGCCCTGTGCCCCAGCGCCGCACCCCGCGCGCACCACCCGCTCGCACCAGCCCCCGGTGCACCCGCGCGCACTGCGCCCCAGCGTAGCGCCCCGCACGCGCACCCGCCTGCACTGCGCCCCAGCGCAGTGCCCCGCACACACTCCCCGCTCGGCGCCCTGCGCGCAGCACCCGCACTGCGCCCCCGCGCGCACGGCACGCACTGCGCCTCGCGCAGCGCCCCGCGCGCACGCCCCGGCACGGCGCCCAGCGCGCAGCACCAGCACACACCTGCTCCACCCGTGCGCACGCCCGCGCTGCTCTGCCTGCACGCCCGACAGCGCCCAGCCCTGCGCCTGCCTGCGCTGCCCTGCCTGCCTGCCAGTCTACCCGGGACAGCCCACCACCACCCCGACGGCCACCAATGGCCCCCAACCGCCTCCGACCGCCATCAACGGCCACCCACCACCACCAACAGCCACCCATACTCAAAACCACCCTCCTAACATGCATCTAAGCAAGAAAAGGAAGGAAAGAAAGCTTACCCTAGGAGAGGAAAGGAAGGGAAGGGGATCGGGAGCTCTTCGTGCACCGAAACACCTCCTCAAGGACCACCACCACCAAGATCTCCTTCAGCTCTCAAGGTGGCTGAAATCAGAGGAGAAAAGGGGGCATGAGAGGGGGTCACACTTGAGGGAACTCGAATCCGAGACCACCGGAAGATAGATCGGGAGCTCACCTATCTTTTCTCTTCTTAGGGTTTTTGGTTTCAACCTCAAGAACTAGGTCAAAAGGGAGGATTAAAGAGAGGGAGAGAGAGAGAAATTTCCGAGGAGATGATGAATAGTGGGGGATTTGTCTTGGTCGTGGGATTTATCTATCCTCACACACACATCACACACTCTCACACCCTCACTTAGATTAGCCCTAATTAGGTTTAGGCTAGGATTAGATAGGTTTAAGTGTGGTTTGACCCTAGTCAACCCAACCACACTAAAATCCAAACACATTTGACCAAGTCATGGGCCCCACATTGACCAAGTCAAGTCTCCCAATGACTTTCCGCTCGGTCAAAACCCGGATACGCTTCGGAACTGTGAAATTCTGAAACGTTACCGGAATTCGATGAAATTTTTGTGAGCGGGTTGGAATGGCACCAGGACACATAATATGCAGTTATATTTTCAATCGGAGCCCTCAACCTCAGGGTGATAGCTAAAAGCCCAAAATTTTAGCGGTTCCGATCGAAAAACGAAAAAGCTGAAAAACTGCCAGAATGTTCCAATGGTGACCAGAAGGTTAAAAGTGACAGATATATAACAGAGTGTGTGTGTGAGTGTGTGTGTGTGTGTGTGGCCCCTTAAGTGGGCGTGCACCCCTTCTTCTTCTTCCCCATCTCTCTCACTCACAAACCCTCACATCCCCTCTCTTTAAATCCCCCATTAGAGCTAGTAGGAGTGGAAGAAAAGAAAAGCCAAAGAAGGGAAAAAGGAAGGTGAGGACTTGATCTACCTTCCCATGGTTTTATTTTTGGTTTCCCCCTTTCTCTACCTCCTCTCATGGACCCCTTTCTCCCCTGTTTTCAGCCATTTTGCTAGGGCTGAGGGAGATCTTGGTGGTGGTGGTCTTGGTGGTGGTGATTCGGTGCGCGAAGGGCACCCATTTTCATCCCATTGTTCTTCCTCTCTTAGGTGAGTCCTCCTCCCTATTTTCTTTTTAGATGCATGTTAGGGTGTGTTATTGGTTATGCATGATAGCATGGGAGTTAGTGGGGTGAGGGAGGGCTGAGGAGGAGGTGGGAAGGGCTCGGGCGCGCGTGCGGGGTCATCCGCGCGCGTGCGCGCGAGTCTGCGCGCGCAGGCAGGGCTGGCGCACGCAGTCGGGCGCGCTGGGGGCGTGCGCGCGTACGCACAGACGCGCGGGCATGCGCGCGGGGTGCTGTGCGGGGGGGCAGTGCGCGCGGGGTGCTGCGCAGGGGCGCAGTACGCGCGGGCGCGCGCCGGGGTGGACGCGCGGTGCGCGCCGGCGCGCGCGAGCGTGCGCGCGCGCGCGACAACGTGTCTGGGCGCCCGGGCAGGGGCGCAGCAGCGCGTCTGGGCGCGCGGGCTGGGGCGCGACAGTGCGCCCGGGGCACGGGCGTGCGTGCGTGCGTGCGCACCCGTGCGTGCGCGTGCGGGTGGCCGTGCGCGTGGCTGCCCGTGGGTGAAGGAGGGTGCCGGGGCACTCGGACTCGCGTGCGTGCGGGCCCGTATGCATGCTTGTCCGAGTGTTGGGTATTTCTAGTGTATTTCTTATGTATTTGTGTAATTACTCACCATTTTGATTACCCATGTCTTGCAGATCTTGACGGGCGGTCACGCGACGACCCGGGTTTTGGTGAGTGGGACAATCCAACCCAGTAGGGAGGCGTTCGATGCACGTAGGCGTGCATCGCTGTTGTGCCTGTGTCATTTGGAGCACTCTGATTGAAAATTTGGGTACATAAATTTTTTCCTAGAAGTTATGTATTTTCAATTTGGTATTTGGATTTGATTTTGTTAAAATCCAAGATGAAGAGGTTTAAATATGAGTTTACTATGAGATGTCCAGTTTTGAGTTAGCTTTCGTACAGAAATGGAATTAGATCAACTGGATTCCTATAGTAAAAGTTATGGGTATTTTTCCAAGTATACCCCGGGGATGAAAATTCTGGCAGCAGCCCTGTTCTATGTTTAGCTCTAATTTCGGAATAGCTAGAGGGATTATTTGATCTTGGCATAAACATAAAAGTTGTAGATAATCATCTTAGTATTCCAACGGAATTAGAATTGTGCAATTCGGAGCTATATTGAGGAAGTTATGGCTGTTCCAGTGAAGCATGCGCAGAATTTCTGGTCAAAGGGCGACTTAGTCATTTCATTCCCCTTAGATATTTTTGGGTGATAAATATCTCCTCTCTCTCTCATCCTCTCCCATATCCCCACGTCAACCTCTGCTGGCCTCTCTTTCTCTCTTTCACAAGCCCCCCCTAGGTGTTTGATTTAATGTTTCAAAGAGAAGTGAAGGAGAAGGTGAAGAAGCATGTGTAGGTTTTGTTGTGGTGTTGTTGATCTTCTCTTCTCTCAAGCCTTTTCATTCAAAAGGAGGGAGAATCTTTATGGAGATATTTAGAGAGATTCAAGGACTTGTTGTTGCAATGTCCTCATCATGGATTTGAGGTTTGGAGATTAGTGCAAATTTTATATGAAAGTTTGAATTACACCACAAGGACTATGGTTGAATCAATGTGTAATGGTGAATTTACCAATAAAAATGAAACTGAAGCATGGGCATTTTTGAAAGAAGTAGCTGAAAAATCCATGCAATGGGAGACAATTAGAGAGCCTGAGAAACTCATGCCTTCTAAGGGAGGTATTCATTCCATTGATAGCAGCTTTGAGTCTGAAGCCAAGTTTGCATCTCTCATTCGTAGAGTAGAGGCCCTAGAGATGAAACCAAATCATGATTCTGTTAATCAAGTCTCCACCTCCAACTCTACTATTGTCTGCATTTTATGTAAATCTTCAAATCACCTAGCGGAAGACTGTCCTTCCCTGTCATCCCACAAGGAAAGTTGGGCCGAACATGCCAATAGCTTACAGTGGAGGAAAAATGACCCATATGCTCAAACTTATAATCCTGGATGGGGGAATCATCCAAATCTGTCGTGGACTCAAGTCCCACACCAGGGAGGCCCACAGGGACCTCCTCAAGCTCCCATGTATCCTAGACCAAACACAGGACCCATTCCTACTCCATTTCCTCCACCTGGGTTTCAAACAGAAAATGAGAAGAAGTTCTCTTCCTTTGAGAAAGGATTAGATGTTCTTATGAAGTCCACTCAAAATCTAACTCAATCATCCTCCCAGATGTCTGCCACTTTGAATCAATTTATGCAATCTACATGGCAAATCCTTCAATCCACCACACATGAAATCTCCCGTCTCGAGATTCAAGTTGGTCAATTGGCAACCACCATGAGTGAGAGAGAGAAAAGAAAATTTCCTAATCAACCTGAGCCTAACCCTAGATGACCCATTCTTCAAGGACAAATCCAAGATTTTTCTAGTAACTAGTCCAACCAGGTTAATGCAATCACTACTCTTAGGTCTGGTAGACAAGTGGACAACAAGGTTATTATGCCTAATAATGATGTTGAAGATGGTAAGGACAAGTCCAAATTTATTCATGAGGACCTAGATTTTGAACCCATCCCTCCTAGCCCATCCATCCCAGAGAAAGCAAAGCCCAATGATTCTCCTGGGAGAATTTATGTTCCCAAGGCCCCATATCCTCAGCGATTAGGTTCAACTAAGAAATCTACCCAGCTAGATAAAATTTTAGAAGTGTTTAAGCAAGTTCGCGTCAACATTCCGCTCCTAGATGCTATCCAACAAGTACCAGCATATGCTAAATTTTTGAAGAACTTATGCACCCAAAAGAGGACCAACAATGTACCCAAGGAAGCTTTCCTAGCATCCCATGTAAGATCCATTCTTTCATGTGAAACTCCAATCAAGTATAAGGACCCAGGTTGTCCCACCATTTCATGTGTGATTGGAGACACCCTTATTGATTGAGCTTTGCTAGACTTAGGTGCAAGTGTAAATCTACTGCCCTATTCAGTGTACAAACAGTTAGGCATAGGAGAATTGAGGCCTACCCCAGTGACCTTACAATTAGCAGATCGATCTGTGAAAATTTCTAAAGGTGTAGCCTAATTTTCAATCAGAGCGCCCCAAATGACACAGGCATAGCATTCGCAAAGCGAACCCAATGGAAAAACAACTACTCTCGATAATCACTTATCGAGATATCGAATACTACTATACTCCCACACGGTTGCGTCGCTCGGACACAGGGGGGTGTCACGCCCCAACTACCGGCTTAACAAAATTGATAAGATAATGAATTCTCCTGAATTCCAATCAAGTGCATCTGTCACACCCCAGGGCGGCCGTCCCCGATACGTGGCAAGTATATATAATATCAGCAGTCTATACAGGAGATCAATAACATACTCTAAACAACATCGAAATGACAACACAGATAATAAGGTGGCTGACATAATATATACAAATAGAGGAAGCTTAAACGACTGAGTCTGTAATTCAAAGACATATTACAGACCCGATACATAATCAACTGTCCTGTGAGAGCCAATATATACAATGACATCCAAATATACAAACGTGTGCCCAAGCACGGATAACAATACATACAATCAAGAAGGGGATGCTGATGGCCTCTCACTCGCAGAACATGACGCTGCTCCGCTACTGCTGATGTGCCTCGGGGAGCTCCTCCTTCAGATCCGACTCAGATATCACTGGAGAAAAATATATGCGAGGGGTGAGCCACATGCTCAGTGAATAGCACAACCCATGCATCACAATTCATATTAACCTTAAACAATTTATAGCCCCTAACACGGGAGCAACTACACATTCTAGTGGGTCGTTTCATCGCCAACCCACCTCCCCCCTCACCCTCACCCTTTCCGGGGGGTGACATAGGCCTCTTGGGGCATACTAGACCGCTCTCCACCCCTGGTCCACCCGGTAGCCTCTCCCACCCTTGTAGCCTCCACCTGGTATACTCCCACTATCAGTACTATCCGACGCATCGGAGGTACCTACGGATGGGAGCCCCCTATCAAGTCAGCCAACGCCGGGGAGTCCCTACATCGGATCCAACCAAAAGGAGAAGACAGCCTACTCACATGAATACGATCCTCTTGGATCTGTCGACACCGATTTGTAACGCTAATAATGTCATGAATTCTCAAGAATTCCTCCAGGGCGCAAAACCAAGATGCGGGGAGACATATATTATAACCACGAGGTTATAATATTCTCTAAGGCATGCTTATAAATAAATGCTCTCATTTTGATTTAATTAGATTAAACTAGATGGGAACATACTGTTATATATGTGTCACTTTTTAGCCTTCTGGTAACCATTGGAGCATTCTGTAGTTTTTTGGGTTTTTTTCGTTTTTCGATCGGAACAGCTAAAATTTTGGGCTTTTAGCTATCGCCCTGAGATTGAGGACTCCGATCGAGAATCTAACTGCATATTATGTGTCCTGGTGCCATTCCAAGCCACTCACGAAAGTTTCATCGAATTCCGGTAACGTTTCAGAATTTCACAGTTCCGGGGCGTATCCGGGTTTTGACCGAGCGAGAAGTCATTGGGAGAGTTGACTTGGTCAAAGTGGGCCCATGACTTGGTCAACCCCTTTTGTTTTTTTGTGTGGTTGGGTTGACCCAAGTCAAATCTCACTTAATCCTCTCTAATGCTAGCTTAAACCCTAATTAACCTAGCTTAGCCTAATCTAAGTGTGGGGATTATATATAAGTGAATCTAAAATATCTCCCCCACTATTCATCATCTTCTCCAATGGATTTTCTCTCTCCCCCTCTCTCTTTTTCTTGGTTTTGACCTAGCTAGAGGGGTTAAAATCAAAAGCACAAAGAAGAGAAAGGTTAGATCTCATCCCGATCTATCCACCGGTGGTCTCGGATTCGAGTTCCCACTTGTTTGGCCCCCTCTAACGCCCCCTTTTTATTCTCTGATTTCAGCCCCCCTTGGGCTAGGTAGAGATCTTGGTGGTGGAGGTCTTCGAGGAGGTGTTTCGGTGCACGAAGAGCCCCCGGTCCCTTTCCCTCCCATTCCTTTCCTTGGGTAAGCTCTCTATCCTTCCTTTTCTTGCTTAGATGCATGTTAGGAGGGTGGTTTTGAGTGTTGGTGGCTGTTGGTGGTGATTGGTGGTGGTTAGTGGCCATTGGTGGCCGGTGAGAGGTGGAAGGCTGGCAGCGCAGGCAGGCAGGGCAGGCAGGCTAGCAGGCAGTGCAGGCAGGCTGGCAGGCGCAGGGCTGGGCGCTGTCGGGCGTGCGCGCGGGTGGAGCAGGAGTGTTCGGGTGCTGCGCGCTGGGCGCCGTGCGGGGGCGTGCGCGCGGGGCACTGCGCGAGACGCAGTGCGTGCCGTGCGCGCGGGGCCGCGTGCGGGTGTTGCGCGCAGGGCACCGAGCGGGGAGTGTGTGCGGGGCACTGCGCTGGGGCGCAGTGCGGGCGGGTGCGCATGCGGGGCGCTACGGTGGGGCGTAGTGCGCGCGGGTGCACCCGGGGATGGACGAGCAGGTGGTGTGCGGGTGCTACGCGGGGGGCGCAGTGCGCGCAGGGCGAGCAGGCTGTGCGCGCGCGGTGAGGCGAGCCGGTGGTGCGCGCGGGGCGAGGCGATGGGGCGCTGGGGGTGCGGGTGTGCGCGCGGGTTGCTGCGTTGGGGCGCAGTGAGCGCGCGGTGCACCAGTGGGGGGCTCGGCGGGGTGTCCGGGCGTGCGGGCTGGGCTCGGCCGTGCAACTGGGTGCGCGGGCTAGGGCGCGGCTGTGCGCCTGGGTCGGGTGGCCGCACGTATGTACGCTTGTCCGAGTACTGTGTATTTTTAATGTATTTTTGTTGTATTTGTGTATTTTACTCACCAAGTTGGTTACCCTATCTTGCAGATCTCGACGGACGGTCGCGCGACGACCCGGCCTTTGGTGAGTGGTACAATCCAACCCAGTAGGGAGGCGCTATACGCACTTGGGCGTATACCGTCCTCCCCTGGGGCACCGCAGTTGATATTAACTTGTGTAATGTGTAATCCATGCAAGCATGATTAATATGTAGAATGCATGCCATCCTAGACTTTGTATGTTAGGGACTTGCACCCTTAGGATATGTGTAAGAGCCATGCATCCTGTCACCCTGTTCTCATGTTAGGAAGCCTCGGCCTATGCATGCATCCTACTAGTTTAATTGATTAAATTAAATGCTAGCATGCTTTACATAATATTATAGGGAGGGGCCTTGTGAGGTCAACATTGAGACCCGGGCTAGGATACTCCATGTTCCTTGTTTGGTTGTCGGGATGTCCTATATCGGGACCTCTTGCTGCCCTCCCAAGATTTCTTTTCCCAATAATATTATTCCCTTGCGATAGCTAACAGCCTGAAATTTTAGCGTTTTCGACCGAAAAACAAAAAAAAAAACCAAAAAACTGCCAGAATGGTCCAACAGTTACCAAAAGGTTAAAAGTGACACATATATAACAAGTAGGAAATCGCATCTACTCACTCAATTCGTTCAGAGGGAGAGGGCGAGAGAGATCATCATCTCATGAAGCTGGTCATAGCTTTGCCCCATTAGCATGGGCGCAACAACTACACCACGCCCTCGAGTCTTATCGCAAGGGAATATTAGGCAGGTGCCCGTTATTAACCCAGACTTATTCATGCTGGATATTCCAATTAATATGGTGGGAGTAGTATTACAATACTACCTAAGGCATGCCATATTCTATACATCCATACACATTATCAAAAATACATGCCCATACTAGAGGGCTCATGCAACACAATCATTCATACATGAATACAATACATGTATATAAGCCTAGCATGCAAGATATCTACATATTATAGCTTAAGCATGGCCATACTACTTATCTACACAAGTAGTATAGCTAGGGAGCCCCATCGATGCGCGACGCGCGACTACGCGCGTCGAGCGCATCCCGAGGGGGGGGGGATTGGATCGAACCACTCACCTAACGAGCGCACGGCTCGCGAAACGCAAGAGGGCGAAAACAATTGAATCCGAAGCATGATACCAATCCGCCAAGAATCATCCAATCCCGAAATTGACCAATGGTTTGGGTTGGGCTATAACAAGGTGCTCGATACCCCGAAACACACCCCGAACGGGTCCGAATACTGCAAGCACGCCCCCGAGCACCGCGTGCACGCGGCCCACGCACTCCGCACGCATCGGTGAACGCCCAGCACGCCCTCGAGCACTCTGTGCACGCTGCCCACGCACTCCGCACGCATCGGACAACGCCAAGCACGCCCTCGAGCACCTCGTGCACGCTGCCCACGCACTCCGCATGCATCGGACAACGCCAAGCACGTCCTCGAGCACCTCGTGCACGCTGCCCACGCACTCCGCATGCATCGGACAACACCAAGCACGCCCTCGAGCACTCCGTGCACGCTTCCCACGCGCTCCGCACACATGCGGGAATGCTAAGCATGCACTCGAGCACCCGATGTGCCAACCCTACGCCCCTTTTAGCCTATAAACACAAGTTCAAGTGATGCATGAGGAACCTCATTTGAAAGAAGAGAAGAAGAGGCATACAAGGTTCACTCACACATACTCACAAACGGGTGGCGTACACACATACACAACACATAACACATGAACATGGGCTTCTCTCCCTCATCCTCTTCAATTCCATGCATGCACAACAACAACACAAAGCAAGGGAGCTTCCACTCCTCCCCATCAGCTACAAAAGACGTGGCTGAACCCGACACGGAGAGCGGGAGGTCCATACGCGGCTCCGGCACGCCCACACGCCACCGCTCCACCTTTATCACCATCGACGCCCTGAACCTCCCTTCAAACAACAAACATACCAAGACATCAGAAGAGGGGACTTCAACACCACCTCCACTTTATCTTCTTCATTTTTCATAGACGGAAGGGTTGGTCGAGAGTGTTAGGCGAGAGAGACAATCGGGGATTAAATAGCCAAAAGAGGGATTTAAATGACCAAATCGTCCCTGACCAGAAATCTCTGGACAGGCTTCACTCGAACAGCCATAACTTCCTCAATATAGCTCCGAATTGCACAATTCAAAGTCCACTGGAAAGCCAAGACGATTATCTACAACTTTCATGTTTATGCCAAGATCAAATAATCCCTCCAGATATTCCGAAATGTGAGCTAAACATTGAACAGGGCTGCTGCCAGAATTTCCATCCCCGGGGTATACTCGGAAAAATACCCATAACTTTTACTACATGAATCCAGTTGATCTAATTCCACTTTTGTACAAAATCTAACTCAAAACTGAGTATCTCATGATAAAATCATATTTAAACCTCTTCATCTTGGATTTTAACAAAATTAAATCCAAATACCAATTCAGAAATGCATAACTTCTAGGAGAAAAATTATGTAGCCAAATTTTCAATCAGAGCTCTCTGACTCCTGTAGGTGGCTAAAACCCAAAATTTTAGCGACTCCCAAAAAAAAAAAAAAAAAAAGCTCCAAATGACACAGGCATAACACCTATAAATATATGGCTTTCTCTCTCTCTCAAGATATATGATTTCCGCCAAAATCAAAACCCTAACCCTAGAAAGTCTTTAGGATCTCTGGATCTAGAAAAGGTGAGGAAAGGAGAGAAAGAGAGCGAAGGGATTCGCGGCTGTCATTCAAAGCAAGAAGCAGACCACACTCCGCCGCGAATCTACAACATAGGAAGGACATACGGTAGAAGATCTGAAGGTTCTGATCGAGCTATTCGTCGTTGTCTTTTGGATCCAATTTTCTTTTTCGGCAGAACTCTGATATGAGTTCTAAAGGTAAACCCTAATTCCGCCTCGTAGGGTTTGCATGGAAAAGATTTAATAATTTTTTGTCATCCGATCTATACCTCAATCGTCGGATCTTGGCTGTCGGGATTTAATTTTTCCCAATAATTGGTATCAGAGCCATCTCGTTGATACTGCGTATAGATCGAATACAACCATGTTATCCGTCCACATGATAAATGATTAGATCTATATACCATGTGAAGAGTCTAGATTGTAGATCTGTGCTAATTTTATTTTGCAGCGATCTTAATCTGGCTATTATGGTTATTGTTTTGTATATCGTCCTGTTTTTATGTGAATGGATCCCACGCAGGTTGTGCGTGGTTATATTGTATGATCGAAAATTAAATGATATTGTAAACTCCGCGAGTGGGAGTATTATTGTATTTTTCTTTTTGATTTGCACAAGAGAGTTTTGAAGGGGATTCGAGGGATCGGCTCCGAAGTGGTACCAGATCGGCACCAGGAGGATCGTGAACGGAACAGATGATACCTGATCATCACAAGGAGGATTTGCGATCAAAACGGGATAATCGATTCTCTGATCCGAACGGTTATAAATCCTGCCGGATAAGGAGAAGATGCGTTTTCAGCAAAGCAAATCGGTCATGAAATCTGGTCTCTGGGGTGCTGCCCCAGACCCCACCAGGGGGGGGCTCGTCCCTAAATGTGAGCCGCCCCCCCTGGACCCCCCTGCTCACATTAGAATTCCAATCGTAGCGCTTCATAGTTGTTGTTCAACCATAATAGCCGGAATTTTAATTTTTTTTATTTGCTGTATGTTTTTATGCATGTGATTATACTCATGATTGTTATATTGTGTGGATGTTAATTGGTATAACGGACCCACATTATATGGACAACATGGATATTGGCCAAACATGGATAACATTTTTATGGCAAACAATGAATTTGTTTATAACCCTCAAAAAGATTTAAAATATTAAGTGGGAGCGGGACATTATTAAATAATTCCCACGGTCTCCACCACCAACTTGTAGGTAATACAATTTATCTTGCGTGTTGGCTATAGGCCATCCTCCCTATCGGATGAGTTAAATTGTAGACATTATCAGTACAAGTTATCTTTAGGAATAAATTTGGGTAATTGTTAGTGTGCACTATCTCCCCATCGGAGGAGTACACTACGAACAATTGATCCGAAGTTGGTTGGTGGTTTACAGTTAACTATAAGTAATAGTATCCTCCCCATCGGAGTCACTGCTATTATTTATAGGAACGAAGAATGTCAACTATTTAATTTCACTTGGTATAAGAGGATGCCTAGATAGTAAATTCATAGGAATTGGCCTATCTGGTCTAAGTTTGAGTGGTATACATCCTTACTATTGAGGCATGCTATTCAATAAGAGATCAGGCTATTGACGAATTCTTTTAATATGGTAGAGGGACCCATCTTTAAATTGAATTCGAAGTTTTTATTTACCATATCATGATTGTTTTTATATTATGTTTGATTCTCAGAATTCAAAATGGCTGCTTTTAATTCACTTGCTGTTATTCTCAAAGAATGTAAATTGATTGGAAAAGAAACCTGGATATTGTGTTGACTTCCTCATAGTACAAGTTTGTACTCACTGAAGTATGTCCTCCAAGACCTGGTGAGGGGGCAACCGAAGAGGAAACCCAGACTTATCAGAAATGGCTGAGGGCTGATGAGATGGCTAGGTGTTACATTCTGGCATCCATGTCAAATGTTCTAAGTCATCAGCCTCAGTCCATGACCACTGCCTACGACATGATGGTCAGCCTTAAGGAAATGTTTGGTGACAAGAGTCGTGCCGCTAGGCAAGTGGCCATGAAAGAACTGATGAATACTAGTATGGGAGAGGGGACACCAGTAAGGGATCATGTTCTAAAGATGATGTCACGCCCCAGGGCGGCCGTCCCTGAGACGTGGCAATAATAAAATATCAGCTATCAATACCTGAGGTCAATAAAGACTCCAACAACAACACGCAAGGTGGCAAAGCAAGGATAATGATAACTGACTGAAAAGCGAAAGCATAATATATAAACAATGTCTGTAAACCAAAAACATTATTACAGACTCGAATACACAATCACTGTCCTGTGAGAGCCAAGTCTAGACCAAAGAAAATACAACCTGTGCCACATGCACAATTTACAATACATACAATGACTCTAGGACTGCTGACAGCCTCGCACTCGCCACCCGCCGGAAGAACGCTCCATGCCCATAAGCCCGCCACAGGAAAGCTCCAGCTCCACGCCCAACACTGCCCCTGAAAAGAAACAGTATGCGAGGGGTGAGCTACAAGCTCAGTGAGTGGCTGGAAACCAATCACCATACAACAGTTCAATACATAAACAATTCCCTTTCAAGGTAAACATGGGTGGAAACCCATGGATAACAGGGTCACGCGGCGGCGCGACCAACCTCACCCTCACCCTCACCCCTGGAGGGAGACTCTTGGGACTTTTGGGGAGAGACCATACCGTTGGTCGAGGAGACCCGGATTACTGGTCCACACAACATTACTAGATCACCAACCTCACCCTCACCCTCACTCCCGGAGGAAGACTCTTGGGACTTTTGGGGAGAGACCATACCGTTGGTCGAGGAGACCCGGGATTACTGGTCTACGCAACACTATTGGATCATCTACATCGAGATAACTGCCCAACGATGTCTTTGAACATCGATACGAGACCGGACCCAACAACTATGGGAACGGACGAACAACGAATGGGTCACGAGGCGACGTGTCTTCACCTCATCCTCACCCTCACTCCCGAAGGGAGACTCTTAGGACTTTTGGAAGAGACTTAGACTGCTCTACACCCTTGGTCCACCGGTAGCCCTTTCCCCACGTAGCCTCTACCTGGTATACTCCCACGATCAGTACGCTTTCGAACGCATCGGTGGTACCTACGGATGGGAGCCCTCTGTCAGGACAGCTTTTCCAACGCCGGGAGTTCCTACATCGGATCCAACGAAGGGGAGAACGATTCCACGCTCGCAATATCATTCGTTAGCCCTCTCCCGGGTAGCCTCTACCTGGTACACTCCCACGATCAGTACGCTCCCAAACGCATCAGTGGTACCTACGGATGGGAGCCCTCTGTCAGGACAGCTACAACCCGGCCCTCTTCAACACGAACGACATTGGGAGTAAACATTCCATGTTCGCAAAGCGAACCCAATGGAGAAACAACTACTCTCGATAATCACTTATCGAGATATCGAATACTACTGTACTCCCACACCGTTGCGTCGCTCGGACACAGGGGGTGTCACACCCCAACTACCGGCTTAACAATCCGATAAGATAATGAATTCTCCTGAATTCCAAACGAGTACATCGGTCAGATGCACGGGGCGATTACATCGCTAGCGCTCTAACTAATAAGGTACAACCCGACAGCGGGTCATACCCACGCCTATTCCAGATAGGCCTAATCATCTTTTAACATGCGCATATAAATATATCCAGGAGAATTTTATATCTGCTATGTGCATGAACCGTATGCACAATCATCTAATAATTATAGGGACACTCCCTAACATGGATTTACATCATAATAATTCATACAACATGCATACATGGTCATTAATCACATAAACATACAAAATATACTCTAACATCCGTTGGATATCGCCAATTTAAAAAAAAGGGTCAAGCGCGATCTCGCGCACTAACAGGTGCATGCCAATATTCCAAACGAACCTGAGTCGAGTAGAAAATTGCATCTACTTACTCAGTTCGTTCAGAGGGAGAGGGCGGGGGAGATCATCATCTCATGAAGCTGGTTATAGCTTTGCCCCATTAGCATGGGCGCAACAACTACACCATGCCCTTGAGTCTTATCGCAAGGGAATATTAGGCAGGTACCCGTTATTAACCCAAACTTATTCATGTTCGATATTCCAATTAATATGGTGGGAGTAGTATTACAATACTACCTAAGGCATGCCATATTCTATACATCCATACACATTACACAAATACATGCCCATACTAGAGGGGCTCATGCAACACAATCATTCATACATGAATACAATACATGTATATAAGCCTAGCATGCAAGATATCTACATATTATAGCTTAAGCATGACCATACTACTTATCTACACAAGTAGTATAGTTAGGGAGCCCCATCGATGCGCGACGCGCGACTACGCGCGTCGAGCGCATCCCGAGGGGGGGGGATTGGATCGAACCACTCACCATTACCCGGGACCTCGCGCATCCCTTCCGACGAGATCTACAAGGTAAGGCATCAAATTTGGTGAGTAACATCACAATTTAACACTTAGAAATCACTAGTATTACTAAAGACTTAGACATGCACGCATACGGCCTCGCACGCATGCGAGCACGCGCGTACGCACGCATGCCCGGGTGCCCCAGCACCTACCCGAGACCCTGGGCAGCCCCACGCATGCCCTAGCACGCGCACGCACGCGCGCGCGCGCACTAGCACCCAGCCACGCGCACGCCCTACGCGCACTGCGTGCGCTGCCAGCGCCCGCGTGCGCCCGCCTGCGCCTGCCAGCGCCCCTCTGCGCGCGCGCACGCGCGCGGACAGACCCCTGCGCGCGCCCAACACTCCCCAACCCTCTTTTAACCCCTTTTAACCCCTCCCCCACACTTCTCACTCACCCTAAACCAATTATCTAGCATGCATGACCTCCCAACAACCCCTTAAGCCATGAAAAACCAAGAAAAGAAGGGGAAGAGCTCACCTTGGGAGGGGGAATGAAAGGGGGAGATTTGGGGGCCCTCGATGCACCCGCGACCACCTCAACCACCACCACCACTACCACCACCTCCACAGCCCTCCTCAGCCTCCTTTGGCTACAAAATAGGGGGGGAAGTTAATGAAAAGGGAGATAGAGAGAGGAGGATCAACAACAACACTTACACAAACTTGCTCTTCCTCCTTCACCTTCTCCTTCTCTTCTCTTTGAGACATTAACACAAACACATGGGGGGAGTGAAAAGAGAGAAAGGGAGACCCCAAGAAAGTCCACGTGAGAGTGAGAGGGGAAGAGAGAGAGATATTTTCCACTTGGGGGGGTGAGAACAAGATTGGGAGAGGGGGGTCTATTCTCACCCTCTAACAAACAAAATAACCAAGTGATTGCTTCACCACTAAGCAAAGGGGGGTAAGGTTACCCAAGGTCACCCCATTCACCAAAATATCTCACACTATTTGACTAACCAAACCAGGAACTCTCAAAAACCTGGATACGATTCGGAACTGCATATTTTTCCAAACGTTACCGGAATTCGATGAAATTTTTATGGGTAGTACTAAACTGTACCAGGACCCATAATATGCAGTCAGATTTCCAATCAGAGTACTCTAACTCCCGCAGGTGGCTAAAAGCCAAAATTTTAGCGGCTCCGATCAAAAAAACAAAAAGGCCCTGAATGACCCAGAAGTGACCAAGGCTTAACCGAAATGGCTCCAAATGACACAGGCATAACAGATGATGGGTCATCTCAATGAACTAGAGATCCTAGGAGCTGAAATTGATGGGGAGACCCAGGTCGATACCATACTCCAATCTCTACCAGAATCTTTTAAGCAGTTCCATGTCAACTACATGATGAATAAGTGTGACTACACGTTGGCAGAACTGCTCAAAGAGCTTCAGGTGGTAGAGGGTCTCAACAAGAAGCCAGCTAGTGTTTAAATGACTGAGAAAGGTTCTACTTCCAAGGCTAAAGCCAAGAAGAAGAGAAAGGTTCAGCATGCAGGTACTCAGGCTGTGAATAAAATTCAAGGACCGACACAGAAAAAGACGAAAGGCAAGTGTTTTCAGTGTGGACAATCATGTCAGTGGAAGAAGCAATGTCCGGTCTATCTCAACAAACTGAACAACACAGGTAAATCTTATTCACTAGTAGTTGAAACATGTTTAGCGGTCTGATCTACCAGGACCTGATGTGTAGACTCAGGAGCCACTAATCATATATGCAATTCTTTGCAGGGGTTCCAGGAAACCAATAAACTAAGTGATGGAGAGATTTATCTTCATATGGGGAATGCTACAAAAGTGGCAGGAGTTGCAGTAGGAGTCGTTTATCTACATTTCAGTAATAATAGGATTTTAATTTTAAAAGATTGTCTTTATGTACTTTCCATTAGAAAGAACTTAGTTTCTGTTTCTAGATTGGCTATGGATGGTTATTATGTTTATTTTGATAACTCTATGGTTATCAAGAATAAAAGACATTTTATCTATTTTGGTACATTGGTGGATGATCTTTATGTTATTAATCTTGAATCTCCTAAACTGCATGAATTGAATAACACTAACATGTTACCACTAAAGAGAAAATGATCTTCTCAGATGAACCAAACGTATCTTTGACACTTACGCCTTGGTCATATTAATCTAAAAAGGATTCAAAGACTGGTTGAAGATGGACCACTGAGTTCATTGGAAATGGAGGCACTTCTAGTATGCGAATCTTGCTTAGAAGGAAAGATGACCAAGAGGCCGTTCTCGGCCAAGGGCAATAGAGCCGGAGGACCGTTGGAATTGGTTCACTCCGATTTATGTGGTCCCATGACAATCTAGGCAAGAAGTGGTTATGAGTATTTCATCACATTTATTGATGATTACTCAAGATACGGGTACATTTACTTGCTTCGTCGAAAGTCTGATGCCTTTGATAAATTCAAAGAATTTAAGGCAGAGACAGAGAAGCAGACGGGTAAATACCTAAAGTCACTACGATCTGATCGTGGTGGTGAATACCTCTTGGGAGAGTTTAGGGAATACTTATTGGAGCACGGGATTACATCCCAGTTGACTGAACCAGGGATACCCCAGCAAAATGGTGTAGCAGAGAGAAGATATAGGACACTTTTGGAGATGGTAAGGTCCATGATGAGTTATTCTAGTTTACTTGTTTCTTTTTGGGGACACGCATTAGAAATGGCTGCTTACCTGTTGAACTTGGTTCCAACTAAGGCAGTATCCTCTACTCCCACATAATTGTGGACTGGACGCAAACCTAGTTTGCGACATATTCGGATTTGGGGTAGTCAAGCACATGTGTTAAGAAAGGATCCTAGCAAGTTGGAATCAAGAACATAAGTATGTTTTTTTGTAGGGTACCCGAGAGGAACTAAAGGTGGTCTATTTTATAGTACTAAAGACCGGAAGGTCATTGTAAACACTAATGTCCGGTTCTTAGAAAAAGACTATATTCTAAATCAGAAACCCATGAGTAGAGTTGTTCTAGAGGAATTGAGAAAAGAGGAACAAGCAGAAAATTCCTTAATACCACCAACATTTGAACCAGTTCACAGTGATACTATCAACACGTTAGGCTCAACACCAGTACAACGTGTGGATTATAGCATACCAGGTTCAGAAATGACACGACATGTTGTTTCTAGCGCACACACCCCTATAGTACCTCATCGTAGTGGGAGGGTTATCCAACAACCCGAGAGGTATATGTTCTTGGGAGAGTCATATGACAAGGTCCTTGAGGAACATAATGCCGAACCGTGTAACTACAATGAAGCACTACAAAACAAGTATGTAGAGCTTTGGCAAAAGGCTATGATGTTTGAAATAGAGTTTATGTACTCGAATCATGTTTGGGATGGATCCACCAGAAGGGATAAAACCCATTGGGTGCAAGTGGATCTATAAGAAGAAAAGAGGATCAGACGGAATGGTTGAGACTTACAAAGCAAGGCTCGTGGTGAAGGGTTTTACTCAGAAAGAGGGAATTGATTATGAGGAAACATTTTCGCCGGTAGCCATGATGAAGTCTATCCAGATTCTCTTGTCCATTGTGGCTCATTTCGATTATGAAATTTGGCAAATGGACGTCAAGACAGCTTTCCTCAATGGAAGTTTTGACGAGTGCATCTATATGGTGCAACCAGATAGTTTCATAGCAGAGAGTCAAGAGCATATGTTGTGCAAGCTCAAGAAGTCCATTTATGGACTCAAGCAGGCATCAAGATCTTGGAACATCCATTTTGATCAGGTAATCAAATTTTTTGGTTATGATCAATGCCCAGATGAACCTTGTGTGTATAAGAAGCGCAACGAAAATGTGGTGTTTCTAATACTTTACGTGGATGACATCTTACTCATCGAAAACGATATTGGGGTATTGTCTACTGTTAAAGTATGGTTATCCAGCCAATTTGATATGAAGGACTTGGGAGAAGCCAGTCACATCCTTGGGATTAAGGTCATACGAGATCGCAGGAATAGGATGTTGGGCTTATCACAAGCTACTTATATTGACTCAGTTCTTATCAGATTTAGCATGCACAATTCCAAGAAAGGTTTTCTACCCTTCAGACATGGAATTACTCTATCTAGGGAGCAGTGTCCGACTTCTCCAAAGGAGATAGAGAAGATGAAGGCAATTCCTTATGCTTTGGCTCTAGGAAGCCTCATGTGTTCAATGCTTTGTACTGGACCTGACATTTGATTTGCAGTTGGCATAGTTAGCAGATATCAGTCTAACCCTAGGCAAGAACACTGGACTGCGATAAAATATATTCTCAAGTACCTGAAAAGGACTAAGGATTATATGTTGGTTTACCAGGCTGAGAATCTGACACCCATAGGGTACACAGACTCGAACTTCATGTTAGATAAGGATTCCAGAAAGTCAACATCAGGATATGTGTTTACTTTGGGAGGTGGAACCATAAGTTGGAGGAGTATCAAGCAATCATGCATTGCTGACTCCACCATGGAAGCCGAGTATGTGGCGACCTCTGAGGCAGCAAAAGAGGCAGTTTGGCTCAGGAACTTCCTTATGGATCTAGATGTGGTACCTATTATAGAATCACCTATTACACTTTATTGTGATAATCCCAGAGCTGTTGCAAATTCAAAGGAACCACGGACCCATAAGAAAGCAAAACACATTGAGCGTAAGTACCATCTGATACGAGAGATAGTACAGCGAGGCGATGCCATTGTGACCAAGATTGCATCAGAAAACAACCTGGCAGACCCTTTTACAAAGAGCTTGACGGCCAAGTCATTTGATTGTCATGTAGAAGGAATGGGAGTTAGATGTATGGCTTCACAGCTTTAAGTCAAAGTGGGAGATTGTTAGAGTAGTGTCTGAAAGCCATGACTTATGAAATAAACTTTATTATTAAGATGGTTTTAGCATTTTGATGAGAATTATTATTGGTAAATGCTTGTATTATGTTGTTTGCAATATTGTGCTTGTTTTAATATAGTCCTTTAATTTACACTATAGATAATCTGGTGTGTAGAATTCTACTTACACAAGGAAGATCAGATTATCGGCTCCCTGTGAATTATAAAGTTGAGGTTCACAACTTTAAATGGACTTGGATAATCCATTGGATAAAGGTTGTAGTGCAATGCATCTTACATAGTCTATCTTGACTATTAAAGACCGGTTCATAGGTTTTTGGGTGATTGTGCTAGTACACCATGTGTGTATTGAACGGACCAAGTTGGGGTAATTATTTTTGTACTGACTAGATAAAATAATTTACACCCCATGTTTATTATGATTGCTTATGCTCTTAATTCTAAAATGGTTCTTAGACATGTACATTTGTTATTTGTCATTTTGATTCATTAAAGAGTGAGATTCTCCTATGGATCAATAGACTCGGTGAGTTGAGTGACAATAATACTTGTATGATGAATATTTACTATTGATGAAATCCACGTCTCCTATAGGAGATTGATGATACTCTCTTGAGGATACTTATAAGTTTTGGTCATGTCTAACCCAGCTGGTGGATTTAACTATCCGACATGTCAAACAAGTTAAGTGGAAGATCTCAAGGAAAATAAGATGTTGTGAAATAATATTGTCAGTAATAATTATATCATAACGAGTATTAGTACCTTAGCGTAGGGAGATATTAAACATATAATATAAGGAGCTCGAAATATTATTTTGAGATTAGTGTATCTGGAGTGTAGTCATAATTCTTTAGTGGATTGAATTTTGACTTATGGGCCTTTGGTTTTTAATTCTAGGTTGATTTATGGTACCTAGGCCCATAAGAGCCAATTACTAATTTCTCTTTTAGGTCCCTGCCCTAGCTTATAAATATGTGGCTTCACCTCTCTCTCAAGATATATGATTTCCGCATAAATCAAAACCCTAACCCTAGAAACCCTTTAGGATCTCTGGATTCAGAAAAGGTGAGGAAAGGAGAGAAAGAGAGCGAAGGGGTTCACAGCTGCCGTTCGAAGCAAGAAGCAGACTACACTTCGCCGCGAATCTACAACATAGGAAGGACATACGGCAGAAGATCTAAAGGTTCCGATCGAGCGATCCATCGTCGTCTTTTAGATCCGATCTTCCTCTTCGGCAGAACTCTTATACGAGTTCTAAAGGTAAACCCTAATTCCGCTTCGTAGGGTTTGCATGAAAAAGATTTAATAATTTTTTGTTATCCGATCTATACCTCAATCGTCGGATCTTGGCAATCAAGATTTAATTTTTCCCAACATGTGGATCCCACCGTCCCACACAATCCCTCCGCGCATCCTCCGCAGAGACGTTCGCGCCATCCGCGCACCATCCATGCCCTTCCGTGCGCCCTTCGTGGAGACGTCCGCACCTTCCGCAGAGCATTCTGCACGCCATCCGCGGAGACGTCCTTGCCTTCTGCGGAGCCTTCCCTGCTCCTTTGTGAGCCCTTCGCAGGAGCCATATATCTGCACACCCTCCGCGTGAGCCATCCTCGCTCCCTGCAAAAGCCATCTGCGCGCGCCGTCCACAAGGTGTTTATTGAGATGTTGAGATTTTTTAAATATTTTTGTACATACTCTAATAAAGGCTCTACCTTCAAAGTTTGAGAGGGGTGATAAAGAGTCATTGTTATTACATTATTGTTTTTTAGTCATTATTATGACATTATTTTTTTTTTAGTTTTATATTTTCCTATTAAGATATTTTAAGGTTTCTTTTGTATATCTCTAAATGGAGCATTTGGCTCCTGCAATACAGCATAAAAAATTCTCTTCCTTTATTCTAACAAAGATATTTAAAATTACGGACTTAAATTGCAATATAAAGAAGAGAGAGATCGATTACACATAGCATAGTTTACACGTACTTAAACGTGAAACTTCTAAGGGCAGTTTTGGTATTTCAAAAAATTCAATTTGATAAATTACATGGAATATCTTTCGAATATTCATTTTAACGTTTGGCATATGGACTAATAATGAAAAATGCATTTTGAAGTAGGAGAAGTAAAATGAAATTTAAAAAAGTGAAGAATTAATCACTAAATAATATAGTTTTCAAGGACTTAATAATAAAATCCCATAAAAAACTTCATTATTGCATTTTTGAATAAGAATAACTAAAATTATAACCAAACAAAAAAATAATTTTTTTTGTATATAAAAGAATAATTAGTTATTTATTCTGAAATAATATATGTCACAATCCTAAGGACTGCAATATTTATAAATTGATGAACCAGTCATTTCAATATCCAATGCAAAAATTATTTTTTTTATATATTTTTTTTGGCTTCCAGTGGTTGAATTCATACTTTCATGCAAGAGCTTTGATACAAACAAGAAAAATCATTAAAATGTATATTACCTTAAAACAGAGAATACATAATATTTTTGAACGATTTTTAGTACGATTTTTGTGGGCTATGTGTATTATTTTTATGGGATTTTTTTGTTTTAAATCCCTATAAACATGTTTATTTAGGGATCGATCCCTCCCTTCTTTATGTTTTTTTTTAAGTCCCCATATTCAACCGCCTATTTGATTTTTAGTCCATCCGTCAAACGTCTGTCTATACACTGTTAATTTTTGAAATGTGATTTTATTTTTAAGTCCCTACAAACTATCTTATCTCGTGATCAGTCTCTCCCTTCTTCATATTTCATTTTAAGTCCCCAATTTCAAATGTTTTTTTTATTAGTTCATGGACAAAAATAAAAACATGTGTAGTTTGAGCTTTGAACTATAAAAATGACCCAGTCTAACATTTTCCTAAGAAAAATGATATATCCAACCTGTCATGCAACCCAATTGCAGTGCATACCAATTTTTTTTTTTAAAAAAAATTATGCACTTTTTCATAAAAATTCATACTCTTATATGAATTGAAATATATCTAAGATATATTTCAATTCATATAACAGCATGAACTTCAATGGAAGAGTGCATGATTTAAAAAAAAATGGTATGCACTGCAATTGAGACTGCACGAGAGGCTGGATATATAATTTTCCTAGGAAAATGTTAGACTTGGTCATTTTTATAGTTCATAATTAGACTATACATGTTTTCATTTTTGTCCATAGACTAATAAGAAAAAAAGTTTGAAATTAGGGACTCAAAATGAAATATAAAGAAAGTAGGGACTGATCACTAAACAACATAGTTTATAGGGACTTAAAAATAAAATCACATTTCACAAATTAATGGTGTATGGACGGACTTTTAACGAATTGACTAAAAACCAAATAAGCGATTGAATATGGGGACTTCAAAAGAAATATGAAGAAGGGAGGGATCGATCCCTAAATAGGCATGTTTATAGGGACTTAAAACTAAAATCCCTAATTTTATTCATGCGAATAAAATAGATATAATTAATTTACCTTAAAAATTAAATAATTCCATTTTCATTCCCATAATGTTCTAACATTAAGGCCCCGTTTAGTTCGTGTTATTTGGGATAGAATTTAATTCCATGTGAAATTATAAGAAAAGTGTGTAAAATCCAGTGTTTAGTTGAGAAAAATGGTAATTTTGATGGTAATTGTGGGCTTCCAAGATTAAAATCAATGCATGTGGAAAAATAGGGTGAATTCAAATTCACACCATTTTTTGTGATAATCTCAAATTCCACCAGATATCTTACATTAAATAACTATTCAACCCTTCACAAATTAATCAAATTACTATATATATTCCTTTTAAAATAAAATCCCCCTCTTTTCTTTTTTTTTCTTTTTGTACCCACTGCTATATATTGGGTTTCTATAGTCGTTTTAATTTTATAACTAAAAAACTCTATTATAATTTATATATATGATATGATGTGAAAATCTTAATTGTGAATTACATATTGATTTATGTTTTTAAATTCAGTTTTTATTTTTATAGAAGGGTTTCCATTTAAATATTCATAAAAAATTACTCCTGTTTTTATTATTGTGATATAGGTAAACAAATAAATTTTGTAAGTATATATATAATAGTAAGGGTATTTTTAACATTTATATCAAATTCCTTGTCATTTTTTATGTGTGAATCAAACACTGAAAATTGATTATTTACAGAAATCCTGTAGTAAACCAAACAATATGATGGAATTTGGATTCCTGCTAAACCGATTCCTGATAAAATAAATCTATAAAAAAAAATAACACAAACCAAACGAAATCTATGTACTTAAAATTTTGGGATAAAAGAATATAACTCATACATGGAACATAGTTAATAAGCTTAGATTCTGGCCACTGGGGAAGGGTTATTTGGATTTTGAAAGAACACAGTGAGTTGTCTGAATTTTCATATGATTGTGGACTCACATGTATTTATCCCAAAATTTTATGTTATTCCGAAAGTTATTCCTGCAGATATCCCATTCGGCAAGCGTACAGGAATACCCCTTCTTATTTTTGGTTAGTCTTTGTTGATTATGACAAAGCATGGACAAGGAGTCTCCAGATTGGGCGGCACTAATGGAACAACGTGTCTTCAATGGACGGTGTGGATTTTGAGTTAGACTTGGAGAATCCGTGTGGGTCCCAATGAGTAACTCCATTCCATTTTGGCCCAAAAAAAAAAATTGCTGTCATTGTTTCTTACATCATAATAAAAAAAGAAAAAAAAATGAACCAATGACATATTGAGAGTAGAGAAAGAGAAGGGAAAACAAGAAGGGGAAGAGACAGGAGGCATTCCAATACAAAGCCCCTCTTTTTTTGGCTTCAGTTTTTGCTCTGTGTATTTGGTTTGATTCGATAAAGAACAAAAGAGGAGGAAAGGAAGGATGAGTTGGTTTCCATGTTCAGGGAAATCAAACAAGAAGAGCAAGCAGAAGCCCATTGATGATCAGATCTTCCTCTCCACAGGTATCCCCTCCAAAAAAAATTATAATTTTTATGCCTTTTTTATGAAAAGATTCAATTTTAATTGATTATTTCATCTGGGTTTGTGTTTTTTTTTTTCGTCCCTATCATTGAATGATTTGCTACCTGCTTCTGTTTTTTTTTTTCACGTTAATCTCGGATCTGCTGATGTTGTGTTTTGGATTTTTGGGTATCTGGGTTTTGCTTGTGTTGGCTCAAAATCGGATTTTTGTGGGTTTTATGAGGAACCCATTTGATGTTTTGGGTTTTTTTTCTTTCTTATATGGGTCTGTTTTATTTTATTTTTTTGGTGAATACCATATGGGTCTGTTCTGTTTGAGCTGGAAATGGAGGAATTTTGATCATAATATCATATAAAGACGAATGATTGGTTCTTAGGGCAGGCAGTTTTTGTTTTGTTTATACATGGGTTTTCTTCAATATTCGTGAAATTTTTATTTGGCTGATTATTGTGGCTGACTGGATGATGTGATTGAGATGTGTTTCAGAATTTGGGCTTGGACAAAGCTGATGTCCGCTGGCTTTGGCGAGTGGTCTGAATTGTTGTGGTTCGACTAGTCGTCATCCTTTAGAGCATCTCCAATGGGGTTCTCTATTTTAGATACCTTTAAAAAGTGCTTTTAGGACATCACACCAAAGACCAACTCCAATCCAACATCTCTATATGCATATGTATTTTGTTTTAAATTTTATTTTCTCTCAAAATTTAATTTATATATATAATTAGGGGAAGAAATTTTGGTAAATATATGCATGTAAATATTAATTGCAATAAATGAATATTAATAGACAACATACAAATATTAATGAATGATATCTAAAAATTATTGTTTTTAAAATAAGTTGAACACATTATTATTGGTCGATACCATTTTTGTAAGAATTGGTTTCCTATAACTCTTGTTATACTAATGTAAAAAACCAACAAATTAAGATGGTGAATCTCCATAGCTGGAGACTCAATGAAGAGTCCAAATTTGGAGATCAAAATGGGATCTCTAAAATAGTGATCCCAGAGTATGGTTAGAGCTTAGCCGAGCTCTATAATAAAGATACATAGCATGGTTGGAGATAATCTTAGCCCTTGTTTGGGTGACAACACAAGCTATTCCAGGATAGAAAGCTATTATATTATAGATAAGGAATAAACCATTTTTTGTTGGGTTGTGTTTTTGGTTATTTTCATTGGGAAACATGATCATAAAGTTTTTGTTATTTAATTGATCATGGATAAATTATGAATAAAAAGTGAATGAAATGTGAATAATGAATTATAAAATGTGAAAAAAATGTTTTGACATTTGGGCTCCCTGATTTATAAGAGGTGATGACAAGTGATTTGACATGTGGGTCCCTCATACCAGTGTAATAGATTGGTTAGAATAACACAATTCTACAAAGGCTTGGAATGCCAAGACCAACTTATTACCATCCATTTTGGCATAGTTATACCAACTTATTTCTTGCAACAAACAAATTTTTGGGCTTATTTACCCCTATTCCACTATATTCCCCACCTATTCCACTACTGAAACAGGGGCTTATAGATATGGTATATGTGATAAAAAAAAAGGGCTCTGAAGTTTATTATGCTCAGGTTAGTTGGTGTCATTTTTTCCCTTCTCTCATTAGTATATTTTCCCTTTATATTCACTTTGAGTTTTTGTGAATGTAAGTGATTGTGAAGCTCTGCCATGATAAGCATGATTTCATTATCTTAATTTAATCATTTGTTATATCATAGCATGGTTGTTTGATTAATGTTTTTACCTTTTTTTTAATTTTCTTATTTTACGAAATAAGCCCCATTATTTTTTTGTGAAAATTTCCATCTTGTGTCTGGTTTAATTGATGGAGGATTAATCACTAAGCTCCATTTTCCAATGACATCTCTTCACATTGATATAACTTGTGGTTATCCAATATGAACTCATGTATTCTCGAAGTCAATTACTGAGACATTATTTACTGACAAAGTCAATTGCCCTTTCTGTACTTTTCTTTGGAAGCAAATTATGCTTTCCGTATTGTAGGATTTTTCTGAAGATTTTTCAAATTTATGTTAGATATATAGAAATTTTATATTACTCGTATGCTGCTTCTCTTCTTTTTTAACATTTTCCAATTGGGTGAATTTTGTTTACTGAAAGCTGTAAGTCACTATTGAAATTGAACCCTAGCCTAAGCTAAGTTCAAGGACTCTCCTTGTGAAAGAAGTGAGATTTCGATATGATTTGACGGCTCTAGTTGTAAGCATCAATCGCTGATACGCTTTCTCTTCTTTGTTAACTTTATTACATGTTTGATTCTTTTCAGATTTTATTTATTTATTTTCCTTCATGATGAGGACATAGAATTTATAAGATTTTTTTCTTATTAGTAGTAATCTTCATCATAGTGTAATGCATAATTTATGGAAAAAAACATTTAGTTCCTTTATTGTTTATTGGAACTTTGGTTCCGTTGAATGGATAGTTTCAGGTGGATAACATGAATATCAATACCCATATCTTTCTTTATTTCTTTTTATTGGATTTAACACTGGCAAAGATATTCATACCTACACATGCATGTAAACTCAATATATATAGAAATTTGGGTATGTGTTTTTCATTCTTGATTTGCTTATTTCTTTCAAATAGGCTTCATTGTTAATTCTAGTTATTTATAATTATTTTCAGAGAAGTTAAAGGTAAATCCATCGTTAGGTGTGAAGGAGGGTGTGAAGAAGGAACCTTCATCAGATGTGAAAAAGGAGCCTCCGGTACATTCAAAGGATAACACCAAGAATGGACCCAATCAGATAAGTGCTCAGACGTTTGCTTTTCATGATTTGGAAGCAGCGACCAAGAATTTTAGAGCTGATTGTCTTCTGGGAGAGGGAGGATTTGGCCGAGTATATAAAGGTCGATTAGAGAGCATCAACAAGGTTGGAGGATATGTTTCTCAACACTAATATCTTTCTTTCTCACTTTTCCTATCTATTACATTCATATTAACTTGGATAATAGTTTTTGCAGAAAAATGGTATTTACGGTATTTTTAACTAGTAAAACATGTACTCCATTATGACTCAGGTCGTGGCAATAAAGCAACTGGATCGCAATGGGTTGCAAGGAAATAGAGAATTCCTTGTTGAGGTGTTGATGTTAAGCTTGCTTCACCACCATAATCTCGTGAATTTACTTGGTTATTGTGCTGATGGGGATCAAAGGCTTTTGGTTTATGAATACATGCCATTAGGCTCTTTGGAAGACCATCTATATGGTATGCTGCTTTTTGATGCGCTTCTTGTCATTTTTTCGATTATGTTTTGCCATCTCTTTGCTGCTCTACACCTGGGTGAGTTTATGTCATTGCATTTATATCTATGGAGCATAGACATGGTCATGGGACATGCACATAATATGATACAGACATGGTGACACGGTAAAACTTAAAAAACTAGGTCATGCAAATGGCAGGACACAACAATAAATTAATAAAAAAAATAGCATATATGTTATGATTATCATGGTTTGAAAAAATGAGCACACATCCATGAATTATATTTAAAAAAAATGATATACAATGATTCTCAACTATCAACTTAATTAAAATTTTAACAACATTTGGCTTCATGTATGAACCTTACAAAATTTTATTTTTAAACATTATCTCATGCTCCATAAATGTTGTGTGTTCACACCATGTCCATCATGTATCCAATGGATGGTCAAAATTCAGTTATTTTTTAAATTTTGAGCACGTGTGATACATGTCTGACACGTGACCATGTGTGGCATGTCATATCCCGTGTCTGATATGTGTATTTCTGTTAATTGAAGTATTCATGCTTTCTAGAATTTCATACCCAATCCCTCTTTTGACTAGTGTCATCTCCTATATTTTTCTTTGGCAGACCTTCGGCCTGGTAAGATGCGACTTGACTGGAATACAAGAATGAAAATAGCTGCTGGTGCAGCCAAGGGTCTAGAATATCTCCACAATAAAGCCAATCCTCCCGTTATCTACCGTGATCTGAAGTGCTCCAACATTTTGCTTGGGGAAGGATACCATCCCAAACTATCCGATTTCGGCTTGGCAAAACTCGGTCCGGTTGGAGACAAGACTCATGTGTCCACTAGGGTGATGGGTACATACGGTTATTGTGCACCTGAATATGCAATGACGGGACAGCTAACGCTTAAATCAGATGTCTATAGCTTCGGAGTTGTTCTTCTTGAGATCATCACAGGCAGGAGGGCAATCGATAACTCTAGAGCCGCTGGGGAGCACAATCTTGTTGCTTGGGTACGACCAATCATTCTTTGTTCGAGTATATTGTTTTACTTGCAGTGTCTTTTTGACCCATTTTGTTGGTACAAGGGTCGTGTCGGGCTACAGAGTCCCTGACATACAATTAATCAAACCACAACAAGTACTAGGAAGACTGAGTCATCAGGGACCTAGAAAATGTGGAGCAGAAACCCACAAAACCAGCCTAGATGGTTGTACACGCGTTTTTTCAGTCTTGCAGATGCAAAACTCAAACCTAGGTCTCCCTTAAGGGGGACGTGCCCCATAAAGGAACTATGTTTAACCCATTTTGATTGATGTTTATGCAGGCACGACCATTGTTCAAAGATCGGAGAAAGTTCTCTCAGATGGCCGATCCACTGCTTCAGGGACAGTACCCTGTGAGAGGACTTTACCAAGCACTCGCTGTGGCTGCGATGTGTGTCCAAGAACAACCTTCGATGCGGCCTGTCATTGCAGATGTGGTGACGGCACTCTCTTACCTTGCATCACAAAAGTATGACACAGATGCGCAGGGAAACACTTGTTTGGCACCTGGGACTCCTCCGCGAACAAAGAGGGATGTCGACAAGAAACGGAGTGGGGGCTCAGACAACGATCAATATGGAGGCTCTAATTGAATTTTGACCTTCATGTTCATCTCGCATCGACATGGTAAAAACAAATACAAACTCTTAAAACCTTTTGTTTATCCTCTTTGGTTATACATTTGGTTCATTTAGTTGCCAAATTTTGTTCTTCCCTTTCATCCTCCAGATCAGATAGTGAATCCTGCTTGACCCATATTTAAGGTTTTAGGAGAAATGATTGGTTTATTTATTTTTCTCTCATTTTCTGGTGTACATGCGAGTTATATTGGGGTCCCTGTATCTAAATGACTTGTGAACTTGTTATAATTATGCTCCATCCTTTGGTTATAAATTGTTTCATCTATACAGTTTGATCTACAGTTTATACTCCCTCCAAAAACAACAAGAAATCTTAGCTTATGTGTGTGTTACAGGAAAATGTTTAAACCATGGGATGTTAAATTTTGGCCTATGGACATAACTGGTGCAGCTCTTGTGGTCATTGGAGTTCAGGATTACAATTTCACTAAAACTCTGGATGTATTTTCTTTGGACTATCCAATTTTTATTATAAATTTTAAATCTTACGTGAGGGAAATGGATATGTGATGTATGTCACCACCTGGATTTTTTTGTAATTTTTTTTTTTTTTTTTTTTTGGATGATGCTAAATTGCAGTCTGTCATACAAAAACTTGTGGTCCTACTTTTTTAGGTATAGGAGAGACTGATTTGCGGTTTATCATTGTATGGGATATTTTATGTAAATTTATTTTAATGTCTTCTTTATTATTTTATTTGCATGTTACTCCTCTATGGACTTGTTGGAAAGTGGGGATTGGCAGTTGCCTCCCACGTGGGAAGCAATTATAAAATATATCACTGACTCCTTTATAAAAGTTTACTTAAGCACTGGTGCGTGTATATTTTTAAAGTAAACTTTGGACATTTTCATTTTAAATAAATTCAGAACGGACAATGTATAGACAAGGTGAGAGGGGCGTAAAGGAGAAAGATGCATAACCAAAAGAATAGAAAAAACATCAGCAGGCGCTTGACGAGGAGTAGAAAAGGTTTCTACTTGACTTGATATAACCACCCCCTCCTCGTCTCTACTCCGCCACGCTCAGTTCCTTCGCGTCTAACTGAATAAAGGCAGAACCTGTTAAGCCCTATACCCTGATGCTCTGCCTTGTCATCTCTCAAAAATTCTCAAAATAGAATTTGGCATACTTGGAGACCACTTCAAGCACTGGTACCATTACATAGGAATGTGTATCATTTTTCCTATTTACAAAGTAAAAAAAATTTAAGATTTTTTTCTGTAATATTGAGTTGAAATGTAATTCGAAACTGCTTGACAAAATGATGTTCAAATATCACTTGGCATCATATGTGTTAAGAATGTCCTTTTTTTTTATCTTTAAACATGAGTTTAACTAATCCACCTAATAGTCATTGGTAATAAAATAAAAGAGAAATTAATTGCAAATATTTTTCAACCTCCATTTTTTAACTCGCTGGAATTTTTTAGTTAGTGGTCACATTTTTATTTCATTCTGTCTCCTTTTCTATTGTTTATCCCATGAATTATCTCTTTGTAAATTGCTATGCTGTGTGTCTGCTATCCATTCCCCATGTATGTTTATTAGGTTAACCTTGTAATTGTTGTGTCATCCAAGTATCCTGTTAAATCCTGAACATTATTAATCTCATCTATATTGTTATCTACTGATAATATTTGGATGGAAGAACCTTTAATAATATAATGATTAGTATAGGTATGCTTTCATGTGCTAAAAAAGTGGAGGAATAAAAAATAACGGATCAAAAAAATAGTCAGAATTAATGTCCCCTAAAATAAAAATAAAAACTGCATTACATAAGTATTAACAAAAAAGCCAGTGCATCAATCATTACTCTCCTCTCTTTTATATTACCATACGTTCCATTGGCATAAAAACATGTTAGTCAAAGATAAAAGTGATTACATAATAGAATAAAAGTAGATTAAATTCATGGATATTATAATATATTACTTTGTAGTATACTTGGTCAAAGATAATCTTCACCCACTTTCAAAGGGTCCCTTGAGTTAGAGAAAAGTGTGTAAAGTTTTATTAGTTTGGAGTGTCATTATCCCCTATACTTGGTCAAAGATAATCTTCACCCACTTTCAAAGGGTCCCTTGAGTTAGAGAAAAGTGTGTAAAGTTTTATTAGTTTGGAGTGTCATTATCCCCTAACCAACTCAGTAAGCCCACCAACCAAAAAATCCATAGGTTTATTTTGAAAACCACTAATCCCACAATCAAGTTCACCAATAACCTGTCTACCTTTGTTTTACACAATTCATAGTCACCTTGTTGATCATTATTTAAAACATTTGATAGTTGTCATGTCGACAATTGTTTAAAATATTTGATAGTCGCTATGTGGAATGTTAATGAGTTTTTTCTAGGTCAACGGATATCATGACATCCCAAACAATAATTGCCAACTGAAAACCTGTCGAACGGCTCACGAAATCCAATGAATTCTAAATACACGTATACACATTCAACAGAGCACCAGTTACCACAATAAATTCTAAATACACGTATACACATTCAACAAAGCACCAGTTACCAAACCTCATTTGGATTAAAGCATGTTGTTTGAACTTGTCGATAGTAGCCCTATCGATTATCTAAAGTTGGTTGACGATCATCATGTCGAATGGCACCTGAACATAATAGATATCTTCGTTTGACAGAAACCATGTCGAACGCTTCCCTTCATTGTCATCTGTCTCCCTATTGAGAGGCATGGAACCCATTTCCCCAAAGGGTAAATGAAATACAAAATCTTAGGTTTCTATCAACAATCCAAACTCTAATTTTCCTAGATCCTCATAACAGGATCATATATAATCTTGATGTAAAGGGTTTTAAGAAGAACAACATTATGAAAGTTTACATACTCGGGTTGCAGTCAAATGTGTAATGAAAGGACTAATTCCATTTGATGATTGAGGGTCGTCGTCCCATGCACCCTAATAAAATTGAGTGCTATTACACACCCGTTTTTTACTAGTCCCATGTGTCGATATAAGATTATCAAAGTATATACTCACATTAATGAGATATATGAATCGATGTAAATTATTCACATTTTTTTTAAATGCATCCATGCAATTCATTTAAGCATATGCTTCTTTGTTTTTTCTTTTTTTATAAAAACATGTACCTCTTTAAATGATGCATACTTTTTAAAAAAATTTAAACATGTGTAGGCTGAAATTGAAACTAAAAACAGGATTACACGTAACATTATCCAACAAGAGTAGGTACAAGAAAAAACAAAAGGATGATCCATTCATGTGTTCGCGGGAGCAATGGTATAGACAAGACGGTGATCCCTAGTCAGTGGTGATAGAGAAAAGTGAAGGTGTACAACTCCAGATACTGTGATGCACTTACATTGGTAGTGGTTCCTGACAGTCATTTTCTGTGTAGACATGTAGGCCAATCTTTTCCAACTTTTTAAACGAGTGAGATATCTGAGTTTGCATTATGAAAGAGCAGTAGACACTATCTTTTGAATAAAGGTAAGAGTCAAAAAGATTTCATCCACTATAAATGGGGCTCTAAAAAAAAAAGGTAAGAGTAAAAAAAAAAACGAGTGTGCAATAGAATAATTATGAATGTTATTCTCGTTATACAAAATGGAAGAACTGCCGAAAGTAAGTTATAAGGATTTTTTAGAAATATTGTTTTGGCCGGCCCTGTCAGGTTTATTATTTGAACTAAAGTTCTAAAGTTCTGATATGAAGTTATGAACACGACTCATAAGTGTAGTTAGGAGGAAACCTTGAGTTGAGTTTGGATGTGTAATTGAAATATCAAGATTTTTTAAATCTTGTTTTCAAACTCAATCTTTCAAAAACATTGTTTTGTTAAATAAAATAGTGAATTAAAAAAAACTAAACGCTGAAAATATGTTTGAATTTATATTTGAAAATCTTTCATTTTTGAAACACGGAAGCTGACCAAACGCAAATATAAATGGGGCATTAAATTCTCTAAATTTATAGTATAAATTTACCATGTATGAATTTTAATCAATCATATATAGATTTACAAAAATAAATGTGAATTTTATTAAGAAAATCGAACCTCTTCGTGTGTTTAATTTTTTCTAGGTTTTAAAATTAGAGTAACTTCATAACTAGAGGTATTTAAACATCTCACATTCACATATTTGGATATAGATCTGAGATTTTGCTCATAGCTCATTCTTGATGTTCATAATAATTAAAGATCTCTCATTTGAGGATAAATTTATGGGCATTGATACACTCAGTCATTCATGCAATTCCAACTGACTATATGAAGTCTCTATTTAAATATATACTCAATGAGGCAAATATATACTTGATTATGGAAAATGAAAGAAAATATGCATACAATTCGTCCTAGTATACTCATTTTTTGTTGCACGTACTTCAATAGATAAATAAAATTTAAAAAAAAAATTAAAACATGTTGGGACTGTAAAAATGGATGTGAAATGATTATCCCTTAACAACCAATAAACAAATAGGTATGTCCCCAGGTAGAACGGAACATCTCATAATCTCTAAACTCTCAATATGTCATTAACAATGGCTGCTTTAACAAAGTTAACAAAGATTTTTTTTTTTGCTTGGTCAAAGTTAACAAAGTTGTGTGTGCGCGCGCTCTTTTTTAATTTTATTATGTATTTCACTAGGCAAATTTATACATTAAAAAAGTTCAGAATATGTTGAATTGTTGATCACCGCAGGAAATTCTGTCCTCCATATTTTAGTGTGCGTGTGAGAAAAAGAGAGATCATATTCAAAGGTTGTCAGTGAATACCATTGCTTCATGCTTTTATCTGTTTTTTTAGCCTCCATTTAGGTAGTATATAAATTTTTCTAAATAATTATATCAATAGAATAAACTATTTTTTGTGTGGTTGTATTTTTAGTTATTCTCACTTAGAAATGTAATGATTAAATTTTGTTTGTGCGGTCGACCATGGATAATTTAGGATAAAATATGAAGAAAATTTGATAATGATTAATAAAAGGTAAAAAAATAATTTAACACGTGAGCCCCTTCAATTATAAGAGGTGATGACAACTGACTTGACATATGGGCCCTCTTACACTAACCCCCCGTATGGCGTGGAACATAAGACAAGAATAATGAAGAATAGATGAGAATAGCTAAAAAAAGTTGTTTGTTTTGATAGAATAAACCCCGATAGTTATGTCTGGATAAGCTAGGATAAGGCCTGATAACTATTCTAAAAAAATGGTGGAATTGCTTATCAAGGTTTATTTATGCCAATGGATAAAAATATCCTTCTCTGTCATTTTAAAAAATTTATCTCACCTAACAGACTTACACAGATTCTAAAAACTGTCACATCTATCAAATCAATCATATATCTCTCACACTATTCCCAGGGGGTATAATTGTCATTTAAGAAATCATAAACTCTTATTCATCACTTATCAACCATTTATCATCACTTTATCCAAGGTGAACCAAACAACAAAAAATTTATTTTTACGTTTCCTAATGAGAATAACAAAAAACACAACCAAACAAAAAGTTGTTTATTCAACCTGGATTGATATCTATCCCAGTATAGCTATCGGGAGCGAATAACCTAATGTCACACCCTATAGGGGGTAATGAAATAGATTGGATGAAAAAACACAATTCTAAGAGAATCTGAAATGCAAATACCAGTTTATTCCCACCATGGCTTAGCTATACTGACATTTTTTTACAAACAAATAAGTTTTGGAAATTTATTCACATCTATTTCACAATATTCTACATCTATTCTTCTATGAAAACAGAAGTTTAAACCCTAAAAGTTTGCTTGGGTTTCGTCACATGGGCCTCCGATCCTGATGGTTAGTTCTATAAGTTTAAAATGACTCCAGTGTAAAATTATAGGAAAATGTTATGCTCAACTTTGTTTGCAGCCTACACATATTTTGTTTTTTACAAAAAAAAAAAAAAAAAAAAAAAAAAAACATGAATTGAATATGTATATTATATTTTTAGTAATATGATATATACCACCTTACGCAATTTCACGTACCGTGTCAGTGCAATAACGACTGCAAACAGAAAGTTAAAAAAGAGTTGAGTACTAGAAACCAAAATTATAATAGTTATGGTATGGTGTATTGTGTACTACTCTACTACACTTAGCCATGGTTATCACCACACATCATGAGTATATGAAATGACCTGCTCTAATACATACTCTACTATGTCGTTTCTGTACTCTCACAAAAAAAAAAAAAAAAAATTTAATTTAAAAAAACAACGTAAAATGAATGCATTGAATTTATTAATATATATAATTAATTAGTCAATTATATCCTTTAAAAAAAATCAAATAGTAAACAATTTATAAAAAATGACCAAGTATAGTTTTTTTCTAGAAAGATTTCCATCTTTTTTCATTGACCTTTACTAGGGAAAAATAGTTCTCATCCCAAACAACAGAGTTAGGTGAGCGCATTTGTCATCAGATCTCCCCCTACTTGACTTTTTGGCTTTAATGACCAACTTTTTCTCTTGGGTGCGCCTTAGAAAATCAGCTATGCTTTCCAGATTTCGACCATTCAAAAACCACTGTGCAACAACTCACTCAGAGAAGGCATAACGCTTTGTTAGTCTGGAAAACAAAAGCATAATACAGACACATAGATTGAACTGCCAAACACTTCCAATAAATTCTGAAGCATCTTCTTTTAAACATTCTTACAAAACATATCTGAAGAAATCCAAAATATAAAGAAAGACAAACTTGAATACAAATACTAATGCTTTCCTATCAATACCTTAAAGAATAATAAGTAATACAACTTTTATATTATTTATTATATGATCTGTTCTGAGAAATGGTAAGCAATGCACATATAAATATTCCGGACCCTACAAGATTGCAGCTCTTCTCTATATTGCATTTTGATACAACGCGAGTGGGTAATCAACAGTACCCGGAGCCATCACTGTAATAATTTAAGGGCGGATGTATAAACAATGAAAGAATATGCCGCCGAGGAGTGCAGAATGAACATGGTATATCTTATTTATACCATCCCTCCAGTTTTGCATCAACTGCACCAAAGGCATTCTACTTTTCTGAGTTTTCGTTACCGTTCATCTCTTTCTCAAGGTCTGACGGGGCTTGTACAACATCATTGTTGGGCTTGCTGTCGCTCGGTTCCTCTGTGTTGCTTGTTTTACCCTGTGGTGACTGAAGGGTAAAAAAATCAAGTTACAAACTGATGGAACCAGATTAAAAAACATATAAATGAACACTTAGCTGAAGAGAGGTTATGGGTAACTATGTTACACTCCTTTTTTGTTTCCAGCTACCACCTGGGATCATCAATGCTAAAACACAATGTTTTAACAGTTTTTTAGCGGTGTGGGAAATGTGATCTAAAACTGTCGATTACCATCAGATGGATGTTTTTGTGGCGGATGGTTTATTATTTATATAATATTCCATACATTAACATATGTATAAAAAACTTAACAGCTAAGGCCACAATTCCCAAGAGAAGGCCAGACCAAGATGTAATTAGATGGCAAATGCTGAGACAGCTGTGTTCCATATTTACAGCTTATCCCCCCCAACAGCCCACAGAAGCCCATATTTATTTAGCTACATTTTAAATACAAATTTCTAGCATCATTGCACAGTGTGTACCTTGTTCCGCCAACCAAGTCCAAATGGTCTGGAGAGAAGACCTACTTTCCTTGAAGGGAATTCTTGCATGGGCTCCTGATTACCTCCAGATCTACAGGGCACAATATAAAATCAAGTCACTGTCTGCACCTCTCGAATCTGAATAAGCATGTATGATCATAGTTCAAAACCATGTGCGGACCGCATGTGCAGTGGGGTCCGCACATGGCATATGCAACCGCATGTTCCGAACATGCGGTCACACATAGGGTAAAGCAACCGAACGGATTTTGAACGGTATGTTGCCGTTCGAATTACCGTTCGAACGACAATTCAAACTCAGAGGAAGGTTTCACTGTTCGGAGTCAGTTCGAACTGAACTTCGAATGCCCTCTTAAGTCAGTTCGAGCTGAATTCGAACGTGCTCCGCATATGGGATGGAATGTGCGCTCGGGGGCGCACATCAGCATGTGCGGCCGCACTTCAAACTATGTGTATGATTACTCAAAACTCATTCATAAAACAGAGGGAAGCAACCTCTCAGAAGTGGACGGGCATGGATAATTACTCAAACTGATTCAGAAAACAGAAGAAAGTAGTGCTTGCAGATATAGTAAATGGAGGGGGAATGTAGATATTATGTGGGTAGACTTCAGAAAATGAACTGTCCTAAAAACTCTGCATACAGGATAGCAACTGAACTTTAAAGCGGTTGCCAATTGTCACATGTGGCCAATGATCCTAGCCACCTCATCTATTGAAAACTCATGTAATTGTGTTCCAATTTGTTATGAAGTGGAAACAACATCGGGTGGTAAAAGGCAAGAAGCCTCATAAGAAGGTTAATCATTCATCATAGAAAAAAAACTGCTCATTTCAATAAGAAAAATGGTGCAGAAATTTGATATTAAGATCAGTAAATTGAAACAATATATATGATTCTGGACAAATTGAGAGGTAGCCAACAAACATTATTTCGGTGCTTGCCAGTCACAATCAAGTGCTGATGGGGTCCATAAATGAAAAATACCATTGCAATAAGATATGGAACATGATTACCATACACTATCGCACAATTCGAAGATAAGCATTGGTATTAATCTCTCTCATATTTCCTAATTTCCATTCAATTTGTCTACTATTTGTTCTAAAATTAATTCTGAATACATAAGATAAATGTTGTCCATATCATCCTTGTCTGCTTCATTTACTACAATATGGACACCTAAGGGTCTGTTCAAGTAAATAAACTGTAAAACAATGCAAACTGCATGGTTATCAAATGATCCTTAATAAGCTTGCAACTAGTCATAATCCTGAACAGACAAATGTAGCAAATGGTAATGTGTTTCCATTTAGTTATTTGGTGATGAAAACTGCCTCAGATATGGAACACCTATACTTCATGCAACTTCTATCCTCCTCTAAACTCCTTTCATGTCCAGGGAAGCCAAATATTTGCTTCAAATTTGCATGAACATAAACTATGAAACCAATAAGATACGTGTGCACATCTATCCTTGGCCGATGCATGAAAAGCCCATCTACTAACCTTCTACAAATGAGGCATCAGACCATTTATTGTCAAAATTTCTCCTTTTTGGGAGTGTTGACAACAGGTTGAGAGCCTGTTGCAGGTCATAATGGATCATATTTAGAAGAAAAAAAAAATATTTTACTACAAAAGATGCAACTATTGTAATTTCTCAATGACATTGGTCACAGAAAATGATACTCATATATAGTGAACACATTACAAGGAACAAGTCAACCAAAAGATGACATCAATATAAAATATTTGAGATCAACATACAAAATTGCATACCAACTCAATCCTCATGAGCCAATTTTTGGAGTACAGGTTGTAAGAGCACCCTGTATTTTGTCAAAGTCTGGGAAAAGAACTTGGTTGGGGTACGGGTTGTAAGACTGCACAAGACAGATTGGAGGTGCTGGATTGTAGCAAGTTGTCAGGGTTCTTGCTAGATAGGAGACGGGGCTGGATAGAAGTAGGGTCAGATCCATAAGCAACTTTAGACTTTGTTTAGGTGTGGCTGCGTAGATCATTCATCTACCGTGATCCATATTTGGTTTTCTTCTTTATCTTTATTGGTTCTAATAAAATTATGGATGGCAGAGTTCCCACCTCTTTTCAATAAATAAAAAAAAAAAAGAACAAAGAAAAAAAAACAAAAGACATAATTGGATGGCATGTTTTCCAATTCAAAGGCTATGCAGAGAGTAACAATCCCAACTTAAGATTTGAATGACGTACCTAGGAGAAGGGGATGGAGGCTGCAATGCTTTAACCTGACCAGACTGATACTGCAAGGTAGCTTCCAGCATTGTTTCCGCCATAACTGCCCTCTTCTCCATTTGTGCAAGTGTACTCATGGCCTCCTCGTATTTTTCCTGTATATGGTGGTTGTAAGAAATAGGTAAGAACAAAAAAGAGGAGAAGAGAATAATAATATCTGAAATATCCAGATCTTATGTGAGTAAACAATGACAAAGCATAACTTGTTGATTTATCACTGATGTCAACAAGTTGAAGTTGGGTTAGCAGCGCGGGCTCATCGTACAAATATTTGCATGCGGTAGCAGTTGCATGAGTTTCCACTCATCTAGCAGTCCAAAGTTAAAAAAAATTTTCAGTATCTTAAACTTGCAAATTGCATCCCTAAAAGGGTCATATCCCCCAGGCAAACCACAAAATACATTTTAAAAAAAACTTCTAATCTTTTTTTCTATTTTTTTGGAAAAACATGGTACGCACCGCCTCATTTTATTAAATAGAAGAGTGTCCAAAGCATCTCTCCGCCTCATGAGTTGAGCAATATCAATACCAAGATAAAAAAGAATCTCACGAGAATCTAAGGATGATGTTCCACTTTTAATTATAAAAATTTTCATTTATTTAGTAGACCAAGTAACCATGCCTAGATCTTGCGAGCCCCAAGACCTGCAACATACACTCATTGCCCACAAATCCCAACCAATGAATCCTTTTTTAACATGCTCTTGGTAGAATGTATTATACCCATTGTATGTTAAAGGAAAGCTTTGATTAAGTGGTAATAAGGGAGAAGTTCTAATTCTCCGTGTGTTCATAGGTATTCGTTGATTGTAATGTGCAAAAAAAGTTGAACACACATAGGTTATGTGAGTATTGTGAGTCCTGAGTGACATTCTAAAGAAGTAACTCCATAGTTGTAAGGTTAAAAGAGTTCTTCTATTTTGTG